>JAOPJI010000113.1:4639845-4657461 GCA_027122695.1 Merluccius productus | reverse complement strand
TGTGTGTGTGTGTGTGTGTGTGTGTGTGTGTGTGTGTGTGTGTGTGTGTGTGTGTGTGTGTGTGTGTGTGTGTCTCGCAGCGTCGCAGCTGACAAGTCTCTTTAGAAAAGGCAGGGCCACACAGCCACAGCTGCCTCTTCTCTTTGCCCTCTTTGATGGCTGGAAGGATGGCGTTACACTCTCCACACAGACAGACACACACAAGACACACACACAGACAGACACACACATGCACACAAAGGCGAGTCTCTGTTGTCACAACATCACATGAAGGACGGATCACGCGGGTAGAGCGAAAGCGTGTTCCTTTTAACAAGTGTGTAGCTGGTGTCCACCAGCAGTAAGAAAGGTACTATATTTTCTATAAATATGATATTATATTATTAGTGAATTTGAACTCTTCCCCAATTCTTTCTTCCTCTAGGAGATTGACTCGGATCCCCCCTCTGTAGTAGTTGTGACATGCGTGGTCACAGGGCATGACAGTTGGTACTCTGATAATTCAGCTCATTTATTGTGGGACCTGCAAATAGCAGCAAAAGGACACACTGGCACATGCTGGGGTCACACACACGACACACGACACACACACACACACACACACACACACACACACACACACACACACACATACACACACACACACACACACGACACATAAACACACACACACACACAATGGACGTCTATTCTTTTAACTGACCTAACAGTTAACTGCTCGTCTGTTTATCTAGGGTAGATAGCCATCCCACCTGTTCTCTGCCTGCACTGTGCACACATGCATGCATGTATGCATACAAACAAAGACATGGCCAAAGCACGCATGGTAGTTGATCTTCACTTGTTGTGACACTTCACTTACTAACGTTTGACAGCGAAGGAGCTATCTTGGAAAAAGGACCAGCAAACTCTGATGAGAATCTTTTTTTTGTCCTGAAGCAACCAAAAAAAGTTGAATAAAACATGTTTTGAACCAACCTTTCAGGTTATCTTTATTACTGGGTTTTACCATACAACTGTATGTGCCTGGATGCTACACACACTATAGCACACTGAATGTTCAGTGTGCTAATCCCTTTAAAACTCTCAATGTGTGATAAAGGGCTGTCAATGTGTGATGAGGGGATGCAAGTACACCTGGCCTAAATCAAAATACTGGATCTCCCTATAATGATTTTTGTCTCCATTTTGTGTGTGTGTGTCCATTGTGTGTGTGTTCAGGTCTGGACGACAGCCTGCAGCTGTACGTGAGCAACTTTGAGCGGGAGAAGATCAGCGGTGAGCAGCTGCTGAAGATCTCCCATCAGGACCTGGAGGAGCTGGGTGTGGCCCGCATCGGACACCAGGAGCTGGTGCTGGAGGCCGTGGACCTGCTGTGTGCTCTGGTCAGTAGACCTCTGCCTGTGGGGGCGGAGGTGTGGGTCGATAGGTGGGTGGGACTGGGATGGACACCAAAGTGATGTCTTT
Organism: Merluccius productus; assembly: GCA_027122695.1. Taxonomy (NCBI): domain Eukaryota; kingdom Metazoa; phylum Chordata; class Actinopteri; order Gadiformes; family Merlucciidae; genus Merluccius; species Merluccius productus. Next base: position 4,655,994 of record JAOPJI010000113.1, on the reverse strand, counting down.
GTTCTTTTGTCTCTTTGACATCATGATTTCTTGTTTGGAAAATTAATTGTTGCCAATTTTTTGTTTCGCTCTCCCACTTCCTTTTTTTGTCTTTTACCCACACACAAAAAACGGAAATGTGTCAGATTCAGTTGATTAACAAACTGAAACAGAATTCTCTTTCCGATTCATCTATGTCGAATTAGACTAACCACATTGGCTGCGGTTGCATGCCCTAGCCACCTGGCTGGTTTCTGTCAAACAGTCCCCTTTAGGGCCCTCTATATATTCTTAATGGGACCCGGAGAGCTGACTTGTTGAGGACCATGATGACAGACATCATGGCTCTCAGATGAGTTGTCACCAGAGGCCTATACTACGAAGCAGGATTTGGGGTTAGCGAGGTAACTTCAGGTTTAACCCTGGGTTTTCAGTGTCAAAACGGTGGTTCACTTTTTACCGGGGTACATCACCAGGGTAACTTATGCTGCACACCTAACCTGCTCCGGAGCAGGTAATGTTCGAGATAACAGATATCAACACGTATAAAAATACCGCCTACTAGCCAATCAATTCTCTTGGAAAATGGACTGATCATTCCTAGAAGGGCCCATGGACCTCGGTGCGCAAATTGCAAGAGGGTCTCTTCGGAAAGCAAGAGTTTTTGGAGACCAACAAAACCCTTTGGCTTTCCCTGACGAGTATCTATATGAAAGACATAGATTCCCAGTGGAGGGAATGGCTTATCTTTGTCAGCTTTTTGAGTCGTATGTTGCCAGTGCGACACGTCAAAGTTTGCATGTTTTTATATTTGTTCTGTATTTGCTCCCAAGACCGTTAAACACTGCCGGGGTTGCAGCTGAAAGGATAAGGCTAAAATTGATAAATAAGTAAATACTTAAGAATTCATCTAAGCAACCCTTTCATACACAATTGCAATGATGGTCAGATCTACTTGTGCCTTAATGATGGGGCAGTCGTATTGCCTATTAACTTACGCATTCACACAGTCAGCTATTTTTGGCCAGCTTTCCTTCTTCCTTTGGCAGCAGCAACAGTGTTGCTTTTAGCCGGGATTATATTTTCATATTATAGTTTGCTCATCTAGGGAAAATATGCAGCTCTGGTAGACTTGTCCATGTTCGCGATTGGTCATATGGTGCAAACACCGCCCCTTTTTATGTGAACGTGCTCACAGCTAGATTGGGAAAACCTGGGTTGACATAACAAGTTGATGACCGCCGTCGTGACACTGCTTACAGGACCGTCTGGCTTCCAATGCTGCAGCCAGAGGGGGAGAGAGAGCAAATAGATGAGAAAGAAAATAGTTAATCTGAGTATTTAAAGAATAAAAGTTGTGAATAAAAGAGAACCAGGTTTTCACGCCAGATGGGATCCATTTGGAGTTTTATCACTTTCCTGTGTCATAAAATCCCCCAGATTGTAGTTCCTATATGTTTGGTTTTTATCATTGTCAGCATTTCTGGGGTGAAATCCACATGTTCCCTTAAAAAGCCTGAGTACACGAATGCTTTTGATTTAGCGTTTTAGTGTTCAAGGTTTTTTTTTATCTTTACCTCTACCTCAGGGCTAAAACCCATCAGCTGAATGCTAATCTATCCATAGATAACATTTAAGACCTTCTTTACATCATTGTTTATCTGGAAGGTGCAGGTCAAGCGGGTCATCTTTGAAGATGTGGGTGGCAGTGGTTTTTTGTTGCCTTTGGTGAGGTCAATAGACGTTGACTCCTGAAGTCGATGACCTGACGCCACCAGTGCGCTCCGCGGCGTGCTACCGCGGCGGGGTTTCGCTAGGATTCCTGTGGGAGCTCATGGCCACATGTGCGAGTACCACATCGGCTCCTATCTCGCCGCTCACATCTGATTCTTGTTCGCCCGGGGGCCTCTCGCGGTTCGTAGTCGGGGAGCCCTGAGTTTATGTGCAACATCTGAACGACTCGTCATTCTAGTGGTGTTGGACCCAGAACCGAATGTCTGTCGATACACCCTCTGCGTCTGTGTGGGTGTTGGAAGGGACAGATGATTGAATGAATACAAACGGGAGAACTTTTTTTTACTGCAGCTGGATAAACCACACCACAAACGGTGGCTTCAGGCCTTTTTAAAATTTGTATTATTTTTCGAGACACCAAAACGTGACACCGAAATGTTCTGTTAATGTATTGTGAGCGTCTCCTTCTGAAGAAGAGATTCTGTTTCAGCGCCTTTCAGCCGCCCCAAGCCGGACACATGGAAGCACTTGAGGAGCAAGGCAGCAGGGGTTGTTTTTTAATGCTTTGATAGAAAGTCTTGTCACAGCACCATGTACCGTACTGTACATCCCAGGGGTTAATACCCCCTGTTTTACGGTCACAGTAATCGGGCCCAGACTTCCTCTTGCCCCGGAGAACCCTTTGCATCCAGCAGGTGAAGCCTGGTACCATGTTTTTTTGTTTTTTTGTTTCTGTCAGTCAAGCGTTAGATGCACCACATTTCCATCTTCCAGCTGCTGTGCCCCGGGTAAATGAGTTCCTAAATGTGATTAAGAGGAAGGCCTTAACCTCCCCACTGGGACAAATTGACCCCTCCGCCGCCCTTCCTTCAGTAAGCTCTTACTGAGAACAGGTCAGCCTGTTGCTGACAGGAGGCACTTCTCACAACGCCCGACCCCCCCCCCCCTTGTTCTCTCAGCCGCTCCCACACTTCTCACCCTCCTCCTCCACCACGCTGCCGAGTGGTTTTACCTTGAGGGTCGGCACAGCTCTTGTTGATACACTTCAGCAGCAGTTTCTGCCGCAAGCTGTTTACGCTCAAGTCTGGGTTGAATGTATTCTTCGGCTGCCATTTCAGTCTGAGTGTTATGCTAATGCTATATCCACAGTTTACACCATAACAGTTTTTTTCATCATCATCTTCAAGGACTTTATTTCAGGGCTTTATTACAGCAATCAGGATTGCAGCATTAAACCTTAATCACAGTCTGATATATTGGGTCCAATAGACATTCAGGAAACGGCCATTTTCCACTTCTCATGCTGTTGAAAGCCATTTACCGACAAACTATAACGACGAACTGCTGCCAGGGGACAGGAGATGAATATGACGATTAATCGAGATGGGAACCCGCTGTGCCTTGATGTCTTCTGCAGAGTCTGTCCAGAAACCAAACACCTCTGCGTTGGTTTAGAGTGGGCTACAAAACTAATCCCCCCCCCAGTTGTCTCCAAAGTCATTTTATTTACAATACATAGATCATTTGACCAAGTCGTAAGCTCTGCAGTGACCAGGACAAATCTTTCCAGTTATTGAATGCAGCAGAGACCGGAAACCGCAGGCAAAAAAAGTTCACAGATGAATCACAGATGAAATGAGTGTGACCCTACACATTACACAGCCTTTTGTAAGGCACCGTGGTTTCAGATCAGTCGAACCCCCCACAAAAGGCCACTGAAGGAATGCCACTTTGGCGCGAGAGAGCGTCGACTTGAAGTGAATTTGATCAGAAGCACAGGGCTTTTCTCAGGCTTGGTTTCAAGCTCAGTGGCTGGCAGTGTGGGGGACACGGGCTCACGGGACATCTGTGGACCGGTCCGAGCTGGCTTGCCGTGTGATTTAGCCTATGAATGACAAAGCCAGGAGAGACGTTTGATGTTAAAACTCTCTCACACTGCTCACCAGTGACCGGGCTCAAGTGCCATTGTTTCTCATGCCTGGTGTACTTTGTGACAACGGTTGGAACGAAGGTAAAGTAAACATCACACGGCCTACGTGGGGAGTTGTATGTACCCGAGGCTAGTCTTTTATGTTTGCTTAAAGACTTGTTTTTAATTATTTAAGCAAACAAAGAGCCAAACTGTTTAGAAGATTCAATGTGAAAGCTATACCTATTGCACTTTTACGGATAAATACGGATGTAGTTTCATAGTGGTTGAAAGCGGATATGGGATTCGTATGTACTTTTTTTGAAAGGTGCATATGTTTCATTGAGTCAGCAATGGACTAAGCCACAATTGCTGACTTATTGTAAGTGTTGTATACTTTGAATGGTAAGGCTGTGTGGCTTTTTATAGGATATGACACAGTCTCTTGTTAAAAGCACTGACTAGGTGGAAGATAAATCATCTAAAGCTTAAACAGTTCTGTTAGTGGCCAGAAGCAAAATCGCTTTTAGTATGAATCTCATCCAAATCCCCAGCCCAGTAAGGGCTGAACCATATGGTAAAAAGACAGATATTGCGATTTGCGATATGATTCACAATTTAGTGGGAATGATAATTTTTGCATCACAATTTCCATTTTAACTGAAAAAACGATTACAATCAGGCCAGGGCATCTGGCCTACACATTAATATTAATTTACACATTTTACCCTTATCAAAAAATTGCAGCTCCTGCAACTTGGATATTGGCCATATTGCGATTTTGATAATATTTCCATGAATTGTTCAGCCCTAATCCCAGTACATGTACTGTCTTCGAAAATGACATGTGCTCCTATTAAACAATGAATTAGGGTTTAGCGATTATAGTTTGGTGTCACAAACCTTGCAGGAAAGTCGGCCTGCTCTGACCTCATTAGAAGCAAACCATGACACACTTTATTGCCCCTGAAGCACAATCCAAGAGCCTTACTGTAGTTCCCCGTACGGCTGGCCTGCACCTCTTAACGCTCGAAGATGCGCCGAGTGGTGTTGTACGAGTGAATAATCTGTAGACAACAGGAATGCGAAAAAAACGCAAACGACGTCGGACAGGAATGCAAACTTTGGCCCACATGCTGGGAATCAGGTGATTTCACGTGCACATCCCCATAGTCTGACCTCCACAGGGTTTAAGCAAACGTAGATAAAGGAGGAGTGGAGTGGGAGCGTTTGCGCTCAATCGCCCCTCTTTCACAACACGTCTGCTTTATTATAATGTTCATTGTTTCCCTGCGTGTAACAACATGTTTTCACCGGCATCTAGACTTAACAGATCCTCGCAGACAAGGATCATCTTCTCTGTTACCATTATTATGATCTTTATTGCCGTTACCTGCCGGGAAGTGAACAGAATGACAGATCTCCGCTGATGATAATAATTCAGCGCAATGAAAGCCTGTACTCGTCCGTCAACGATGACTAAGAAGAAGGCAGACGAGAGGGAGAACTGGCGGAGGTCCAAGGCCTGTCTGTCTCTCTCTCTCTCTCTCTCTCTCTCTCTCTCTAAACTTGGTGGTGTTTTGTTGTTTGTTGTTTTTTTTCAGAACTATGGGGTGGAGACAGACAACCTGAAGACCCTGGTGGTGCGGATGAGGGCGGCCACCAACAGCCTGCACATGTCCACCTCCGAGCGCAGGAAGAGCGTGGCCTACGAGGGCAGCATCTCCCGCAAGCCCCCCAACGACTTCCTCACCTGCGTGGTGGAGCTCATCGGGGCCGCCAAGAGCCTCCTGGCGTGGCTGGACAGGTACGCCAGCATCAAGTCCACTTAGCCATTGTGTTGGGGGGGGGGGGGGACCCAAACTTGTCTAATCAGATCGTATAAGCTGGGCTAATGCTAATGGGCCAACTACTGGACCAACTACTTCCTCGCTAGTGTTAATGGTGTCGCCTCTCACAATGGATGATGCCGGATTTTTCGGCTTGCTTGTTGATGTCTTCTTCATTCGTCTTTGTCAAATCATTTCATTTTATTTGGTTGAGCTTTTTGTTGGGCTTTTTCATTTATTGGCACAAAAATAAAGTCTACAATACATATGGCCTTCAGATAAAGTCTTCAGTATGATATACTTACCATGTTTCAGACAAAACGTTGGGGGAAATCAACTTTTGATACTAACCCAACACTGTTTGCCAAGTCCACCATGTTTTTATCCTATTTGGCTTGAGTACATTATGATTGCCACCAGCAAAGGCAATAACACTTGAGCTCATAACGGCTAGGTTAGCAGCATTGTGTGTCTTGTGAGATCATATCGTCAATCGTGATCCGCCAATGTATGCCATAGGCCTACTGTATTAGCCTAGCGGTGCGTGGATTAAGTGCCGAGCTAAAAGTATGCGGCTTTTTTGGGGACGACTTGGCGAGAGCCAGCATGGTGATGTCATGATGTAAGCTTGGCTGCGGCGTTAAATTACAGTGGGTCTCTTTACAGTGTTTACCGAGCTGTGTGAAAAAGAGCCTTTTATTACCCAGTTGGGCTTAGTGAGTCTGAGATTATTATTTATTCAGGGTTGTGGTGACTAACAGACAGACATAGTCATTGCCGTGTATTTAATTCCAATAAAATATTATAACTTATTCCTCGCTTATCGCAGGTACTGTAATGCGTCGACAATTCAGACGTGTAGCCTTCATCCTTTTGAAATGAGTTATCGTAGCACCGCCTCGTTTAGATTATTTAGATTTGTCTTTAAAGTTTTTAAGGGGGGAAATAAAAAAGACGGTTTAACAAAACTAGACCTTATAAGTCTGTCCTCCCATTAAAGCAGTCTGAGCACGGTCCACAACGGCCTACGTAAAGTCCTCTATGAGGGACATACTGTATTTTCCCATTCACCATTCAGCTTGACAATTGGCTTCTGTCAGAATTGTACAGATCCAGATAATCCTACCTTTCCTTCCGACTTTTCCTGTGTTGTATTGACATGATCTGTTGCTAATGACCTCTCAATCTGTCTGTCTTTGTTTTTTCGCTGCAGGACCCCCCTGACTGGGATCAGTGACTTCACCGCAACCAAGAACAAGATCATTCAGCTGTGCCTGGATCTCACCACTACAGTTCAACAGGTCTGCACGCTAGTTTAGCTCGCTGGCACAAGCACACTATGGAAAACACACAGACACACACACGCGTGTCTTTTCATGCGGTTTAGACGAGAGTTGAGCTCAGTCTATAGGCGGTTCTATATTTTGATTATTTTGAAGATTTTTTTTTGCTAGCTAAAGAAGAAACCCCCGAAGTGCGGGGGCATTTAATGCTAATTGCAGGGTTCGCGTTTACTGATTCATAAAAACAACTGGCGCACTGTAAGCCGTGCCTTGCCAGCTTTCCACAGGCTGAGCTGCTCCTTGTGTTCCTCCTCCGAGTTACGCACGCTGGGAGACCTGGCCGTCTGCAAGCATTTCCTATGCTCCGGTCTTTGGGGTATCGAGTATGAGGTTTAAACCCACTGCCAGATATGTAGGCCCTTAAAAAAAATTCAAATTCAAAATCAAGTGCATCAGCATATTGTATCCACCGTGATTCCTTCCAACTTTAGCCGGAGCGGTGGCTTTGTGTTATGGTTATGGCGTGACGTTGTTTTTAGAAACAGTCATGTTCTAAACAATGGGTGAGGTGAAACATGGGTGAGGTGAACACTGAGGTGGTTCTCCTTGAAGTGTGTTTAAAGGGGCCCATCCTGAAGACGTGGCTCTACAGGATGTGTCCACCGTTTAATAAAACCAGCGTAACACAGGTATGATGCTAAGGAGGGTTATTACATCAAAACTTAATGCCTTTCCCAGAGTGCCCATTACCTCGCCAGCGTCTGGGATTTCAACGCCTCTGGTGATTTAGTGTTGGGGGTCCTCAGCTCCGGTAGTCCACGGGTAGGGGGGTTGTTCCTTGTTCCCACGCTGGCGTTTGAAGTTGAGGGGCACACTGTGTGTGTGTGTGTGTGGGGTGTGGGGGGGGGGGCAGGATATACTCCATGTATGTGCTGAAGCAGCTATCATGTGTGGTCAGTGGTCAATTTATTGCACCAGCTGTGAGGCACCTGATGGGGTCTTCTGTTAGTTTTTTGTTTTTACTGGTTAACTGAGCATTTGCAACACACCACTTTACTGCTATTCAACGTTCAATTCATAGTTTTGGAACGAGACTAGGTGGGTTTAGCTAAATGAGTCATGAAATCTATAAATCCTGGACATCTTGCATGACCTCCATCTTCCAAGTCAGGCAGTCGTGTCCATTCAGCGGAGTTTCAAGCAAAACAATAGAAAGCATTATCAAACATTTGTTCAAATTGTACTGACACAAATAAGAACTGACACAAATAAGAACTGACCAGTCCAACAATATGCTGATTCAGCCCTAGACTGAACCTAAGTACCCAAGTACAAACCAAACCAAATTAGATTCGCAAGATCGTATTACGTAAACTCATGATGAGTTGTAATATTACCGCCATTTGATGATGGAGCACAGAGGAAAACGGGACGTCCCGCTGTGTTTTTCCAAACACACACAGTCTTATATTGTGTTGTCTTGAAATCGATATTGTACAAAATAGTCATGAACTGGCTTTTTTCAGGCAACATTTCCAAAACAAAACAGAAACACAAGGAATCCACAAATATAAAGACGCCATCCATCATGTCTCTGGGTATCAACCGTGCCGCCTGCGGGCCGTGTCCACGCTGTTGGCTCTGGTTTCCCCTATTTTAAGAGACAAGCCGTCCACCTCCGAGCTCTCCTCTCCTGTCCAGCACTTCATCGCTTGGTTGGGCTCCCCCCCCCCCCCTGTCTCGCTGGCAGATCAAAGGAGTCATATGATCCAGACGGGTTCTGGGTTCAAACCCATGATGCGAGAAAGCCGCGCACCCCCAGAAAACTCTCTCTCCCCTCAGTCGGTCTCCCTCCCTCAGCCTCTCTCTCTCTCTCTCTCTCGCTATCCCTCCCCTACCTTTGGTGTTTGCGTTTCGGTGAAGTGAAGACCTGCTGTGTTTGTTCATTAGGAATCCTCAAACAGATCCTGGAGGGAGGATAGGCAGCGCTGTGTTTACACTCGGTGAGAAGTGCGCTGCTAGCGCTCGTAAGAAAGAGGAGAAGCGAGCGTGGCAACGTTGCGTCGAGGCACGGTGCCAACAAGCAACGGTTGCAAGATTGTTGTTTTTATTGCAACTTTTACACCTCAAGATATATTCTATGTTTTGGCATTCATCAATGTTGTTGGCCAACAGCAAATCTATATTATTAGATATTATCGAAGTGCCACTTCAACTTGCTATTTATTAGTTGTTTGTTTAACGTATGACTAGTGTGGATAAATGTGAAATGCGAAAAAACGTGTTTATGCAACAGCCCCAAAAAAAGAAGTAAGTCCCGCTGAAAGGCCTTTTTGTAACCGTGGAGAAGTTCGGCTAAATCAAATACTATGAAAAGCCTATAATATTATTTACTTATATTTCTGTTTGATACAAACACTTTGCCAGTGGCTATAGACAAGCCCTCCCCCACTCGGTGGAATGTGCAAGCTATGGAAAACGGCAAAAGCTTGCGAGATCCCCATTCTCTGTTTGCACAATGGCTTTCCAAAGACCAACAAAAAAAAACAAAAAAAACGCGGCACATGTCTATGCTAGCCCCTAATATTCATGAAGACCACAAGCCGACCGAAGGTCTGTGGCTCCCGAGCGCCCTTGGAAAAGTCAGAAACTCGTTTTTTTATTTGTTTTTCTATCTGTGCGCCTTTTTAGATTTTGACAGCGCCATTTTCGACTGTGTTTTTGATGGATGGTTGCCTGTGGGGGCATTCGCGGCATACAGGCCATTCCATTGACAGGCAGGGGACCTCGGGGCCCCCCCCAGACCCCCCCCCCCGGACCCCCTCTGGGCTGGTCTCTAACCAGGGGGGCCCTGTCACCGCCCGCAACATACACAGCTTGTTGGGTGCGAGTTACGAGTTTTAGCCGTGTCCTGTATCCAGCTGCTGTACAGTAGTGTCTACAGGAGCCGCGTTTGGACACTTTGGACTCGGCGGTCCATCTGACACGTTGTTTTCCTGCTAACCGAAACCAGGAGCGCTCCTGTGTTGTGTTCTTGTTGACATGACATGAGCCACAACATCGAAACACAGTCCACCTGTTGCTCAACAGCAGGAGGCAATAATGGCTCAAAGACTTTGTTTGTACAAGACGAGTACCAATACCAAACCAAATTAAATGTTAATCTTACAGTATTAACCTCCATCCCCTCTACTCAGAATACTGTACCTGCCTCGTAGATCAACATACCCCTACGTGGTATTACCCCTACGTGGTATTACCCCTACGTGGTATTACCCCTACGTGGTATTACCCCTACATGGTATTACCCCACGATAACCTCCACAAACTTTGTCTAAAACACAATTTGAATCTGAAAAGAGTTAATTTGTAGTCTCTCTCTCTCTCTCTCTCTCTCTCTCTCTCCCCTCATGCTATATCTGGACTCCTGATTATATTGTGTACAAACACACACACACACACACACACACACACAAACTCACACACACACACACACACACACACAACCCCTATACTTTGTCTCCAGTCCGGAGCCATTGAATAACCCTCGACTAACCCTTCCTCTGTGCTGTTGTTTGCCCCTCGCAAGCCCTTTGGCTGATGTATGTGCCCTCCGCTTTCTGCTTCCAGGACTGCACTGTTTACGAGATGGAAGAAAAGATTCTGGACGTGGTAAGTGCCCCTCCTTGTGATCGCCGCCGCCGCCGGCGGGGGGGGGATGTGTGTGTCCCTTACAGTGGAGCGGCGGAAAGACCTGAGTGTGTGTGTGTGTGTGTAATGTGGAGAATGGGATTGTGTGCCGGCGTGTGTTGACTGGTGGGCCTGTTCAGTGAGTGCGGTGCATGGAGGGCAGACGTGGGGGGGCTTTTTAAAAATAATTGCCGGTGGAGGAGGAGGCGGGTCTTGTACGCCTCCCGCCGTCAATCACGGCTTCCTGTTGCTGACAGTCTCCAGACCTCTTGGTGTTCTGGCTGGACTTCCTCTAGCATGCTATAGCTCAGTCTCTCTCTCTCTCTAGCTCTCTCTCTCTCTCTGTCTCTCTCTGTTTCTGTCTCTCCCCCCCCCCTTCCCATCCTCCTTTTGTTTTTCCTTAAATCTCTTTTCCCCCCCTGTTTTATTCTCCTTGCTCTGTTGGAAATGTTCCCTCCAATTTCCTCATGCTCTGCCTGTATCTGTTTTAATAATCAATACGATCTGACCTGCTCCATAATGTTATCACAATGGATTTGGGATATTAAACAGGCGAGGCAACACATGTCGACGGCAGACCCGATAACTGTGATTTCTGCTTTTGCGTGTTGGAATGGTGCCAGGGCCAAGTGAAAAGGTTGGCAGGTTCAAGGCGTACTTAATTGCTCCCTGACTCTGTTTGTGTTTTGTCTGCAGTCTAAGGTCTTGAACGGTATCTGCGATCAGACCGTCAGAACCACCTCTGACCCCCTAATGAGCCAATCAACGTGCCTGGAAGAGGTCCAGCTGACCAATATCAAACCAGGGGAGGGTCTGGTGAGTAATGCAAAATAAAACGCTGTGTGTATGTGCTGCTCGACAATTTTTGACCGGCTTGAACTAATGACAGCGTTTGTCAAATTGTGAGTGTTGTCGTGCTCTGCTCTGGCGTGGGGATGGTGTTTTAGGATATTGCATATTTAAGATATGTTAATAGGCATAACTTGGGCTGTGTGTGTTTCCTCAGGGTATGTACATCAAGTCTACCTACGATGGTTTGCATGTCATTACTGGAACCACAGAACATGTAAGTACGGTATTATTATGTTGTGTTTGTGTTTCTAGATTTCAGTCCAGTACTCATTTGAATCTCATTTTAGCAGCCCTAATTAGCTGTAATGAATATCTATTAGTTTCAGTTGGCTAAGGGCACACCACTCAGTGGATGGGTATTGACAAGTTTCCATTTAGATCCATTTGTGTAAGCTCCTGTTGTAGACTCGATGGTTTGTTTTACTTGGTTAGTAAGTACATTTTTCAAGTCATGTTCCAACAAAATTCCAGCAAAGTCTCAACAAATTAGTTGGAAAAAGAAAGAAAATACATATACGTCAAACACATTATTAACCCATGACCCAAAAGGTGTAGGCTGAAGCCAAGGCTTATTAATGCCTACCCTTTTACAGTTGCCCAAGATATACAAGGCAATTCGTTGCACAGTAAATACTTAGTTTTTAGTCGAAATCAATCAATTCAATTACTATCAATTACATTTGCTCTGAACAAGTTTTCATAAAGTAACTTTTGTAAAGTGCTGCCGTTCCTTGTTAAGGTGATTCCATAATTTGACTCATCCCCGAGCCCCACGATAAGGGATGTTCACAGTCACCCAGAAGGGTCCTATCTGTGCCTGTGGCGCCGTGCCAGTGACTAATGCACGCCCACGTCAGCATCACGGTCATGGTCACACGCCTCCTGTGTTTAATTGTGATGCAGGCGCAGCCTCATCATCCATAATGACTGGTTAATCCAGTTTGACATCTGTTTGACTGGAAACTAAATCTACCTGAAGTTCATTTGTTTTTTTCCATTGTGTGGATTGTGTGATGCATACGGAAGTGTGAATTGTATTCTTTATTTAAGTCGTTGGTTGGTTGTACTTTTAAAATTGCAATTTTTAAAAATCAGGAAATGAAAGGTTCAACAGAGTATCAAAATGTAAATCTAGATTGATAATTCTTTCTACTTTGCTGTCCGTCTTTAGCTGTTTTTACCACATATACACACATTTTAACACGTAAACACACTATATTATTGTGTGTATACGTGAGTACACAATCGCATCGCTGATTCCATCGGCAGATCTTATCTATTTTTCCGTGGAAAACTAAAAAGTGTAGTGTAGTCTAGTGCTCAATTTTAATCAAATATACACAGGCCCATAGATTTGTTTCATTATTATTTGACACACACACACTGAATTATTAGATAACAATTATGTTGTAATAACATTTTTTAATCATTTTGTGAAAATGAAATAGATTCTCATGTAATTACCAGTGCAGGTTTTTTTAATTCATGAATGAATATATTGTTTTGTATTTGTCGTTAGTCCCCAGCAGACCTGACCAGGAAGATCCACGCTGGAGACGAGGTGATCCAGGTCAACCAGCAGACCGTGGTCAGAAGCTCTCCTTAGCCCTCTTCTCTCCTCATAACCATCACGTCTTCATAGAGAGAGCCATATAAACACACATTGTGTGTGTGTGTGTGTGTGTGTGTGCGTGACAGGTGGGCTGGCAGTTAAAGAACCTGGTGTGCAAGCTCCGGGAGGACCCCAAAGGAGTCGTCCTGCTCCTCAAGAAGAGACCGACGGGCACTACGGGCTTCTCCCCCGCCCCGCTGAAGAACATGCGCTGGAAGCCCCCGGTGCCACAGGTAAGCATATCATACACACACACACACACACACACACACACACACACAAACTCATCCTTAAGCTTTCCTCTTTGAAGTTCAGCGCCGGCAAGCCCGTCTGTCATTGTCTATTCCTCTGAACCAATTATCCGTGTTTTGAAGGGGAGTAGGCTTCAAAACAAACAAGTGCAGACTTGCAAGTATCCGACCGCCACCCCGAGAGCGCCCCGAGAGAAGAAAATGCAAATGTGTGAGCGTGTGCACGAGAGGCAGCAGACCCCGAACCCAAAACCCAAGTCATGTGATGTTATTGCACCGGGGCTGGAGGTTTAATAACGCCGCGGTGCATGTGGTCATGAGACGATAACGAGGGTGATGTGTTAGAAACAAATCAATACGAGTTAGGTCATCGAGGCTTTCATCCCAGACAAAGGAACCGGGGAAACGTCTGGGTCCGCCCTCCATCGGGGGAAAAGGTCACGAAACAATTCCCAATAGCTTTTTTTTGTTCAAAGCAGAAATAAACGTCGGAACTGCCGACGAATAATGGGCGTTTAATAAAATTATGTAACGTAACCTAAATATATTGCTCTCCCTCGTGTGGACAAATTAGACTCAGGCTACAGCTCTTAGCCGTGACCCCCCCCCCCAGCACCTGGGTCCCACAGGGCCGGTTCCACAGTGAAGACAATGGGAACCCTTGTAACCCTAGACTTAAAAAAAAAAAAAAAAAAGATGATATATCAGAGCAGATATCTAAAGCGTCACAGAGAGGCGCCTCACCACCGAGTGACTTGTTCTCGCGGCTCCTTGTTCCGACCCGTTGCCGTCGCCGTATCAGCGCTCTCCATCAGCGTGTCCGTGACGTAGCGGGACTCTGGGAGGCTAAACAAAGGGGACCCCCCCCCCCCTCCAACACTGATGTTTATGAATGAACAACACCTCTTTGTTGTTAGAGGAAAGCTATCCAGTAAGCTTAAGGTGGAACCTGTTTAGGAAGAGAGACATTTCACACAAGCGGAAGCTGGTTTGGGACCCATTGTTTGCGGTATCAGTCCTTCAAAAATGAAGGAATGCAGGCATGACGTATATTGTTGTTGTTTTGTAGGTCCTGAAGAAAGACTGAATAATTGCCAAGCGTCCAGCTGGGCTTTAAGTGGTTGATGGTCTTTTGTTGGGGGCGCATAGCTGCGCTCGTACCGTTAGCTGCCTCGAAACAATAACCTTTGTATTCGTATAATTATTTCAAGGACATGGCTCATGTTGACTCGCTTGCTGGGGACAATACAACCCATACAAATTGTGTGTAGTGAGTGAACCTACCGAACTCCGAGTTGCATGGGATGACTGATGATTGTGCCGATCTTTCCAGAACAATTCCTCCCTGGTGAAAGCCCAGTCGCCCTACGGCTCCGCCAACGGGTCCACGAAGAAGGAGAAGCCCGCCATCATGGATTTGTACCTTCCCCCTCCTCCGATAGTCCCCTATACTCCGCGGTAAGCGCTCTCTGTTTTTCATTGGGGACATGAACTGATCGAAGTACAAATAATACAAATATAGTCTTTTTTTTTGGGGGGGGGGGGGCATTACATTACTATTTTAATCCTTCTGACCGCTCATCCGAAATTCATAGAACCGTAGTTCATATTTGTAACCTTTGATAATTACAAAAAAAAAATCAATCAATGAACTGAACCTCGGCCGTCCATTGACCCGTTCTCAAAACCAGGAACTTAAACCTCTGACCCCCACTGTGGTACCTAATTACTCAAAACCCCCGACTGTACCCTACACCTCTCTCCTCGTCCACACCGCCACCATCTGTTCACCTTCACCCCGCTCCATCCATAAGCCCCTGGAGGCCAACAAGCTATACTTGACTTCTGTGAGCCTACTGCCATTTTTGGAGTCATCATTCGGGTCACACTACTGGAATAATACGCAGGGTGTCCGCGCATCCTTAAAAAGTCTTAAAAAGTCTTAAATTCATGTTTCTATATTTAAGGCCTTAAAAAGTCTTAAATTCATGTTTCTAAATTTAAGGCCTTAAAAAGTCTTAAATTCGTTAAAAATGTCATATGCTGGTCTTAAATACTGTAACACAAGGTCTTAAATTTGTCGGGGCAGGACTATTTATTTAATTATTTTTCTCGTGGGAATTGTGGTCCCATTGTGTGACAATGTTCGTATAATTCATATTAAAGAATGTCATTAATAAAATGTAAAAAAAAATTAAAAGCTAACTCCTGTAATTTTCATGTTCAAATTCATCTAAAACGGTTTTGAATTTCCACGACCTTTCCAAAGGCTTATGGTTATTAACAGTGTCAAAAGAGAAACGCTGCGGAGAAACGTCTCCCCATAACGACAAATCATTTCATGACGATGAATGACTACACAATGACCCAAAAAACACATCACAATAAACACCATAATAACTGACATTGCGACGCTGCTATGCTCCCAAAATGGAGGCGGTCTTTGCGATGTGACGTCCCAATGTGAAGTACAGACTCGGCAGAGGCGCCACAGGCGTCGCTCACAAACACTCGTTGTGTTGTGTAATGGTTTTTCGGGGGGGTTTTGTAACGGTAAACCGTCCCCCAAGCTCACCTTCAGGATGTAGGAGCGGTACACATAGGCCCCGCCCACCACCAAACCCGACAGCATCAGGCCCAGGCCCAGACACATGCACCAGCACCACAGGGTCGACTGTCTGCCGTGCGCACGCTCGCCGTCCTCCACATCCTGGTGACACACACACACACACACACACACACGGAAATTTAGGTTCACATAGAAACACATGGCACGTGCACATGCAAATCTCACACTCACACATGTGACTATTATTTACATACTAGTAAATACTAGTATGTAAATAATAGTATTTACTAGTATGTACCATTCTGTTAGTTGTGTGTGCACGTTTTCCTTGTTAATAAAAGGATTGGCTTTATTTTTTTTAGGGTTAGGTGTTAGGTTAGAGATGGTTAGTTTAGGTATTAGGTTAGAGATGGTTAGTTTAGGTGTTAGGTTAGAGATGGT
>JAOPJI010000113.1:4615708-4627308 GCA_027122695.1 Merluccius productus | reverse complement strand
CCCCCCCCCCCCCCCCCCCCCCCCCCCCCACACACACACACACACCCTGTGGATTGTGACACACAAGAGAGCCCAATGCCAAAGTGACCATTATAACATGTCACTGCTGTGCCCGGCTTAAGGTACAGCTAACTTGGTAGCACTTATTAGAAGCTGTTAGCCAATAAGAGCACATTCGCTGTAAATCCAAAGACACATGACGCAATTTCAAATTACTTCCGGCCCCTTAATAATGCTGTATAGTTGTGTTTTTGCTGAGATAGGCTGAAACCGACATTATTTTGAAGCTATTCGGCTGAAAAACAAACAAACTGCTAACCGCTAACGGCTAACTTCTAGCGCTTCAGTTGGAGTGGCAAGGAGCTGTTGACTGGCAGCTGGTGTCAGCGTGCGGGTAATGAGAAGACAGACCTTGCAGCTCATGGCTACAGGTATCTATTAGTGGACCGGTCTGCCAAGGTGGACCCACCGGTCTCAAATGATGAGCCGTCACGGAGGTGTCATACCTGTAATGTCATAGGTGATATATATCACAATGATAAGACGCTGCATTAGTTCATGATTAGCAAACGCAGACATGCGCCGTGGATGTGTTTGTCATGTCACGTTTTTCCTCACAAATGAATACACATTTACACATTTCAAGTTAAAGATGCTTGCCCCATGTAAACAACTAACTCACGGTTTTACATATGTTCATTATCTTATCACGTTCATGTCATAGCCACTATATTCTAGTCTACTATAACAAACTATACTACACTATAGTCATTTTCTATTTCAGTGTCAAATAGCCATATTGTTGTTTTTTCCCCCCAATCAAAGAAAAATTTAATTGCTTAGAAATGCTAATTTTGTTTGTGTTTTGAGATGATTTCAAATGAATATGTATACATCCAGAAACATCCTTAATCACTCCCTACCTTAACACGTCTCCTTCTGTAGCAGTAAATAGCACTTATATTTATGATTCCAGGAATGATAACATAACATAACTATAACATAACATAACTAACTGGCTGACATTTATGCATGATGTCATATTTACAGATGGTTTGCACAGATGGTCTCGACCTGGATGTGACGCGTAAAAAAAAAAGAACAACACGATGAGGGGAATTGTATAATTAAGCAATATCACACGAGAGGTCGTGCTGTTATACTGAATATCAGCACGGCTGTGATTCGGTCGTCGGTACGAGGTCGCAGGCCGAGTGCCGAAGATAGTTCTACAATGCGTATTACTGTTATTAGTTAACAGTAATACGCAAAACAACAGATTATGATTTGTTTGTTTGTTTGTTTCATCATTTCTTTGGCTCCGCCAACACAAATAGTTCCTCAACTGGACTGGGACTGGACTGTTGCCAAGCAACACATCAACATTTTCCCGCACACAACGATTGTTGATGTAATTAACGGTTATGCAGCTGTAAAGCGGAGTGATACATGTATCGTTAAAAGTCCCAGTGCTGTTATACTCTATTGCTGTGTCTCAATGCAGGGGCTGCGTCCTTTACAGGATGCGGTCTACGAATTTAATACCGTTTTTTCGCATATCATGGGTTGAATGCCGTCGTGTTATGCAATCGATGATAGCTCTTTTGTGACCCATCCTCTTTAGCACCTAGTGAGGTCTGACGCATGTCCTTAATGGCATCATTTCTGCTAACTGTAAGGTGCGGTCTCAGAAGTCGCCGCATCTCAACTTCTGAGCTGAGTGTTCGTATTCATATTCATAATATTTATTTATGTCTTTTGTCTTCTATGCTAGTCTAAAGAGTCAGATCTGCACGTGATAGACCAGGTGCTGTCAGCCCCCGAGCTAACCTCAGACGGTTTCCGAGAGTGGAAGGAAGCCCACTCAACACTGTTCCAGGAAATCTGCCTCAAAGAAGACCAGCAAGCGGCGCCAGAGGATGAGGAGCCCGTAACCGAAGCAGCCACCACAGAGGCGGCCACAACAGAGGTGGTGTCAGCCGTTGCTGCTCCATTGGTAGAAACCAGTTTATAAAGGACTACTGAAGATGATACCCTATGCCTGTAGGGCTCGTAACACTCACCCAACACTGTTGCTGTCTGACTATTGTCGGCCGATTGCGAAAACTAAGTACTGCCTATAAAGTGGAAGATATTTTTTAGCACCAAGAAACGGTAAACGTTTGTGGTTGGTTAAAGTAAAATGTGAATTTTGTCGTTTTAGTATTACATTTACTTATTGTATTACAAGCTCTGTGTTTCTGGTTGCCTTGTTGGTGTATTTTATGAAACATATTCTGTGGAAATAGTCTTAATTCCAGTGTTTCAAATTGGAAGTATAGAATAGATTTAAAATGTATCCATCAATCTCAACCTGAAGCTAAAGATTTGCTTTAGTTGTCAATTGTTTTATATTTATCCTTTTAAATATTGGTGCCATGCACTAACACTGCCTTTCACCCGTTGTGAAATCACTGTGGTGAATCAATGTATGTTTGGATTTGCATTTTTGATTTTGATAGATCTCCGTTTGACATTGTTTTGAAATCACAGTAAACCAAATCAACAATATAAATAGGAGGAGGAAAAAAGCTTGTTGGCATCGGATTTCTAGCTTTCTTGCCCTGTCGAAAAAACATGTAGGGCCATGCACAATGGTCATCTTCTCTCTAGCTTTTGCACATGCTAATCTCTATTAATTCATTAAATCGAACTGCCAAGAGCTGTATCATGTCAAAGACTTGATGTGCAGATATTTCTGTGATTCCATATCCAGCCATTCATTATTTATACACTATATGCTATAAAGAAGCTACAACTGAACTGCAGATGCAACTGGTTACTGCGGGGTAAGCAGTATACCTTAATTTGGAACTAATACAGATTTTTTTGTATTTTTAATTTTATTGTTTGTTTTTTGAAGGATTTCATTGTTGCCAGAAAGTGTAAATAGTGTACATAGCTGTAATGTATGATTTGCATTCTCCTTTATTGATTCTGTACTAGTTGCATGTTTGCCTTTACCAATGGGAAATAAAGTATTCATGCCACAAAACTGAACATTTAATGAAAAGTGTGTCATCATTTCTCACGAGAGAACATCATCTGTAGTCGACAGAGAGAGGAGGCATAAATAATAAGTGAGTAAAGCAGACTGCAGTACCACACTCCGCCACTAGGGACCGCTGCTCCCCCCCCTCCGTGTCTCGCATTAGAATTCGCATTGAGGTTCTGCGCCATATTGGCAGTCTCCTCCATCTCCCCACAAGCCTTGAGCATGCAACATTCAAACCGGTTGGGGAAGAGATTACAATATTTTTTTTAAACGTCCAGACTGCGAGCTGACTCTGATCGCCATGGAGGCTGTGAAATCTTTTAACAACGAGGTTTGTTTCAAAACACGCCGTATTTTTTCCCCGCACAAAGTAGATAGCTAAAATGTCGAATCGGGTCGTTTAGCAACCAGTAGCTTGCAACTAGCGGGTAATGGCTAGCGGGTAATGGCAGTCTGGCACAAGGCCGCCGTCTCTGTTGCTCATGTTGTTCAAACACGGCGGATCTGATCCCTGATCGGGATCATCGCTGCGTGCCACCGTGTTGTTAAAGCGGGAGCCCTGTATCGCTCAGTTTTGCAAATATATCGGTTTATTTTTTATTTGCACAAATCAAAGCTAAACCTGCTATATAAGTTAGCAAAGCGGACGCTAAGCTAACCGCGCTAACCGTTCCCACCGTTTCGCCTAGCTTAGCGTCCGCTCTGCCGGCGAGCCCGTAGCCGTCGTGTTATTATCGTGATATGACTTTAAAAAAAGATGTCACACCGTATAGCCACGGGTTGAATGGTATGATTGTCAAAAAAACGACCTATATGTGCATCTTAAAAGCTATAGCGAGTGGGCAGTGCGGTGCCCAGCGAGTCCCAACCCCGTTTGTCTGCAGTGCAAATGAGCCAAGTGTGGCGTTCGTACGCAAGGCCATTGTTTACAAGTTGCATGAATAATGGTGCAATAGTTGGTACAACATGCAGCTATGCGGTGTTTCCAAGCAATATGCAGGGATACAGTGTTTCCAAGCAATATGCAGGGATACAGTGTTTCCAAGCAATATGCAGGGATACAGTGTTTCTAATCAATATGCAGTTATACAGTGTTTCCAAGCAATAATAGTGTTTCCAAGCAATATGCAGTTATGCAGTGTTCCTAAGGTATACAGTGTTTCCAAGCAATAATGGTGTTTCCAAGCAATATGCAGGTATGCAGTGTTTCCAAAGAGTCAGATTTGGGTTGCAAGTATTGACATAAACGTCATAACGTTGCAGGGAATACTGTGTTGCTTCATTATACCATGTTATGTTATACTATGTGCTGAACGTAAAGAAACCGTCTCGAATATATCATCTCTAAGGTGGGCTCTGTTGTCATTTTTCTTCTAGCTGTACTCGCTCAATGAGTACAAGCCCCCGATCTCCAAGGCCAAGATGACCCAAATCACCAAGTCTGGAATCAAAGCTATAAAAGTAAGTATGTAGCTGTGATGGTTGAGGCAGGGTAGAGATGTGCCAGGAAAAAAAAAATGGATGGGAGGGGTTTAATAAAAATACAATTTAGCAACAACTTTTCAGGGATATATTTCTTGGTGTTGTTTTCATAAAGCCTTATGACATGAAATAGTTTTTGAAGTTGCGCCACAGGCCAACATTAGACTAAGCAGTTTTCAAGTACTAGGAGTTTTAAATTACACAAGCAATACATTATAAGCAACTACTTTCATAATCACGGACAAACCAGTACCCTTTGTAACAATATTACCTATAGAAACAAAAGTCCAGACTTTCCAAATTCCCTAGTTTGACATTAAGATAAAATGGGATGGTACTCTATTGATCCCAGATGGGAAATACAGGTGACTCAAAGCCACTGACCACAAACTATATTGTGTCTTCTCAATATAGATATGTCTTTGTAATTAAATGTGTCCACCTTTTTATTTCCGACTTCCTCCTTTAAAGAGTTTTGAATCAACCTAATGTCCAACTCTGAAAGACCTTTTATGCAGTTGAAGTCTTATTGAGGCTAACCACCTCTTTTCCAGGAGACGTGATAAGCAGCATTAGACACTTGCAACAAAAAGTTTTTCCTATTGCCTTTTTAGCTGGCATTTGGTGAAGAGCAGGGGTTGGATACAACATGTTGACATGAATCTGTCCACTAACTGAATCTGTCCACCAACAACTATTGCGTTGTCAGTGACGGTGTAACTCGCAGTTGCACGGTCTAGCACTGAGATTAGGGTTCTGCCTGCGAAAAGCTGGCATGCAACAGTCGTATTTCTTTTAATGAGCTCACTGAAATATAGATCAGAAACAGTTTTAAAAAGGACGTCTATTATACAGTGGCTATTCATGGACAGCACGCAAAAACATATTTCCTAGCTGGAAATGCATGGATTCCATCGGCAAGTTTTTCTTTTTTACAACAGGAAATTTTGTTGTAATTTAAAGTTTTGATAACATACTCCTACTTACACATGGGGAGTTAAACTTATAATTCACTTGCCTTTAGTTTATGCATGAAAACAACCCAGCAGCTCATCTGGACAAGGCTAAACTAAGGATCTACACTTAAAATAAAAGGTAGAAGTCATCAATGATAGTCAACAGATCCGGTTTTCCATCACCTATTCAGTTCACTCTGTAGACTGGTATCTTTTATGAGTGATTGGGTTTTTAGATGGATTGCAATCCCAGTTGAACACCATATTCGTCTGCAAAAAACACGAGAGCAAATGGTAACGTTGACGTTTTTGGACTGTCTCGGTATCTAAACACTAGACATAGGAGATTCATTATTATATAGACTTATTTTAACAATGTACCGTGATCCTGGCCTGAACAATATGCTAACGTGTAATTCACTAAATTAACTATACTATGTATCGCTGACCATCTCCACAGTACCTACCATGGAAGCAGTCCTAAATTGATTTTTACACTGTCCAGTTGTAAATTAATGGCTCAAAGTAAGAGTATAAATAAGTATATTATACATTGTTTTCATCGTGGTAGAACCCCCCCCCACCATGTCTTGGAAGTGAAGAGCAGGCATCTTTAGAAAGACAAGGGTGTCTTTGAGGACAAATCCACTTCAAGTCATGACCTGTTGAGCAGTTTAGCCTTGAGGACGGTTACTTTAATTAGGAGTAGCACAAGGGCTTAGAAGTCTCTGTGGTTTATGGAAGGGGTTGAAGTACTTAAAAGGCTTTCAGTAGATTTTTTTAAGCCTCCATTAACAACTTGCCAAATGACACAAAGCAGAAGGCAAGAAATGTTGTGGTGTCTGTTGACCATATGGAGATGTGTGCCAAGAGTACTCTATAGGCATGCTCTGTGTTTTGGAGTAGGGATGTTTGCGACTGGTCATTGCTGTACTTGGTGCTCTGTACCAGAAATAGTAGTCGCTTAAATGCTTTTTTTCCCTTCTCTCTGAGAAAAGCATTTCTGCCAATATATAAACTGCATTTAATAGGCCAAATTAACCAACGGAAAACAACGTGTAGTTTCCCAAAACATCTAATCATTCGTATAATAATTTAATTGCGCACACACGGCGGCGCTCAGCCTCTAGTCGCTCCGGAGGCACATAGTTGTCAGTCAATTCAGTCCGTTTCACAGTAAAGAAACCGCGATACACCTGATTATATGTACTTATTATATGTACTATATTATATTATATGTACTTATGTCTTAACTTTCTTGAGGCATTCTGAGTTTGAATGAGGAGAAAAAATAACCGCGGTCATTGTCATCACGTCTCTTGACAGACGAATATTTATTTGGGATGAATATTTAAATTTAAACTTCAAAAGCTAGACAACTCCTACCTGTTTTGGCCCTTCCCACCTAACAGTTCAAATGGTGCGAAGTGGAGCACATTCGGTACATGAGAGCCCACTGCAATGATGCACGTCGAAAAATGTCACACTTTTCAGCCTTTTTGTTGAATATTGTTTGCAATATTTCAATAGCTACGTTGTTGGCTAACTTTTATTTTGAGAGTTGTCGTGTTTTAAGCATTTAAAACGGCTGTTATAATACACCCAATATTTTTTCAGATGTTTGGCTTTATAGATTAAAATCTGCATGTTTTCAGTTCACTCTGTAGATCTTTTATGAGTGATTGGGTTTTTAGATGGAATCACAGTTGAACACCATATTCGTCTGCAAAAAACACGAGAGCAAACAGCAAAGTTGACGTTTTTGGACTGTCTCGGTATCTAAACACTAGATATAGGAGATTCATTATTATATAGACTTATTTTAGCTGTTATAATACACCCTATATCTTTTCAGATGTTTGGCTTTATAGATTAAAATCTGCATGTTTTCTGGAGTTTTCTTACTTTTAGACAAATCGAGTAGTCGTTACAGAACGTTTTAAACGTCAGAAACGGAAATTAGTAGCGTTCGTCCCTTGTCCTGGAGGAAGCCTTTTTGTTTTCTTTGGTAGCGAAAAATGACACCAATTTGTGAAATTGTTGACTTTTAAACCATAATTGAATGTTTAAATCAAAGTAGCTCCTTTGCCCAAATACATTTCAACTAAAAACATCAGACCAAACATGCTACCCAACTGTGAGTGAATTGTTGTTCCTTTGTATTGATTTAAAACAAACTACCATCACAAGAGGCAACATTGACAACACAACTGACCACAAAATGTATTGCAAATTGTGCAATGAACCATTTTAGATGCTTTCTCCAAGAGTGAAGGACCTGTGTTTCCTACAATCTTTATTTAATTTATATCCGATTGTGGTAGTGTAAAAATCCCTACATTGCCATGTTAGCATGAGATCTACTTTTGTTAATTCACTGACATTCTAATCTAGCCAAAGTAACTTACTTATTTGCCAAAGTAAGTAAAAGTCTACTTTGTGTCTGACGATTTAAGCCTATAATATAGCGTGTTGAATATCCCCCTCCATATAAACTCTCTGTCTATAAACACACTGCCGTGTGCTATCTGGAAAGCTTGTATCGACATTTTAGTGGTCCAATCAAATTCTGGCTAAAGGAAAAATCCCCTTCTACGTGAAGTTCTGTGCCATCGCCCGTTTTGCATGGAAATATGTAATTAACAAACTACAATTTTATGTTGAAATATTAGTCATTAATGGAGTACCATTTTCCGGGTAAATATGTCATGGAAGTACGACACAATCTGAATATCAATTTGCATTGTCTTTTGAAACCTAAAATCATAGTACCAGGTTCAGCATACCAGCCATGGTGATCCGTTAACTTGTTCATGACTGTTAACCTCACTAATCCTGTTCCCTCTCATAGCAGTTGTTTGTAAAAGGACATGCTCTGATCTTTGATTATTGCTGTGCCTTGTGTTGCTTGTGTATAATACCTGTTTCCCCTTCCCTCAGCAGCTCTCCCAGCTCCCCCAAAGCACTGAAAGTGAAGCAGGAGGATGGGGTGGAGAGAGTTACAAAGAGATAAGAGTCCCTAACCAGCTTAGGTAGGAGTATGGGTTGTTTCACAAGGAAGATGGAAGAAGATCAAACAAGCAAATTAAACTTTGTGTTGCTGCCACACACACAGACAAATGGCTAGTCTTGTTGATGAAATTCTCTCTTGACTGATTGTGTTGGGTCGTTTATTGGCTGAGTTCAATTGATTGTTAATTGTGAGATTAAGAAATGCTTGATTACATTGAAGTTACTATATTAAGCTATTATATGTGTCTCGGGCTAATGTACTGATTCACCTGTTCTGATCTTTCACGTGGGTCAGTCCTAGAGGGTGGAGAGTGCAGATAACGCTTACTTGCTGCTTTCTCTGAAGGCTTGTTGTTTAGGAATAGTCAACTGTTTTGTTCTCTGAAGGCTTATAGTTTAGGAATAGTTTACTGTTTTGGTCTCTGAAGGCTTGTAGTTTAGGAATAGTCTACTGTTTTGTTCTCTGAAAGCTTGTAGTTTGGGAATAGTTTACTGTTTTGTTCTCTGAAAGCTTGTAGTTTAGGAATAGTTTACTGTTTTGTTCTCTGAAGGCTTGGTGTTTAGGAATAGTTTGCTGTTTTATTCAAGGCTAAATAGATTCCTAGTCAGCCTTGATCCTAGTCATGGGGGTTTATAGGAAACACTTCATCGTAAGGCTTGCTTGGCTTCTTCACATATTACATCTGAACGAAGGGTGTTCAGTCTGTTTCCGTTTTAGTTTAGCATTGCTGTGTTCAGAACCACACACTAGCATTCAACCATTGGCACGTCTTCTGTTATGAAAATTGAGTAAGTGGTGCAGGCTGACGGTTATTCAGCCCTCTGTAAGCTTGTCTCCCTGGGAGTGTCTGGTTAAAAAACGCATGTAGGTTGTGTTGACAGAACTGCGGTCCGGATGGCTGGAACACATTATTCATGATCACCACTACACCAAACACTGACCGGGCTTATCTGCGTTGCTGATCTCTGTATTTGGAAGGACAATGCCTTCTCCACTTTCCTTAATGAATTGCAGACACAGAGATTTAGCAACATGACTGCAGGCAGGTTTTTGGGCTGTTGAATCTTTGTGATGAGCATTGATCCGCACATATATTATATTCTGGTGGTGTCCGCGCTACACCCTGTGGTCACCATAATCTGTCAAGTGTGAGACTATTTGTGTAATGCCAGTTTCACCAACTCTAATCAAGGTGCTGTAGGTAAGACTCCAGAGGTTTAAGAGAGGGAGCAGAAAAGAACAGAAGAGAGCTAGATTTTGAAACCAAAAAAAGTCTCGTCCCTCACTGCTCCCTCTTAACGTTTGTCCGCCATTGAGAAATGTTGCACTCACGCACCTGTGATTGACAGGCAAGGTAGATTCCCCCGAACCAATCAAGAAGAGATGCCCCGAGTGGTCAGAAATGAGCCAGGAGTGGTCAAATCTGAATTGGCTCATACAGAATCAGGCGCAGTCAACTCTAAACAGACATTCTCACCGCCATTTCTAACAAAGTACACTCAAATAATGTCTCTTAAATCTTGCCTATAGCACCTTGAAATCTGCTTCGCTTCGCTTCTGTTGTGTTGAATGGAAACAGAATTTTGAGCAAGATGGCGACAAGCGGTTATGACATTTTCAGACACGTAAAAAGTTATGTCACAAATACGTTTCAGTCCAATAAGGTGAACATTTGGCGATTGGTTCCAAAGCATACACACATTTTTTTATACTATACCCAACCCAGACGTACGTGTCACTGCAAAATGGACCCATGAAAGTAGAAGTGGTATGTGAAAAAGCTACCTGTGCAACTAGCAGAACATAGGGCTGCTACTATTGCCTAATGTTGTTCATTTTTTATTTCACCCCTTCTGTATGCAATAGCAATCCTATATTGGAAACATTGAGAATATGAACAGGTGATGTATTCTCTTCCTAAGCACCTGTTTTAGTTGAGCAGATGTTTGGTTTTCTTCTCCAAATACGTAGATAATCCCAGGCCCAGATTCAAAGGTTGCCCATTCTTGACATTGCTTATTTTACCCATTTGTAGGCCAACTTATTGCATAGGTTGTACTCTCGCTATACGCTTACCTTTGGTGATGCAGTACATGCTTTCTTCTTCAGTATTACCATAAATTGCCTCTTGGAGGACATTAACGTTTTTCTAAGTCTAGTTAAAGTGTTTAGTCAGGATTTACACATTACTAAATCAAAACAGGTTGCATCACACTAATTAAGTTATTACGTAGCACTTGGTCGTTACTATATATTTACACCTACCCCTAAGCAGGTGGAAATGGTGGCAATTGGTGTTTGGGAGGAGGGTGGCTAGGACCACAGTGCTCGGTGCGCACTAGGGCCCAGATCCCAGCAGCCCGTTTCTACACACTGTGCCGGTTTAACTTTCAGATTGAAGTTGAACCTCAATTCAAACTGTGCCATGCAAATCGATGTCCTCCTCTCCGGTCGTCTTCTCAGGCACTTCCTTGTTTACATCGTAGCTTATTGTTGATCCGTTACAACTTGGTTGTCATGACGTTGAAGTGACGACAAACTGCATGCGCATTTGTGGAGTGTGTGTGTGTGTGTGGGTGATGGCTGGTTTATCCTGGGTGCCATGATTGCTTATGCACCACAGGTGTGCAGCCTCACCCAGCCCAGAGTCGAATCAGTGTGACTCGGGGCCAGGTGAGGCTGTAAACCAGCTATCAACCACACACGCCACAGCATTACTAAGCTCTTACTAGTTAGGACAATACTTGGTGGTATTGGTGGTGCAAATTGCTAGTTTGAATCTAACTAGTGGTTACTAAGTAGTAATTTATCACTGGTGCAGCCCAGTCCAGAAGAGCAGGGGGACTTCCTTGTACGTTGCCTTTACAGCACCCTTTTCCTGCGTTTCTATCGTGGTGTTTTTAGCAGATTTTGTATTTGGACAATAGACCTATTTCACAGAGGTGTCATCATAGGGAAAAACCCAGGTGTCGCTCCTAACACTAACTATGGGTCTGCTACTTGTATGTACCAGGTGTTGTGAAAAGCAGTTTCTCTTGAAACTCTTACTCACGCGTGTTCTTTAATGAAGCGATAGAAGAAGTTATAGTTTACTCAATAATCAGTTTTATTCTTA
>JAOPJI010000113.1:4599915-4610434 GCA_027122695.1 Merluccius productus | reverse complement strand
GTGTGTGTGTGTGTGTGTGTGTGTGTGTGTGTGTGTGTGTGTGTGTGTGTGTGTGTGTGTGTGTGTGTGTGTGGGCCCCTATACTTGGCGTGAGTCTATGAACTCTACTACTGGCACTGTCCGTATAGAGAAAGCATAAGAAGCCTCACTGCAATGTGTTTCCATAGCATACGCTTGCTCACTGTGCTCAAGTTGTTGGCATTCTCCAATCAATGTTAAATGGAGCCATTTATTGTAATAGATGATTACTTGTTGTCGCCTGTTGAAATGATGACCGATTTGCTTCCAGCCTGTCCTTTCACCCCATCTACTGGCAGACGAAAGGACTAGCATTATAATGTGGCACTTCATAGACTCTGTCTGTTGGCATGCGTCTAGGGGGAACACATCTAGTTCAACAGATCATTCCTGTGAAAAAATATAGCTTTTATTAACAAGCACATATTTAATGTTTTATTGTGAGCAAAGTGAAGTGGCCACTAGCATTAGGGCCGGTGAAGGGAACCACTAATGGTCGAACAACACCGATTTGTTTCAATAAAGCACGGCTTCAGAACTCCTAGCCATTTAAGTAGCCCATAAAAAAACTCTTGAAGATATTGGATTGTCGTCTCCAAGTCTAAATTGAATAAGAATGCTTTGAATGTCTTCCTGAAATATGCATCTTAACTGTCCAGTAGCCACTAATACACTCTTGCATCGGTTGACTAGAACATCCTCTATTTACACTGTCACATCAAGATGTGATATGTATTTTTAGAAATGTACAAACTGCAGAAGAGTGATAAGCCAAGATAATTCGGCTAGTGGTTAAGTATTTATTAAAAATGCAACTGCATAGTGGTTATGACCTCTATGCAAGTGTATAAAAGTGAACTGTATCTGGAAATCCTACGAATACAGGCAATGCATAGCTTAGTGTAAGAGGTTGTTTTTTTCTTCTTGCATTTCCATCAGATATGCTATGCTATGAAAAAGGTGCACACACTTGAAATATGTTTAAAAAAAAAGAAGACAAAATAGGATATAATCTGACTACGCTTGGGTACGACATCACCACGTTGTTATTCTACTTATAAAAGGTCCTTGTTCCCCTTGTTTGATTCTTTGAAAGCAGTTGTGATACACGAGAGCTATGTATTGTCTATTCATCTCCCCATGGCTCAGTCTCTGCAGTGTGTAACGCCTCCTGGAGATAGTCTTTTAATGTTCCTACAATGCTTCCTGTGAGAGGGTGCCGCTGTGCTCGCTGACATCAAATGCCTTCTTGTCTCTTTCAGTTTTACAAGCATGTCGTGCAGAGTGTGGAGAAGTTTGTACAAAAGGTGAGCTTCCGAGTACAATAGACACACAATACACGTTTGACTACTAGATAAGCCACATAAACGTACATTTTTGTCCAACCGTTTCTTGTATACTTCGGTTGAACTCCTATTACCTAGAGGATTTAGCAGGGTCCAAAATCGACCAGCCAAGCCATTGTTTCTAAAACGGTCAAATCTATCAGCCATTGGCTAGTGGCAGGTGTTCATTTTGGACCCTGGGTGTTAGTGATGGACTAAGACAGTGTGTTGTTTACACTTTGTATTCGCATATTGCAAATGTAGCGCATGCCAACGCCGTTTCCCCCTGTCGCTCCACCTCAACAGTGCAAACCAGAGTACAAGGTGCCCGGGCTGTACGTCATCGACTCCATCGTGCGGCAGTCGCGGCACCAGTTTGGCACCGAGAAGGACTTGTTTGCCCCGCGCTTCAGCAAGAACATCATTGGAACCTTCCAGCACCTTTACCGCTGTCCCTCGGATGACAAGGTGAGAGATGCGTGAAACACCGTTTTGTATGACGCACACATGTTTTTTTCGTCAGCTTCCTGTTGCTGTTGTTGTATTTCGATTCTGCTGCATTTCTAACAACCTCAAATCTGTGGTTTTGTGTTTCCAGAGCAAGATAGTGAGGGTTCTCAACCTGTGGCAGAAGAATGCCGTGTTCAAGAGCGACATCATCCAGCCCCTGTTGGACATGGCCGCCGGGCTGCCCCCGCCCAGCATCACCCCGGTCATGCCCAGCAGCACCGCCCCGGTCAACAACGCCACACCTGGTCAGGCTCACACACACACACACACATTCACACTCACGTGCATGACAAGTCCCTAGAGGAATCCACTCAATGTGATCATTACTGTTCATCTACGTGTTAATCGGTTGATGTTAAGTATGTATTGTGCCACAGTACACAGAGTACGTTTACGTTTGTAATTGTATATTCATACACATCCCTCCCTCTCTCGTTGTGTCCAGGGACCCCAGCCACCCCGGCGACCCCTGCCACCATCGTCCAGAGTCTGCCGGACTGGGCCTCTCAGATCTCCAACACAGACACGGTGGCTGCTGTCGCCCAGATCCTCCAGAGTCCTCAGGGACAACAGGTTAGCTGCACATGGATCACAACTCTCCAACACTCTGGACCTATATTACAATATTTGTTCCCCCCTTGTCCTCCTATTTCCCTCGTTAAGCCCTTTTGTGTTGCCGTTATGCGCAAAACGTGTGCTATTAATAAGTTTAGATCGTGACAGCTATCGTTAAAGCCATTGTGGTTGTGGTCGTCCTGCAGCTCCAGCAGCTGGTGCAGAGTCTGCAGATGCAGCAGCAGAAGCCGCAGCCGTCCCTGCTGCAGGCGCTGGACGCCGGCCTGGTGGTGCAGCTGCAGGCTCTCACGGCCCAGCTCACGGCCGCCGCCACCGCCAACAGCCTCAACCCTCTGGAGCAGAGGGTCTCCTCCTTCAACAAGGTAACTGCCTGCGCACCTGCGTCCAAGTAACAAGCCACCAGAGGTTAGGTTCACATGGTGCCTAACAGCGCCCTCTAGCGGTTCTAAGCTCACTGTCGGTTCACAAAATAAACACACAGCAACAGGAAATGCGATCATTTATTGAAAACAAGTAATATAGTTCCTCAAGACAGCAAAATGGTTGCCAAGCAACACAGGCTAGCAGGGCTTTAGCATCCAGGTGCATTAATTCTAAAAAATAATAGTATTATTTGCGCTCACAGGTGTTAAACTGTTTATAGTATAGACTATAGAGTATGTTACAGCGGCTTCGACCCAATTGGAATCAAGGACGGGAACTATCCGCTTTTTATAAACGAGCCTTTAGTTGTTTTGCACTGTGCTGTTAATTATCTGTATGACTAATGTACTGTGATGTAAGGTTTTCTTTTTTGTTTATTTCCTACATTTTATGTTATTTGCTTCAGAAACTTCTGGGCCAGTTTGACTTTGGGAACGATTCGGACCGCAGTGAAGATTCCAAAAAAGACACTTCATCTCAGATGTGAGGATGAGTTCCTTTCATCTCATCGAGTTTCCTTCACATGAATGAATACATTCATGAATGAGTTAGTGTGTTGTCAATCACTGCATGTCTTATTAACTTGTGGACCTCTGTGTGGCGGTGGCGGCGGCGGCTCTTTGCAGGCCCATGGTGTCGGAGTCCATCAACAACTCCCTGTTCCACCAGCTGGCCGAGCAGCTGCAGCAGCAGAACCTGGAGCAGTTCCAGAAGCAGCTGCTGGAGCACCAGCAGAAGGTAAGGCCCTCTACACCAGTGGTTCTCAAACTATTTTTTACTAATGGTCCCACCTCCCAGGACTTTTTTTTTTCAAGTACCCCTTTCACGAGTACAAAGGTGAAAAAGATTTAAATTCATATAAATAATACATGTGTGTGTTATTTGGTGTAAGCATGAACATACAATGGGTGGTGCAAATACTTACAGTTTAGTGAAAAACACGGGCTTGTGCTTCACATGTGATTTTTGTTAGTATTCACAGGTACTTAATGTTAAGGAGGCATTCAGATTTAATTAATTGTACTAAGGTGGATTTATTTTACAATTGTTCATAACCAATATTAAAACGACAAGTAGTACCCCTGCAATCCTTCAAACACTCTCCACACCCTCTACGCCCCTCTAGGTGTAGTCTTCATTATGTAGGAAGGTCTAGGTGCTTTGTTCACAGTATAATGCTGCTCTTGTTGTCTTTGCTCCTTGAAGTCCATGAGCATGGAGACACAGGACTCCATCTTTGGGCCAGAGAACCCGGTCCCGTCGGTCCAGAGCACGAGCCAGCCACAGCTCCCGGAGGCAGAGAAACTTGATGACTCCCTTGACAACCAGCAACAGGTATCAAAGGGGTTGATGGATTCTCATTTTATTGTCTTCATGAAGATGTGAACGGGACAGGGGAAGTCATGCCTGGGTTGTGAATGTTAATGTCACGTGGCTTTAAGGTGGCTCGCTGTATCACGCCTACATATCCCAAGTGTGTTGAGGTTTGTCACATGGTGATTCCAGGACATGGACATGGATCTGGACGAGGGCCCAGATGGAATGGAGGAGGAGCTCTTTGAGACGGAAGAGAAGAAGACTGCAAGCACTCGCTCCAGGACCCGCTCCCGGTCACGCTCCAGGTCAGAATTTCTTTCTCTCTCTCTCTCTCGCTCTTGCTCTCTCTCCCTCTCGCCCTCCCCCTCCATCCCTCCCTTACTCCTGGCCCCTGTCCGACTCTTGTATCTGGACTGTTTCCAAACCAGTTCTGCTCATAACTGACACTAAGTGCTGCATTCATTTAGAGCAGTGGCTATACGTCTAGTCATGCTTTTTGTCATAACTTGTTCTACCACTTTATCTCACTCAGGCCAATTCAGATCCAATCATTTGATTGCAGTGTAATAAGTTCATGTTTCTGCTACGGAAAACCTCCAAGTAGTTTGTATGCGTGTGCACTTAAATTGATCCATGTGCTGCATTTTAAATCCAGAACTTGTACACATTGGTATAACGTCTGAGGCGTTGGGTCACTTCAGGTCTCCCAAGAGGAGGCGGTCTCGGTCACGCTCCGGCTCTCGAAAACGGAAGCACCGCAAGCGGTCGCGCTCGCGCTCCCGGGACCGCAAGAGGAAGTCGTCGCGGTCCTACTCCAGCGAGAGACGCGCCCGCGAGCGAGAGAAAGAGAGGCAGAAGAAGGGCCTTCCCCCAATACGATCCAAGACCCTCAGTGGTAAGCGGACAAACTCGACACCCAGTGTGTGTGGAGTGTCGATGTGAATTCCTAATCATGGAAGCAGACAACCTTTCACATGTTAATTGCTACAAACGGACTTACGATTCTTGGCATATGTCTTATCCAGTGTGCAGCACCACTCTGTGGGTGGGCCAAGTGGACAAGAAGGCCACTCAGCAAGACCTCACCAACCTGTTTGAAGAGTTCGGCCAAATTGAGTCCATCAATGTAAGTTGAGCTCCCAGTCTCTCCCGTAAGCTGCAGCAGGGTTGGTCACTGACCCTTTAACCTCGGTGTGAAATGAATCATCTCAGCCGTGAGCCAGGGGGGGATTCTCATTACTACCTGATGACCTGACGACCTTAAAATGTTAAAAATAACGGACTCGCCTCCCCCCTCCCTCCCTTCTGCCCTTCCAGATGATCCCACCCAGAGGCTGTGCCTACATCTGCATGGTCCACCGGCAGGACGCCTACCGCGCCCGCCAGAAGCTCAGCGCCGGCTCCTTTAAGATAGGCTCCAAGGTCATCAAGGTACCCTCCAGCGAATCAAATCCCTGATTTAATTTTCCCGCTTTCTCATTTTTCCCCCTCGTGGCCAAATTGGATTGTCCCATAACCTTGGTGGACTATTGCCTTTTAACAAAATGCACTTTCACTGGCCGTTTCACTGTCCTCCTAAATTGGAGACACTTTGGTTATGCTATTGCTATGACACAAACAACGTTCTCAACAGCACTTTTGCACTTGTGTGTCTGTCTGTCTGTCTGTCTGTCTGTTGTGGACCAGATTGCGTGGGCACTGAACAAGGGCGTGAAGCAGGAGTACAAGCAGTTCTGGGACGTAGACCTGGGCGTCACCTACATACCCTGGGAGAAGGTGAAGCTAGACGACCTGGACGACTTTGCAGAAGGCGGCATCATCGACCAGGAGACCGTCGACGATGGTGAGAGAAAGCTGCACACGAGCCCCCCGGGATCTATGGAAGCAGCGGAAACGCTCGCTTGGCCGTGGAGTATCACGTTATTATGCAAATATTTAACTGTAAATACACACGGAGCCACGGGCTGGCATTCGATGGTTTCGGAGTGGATTTGTTGCCCACTTTCCGAGTCGTTTCCATGATGTTAATGAGAGCCATTCTTTACTAAAAAAGCCCTCGTCGACACTCGTGTTTTGAAATGAAGTTTGAGATGCATAAACACAGCTGGGCTCTCGAAAGCCTACCGCAGGAGAGGATGACTCTGCATTGCTCCATGTCTGGTCCTTTCTTCACTAACAGAGTGGGAGGCAGCCAAGAACGCAGAGCCAGTGAAAGAGCCCCCGAGCCAGCCAGCGAGTGTCGAGGCTGCTCCTCCTCCAAACCCCCACACAGAGACCTACAGCCAGCAGGTCACGATGATGCCCGTTCAGGTACCGAGAACATACGTATAGGAGGAAAGACGGATCACCGTGCAAACACTGTCCCGTGTATGTTATGCAACTCGACTTGCCGTTTTCAACGTCCTCATGTCACGGAGTGGGCCGCGGCGTCAGCGCTACCTAGCTTATATATGGACTTTGTAAAGCATTTACTGTAATCATTATACTGCACGTTGTCAGTACACTGTCACGCTGTTTTTATCGATTGTTTGTTTAAATGCACATTTGGATATTGTTTAAGGGTCTGGATTGTTTAATCAAGGCAATATAATGAATTGTCTATATTATTACTGATATAATTGTAATGGTAACACCTCAGTCGCAATTACAGAAACTACAGAAGCCACGGCTTCTCCCGTTTGTTTTCAGTACATCCTTACACAATGTGGAAGCTAGCACCTTATCTCGGGGCCGGTACTCTGTACTGCCTGTTTCAGTGTGTTTAATCTACTGTTTGGCTAGCCCCATCCACTTCCTAAAGTCCTTCGCTCTTGACCTGCTAATGGCTAGGTTGAGTGATTGCAGCACAGTCACACAGATTGTTTGTTTACTGTTGCGCAGAAAGTGACTGCACACCAGGCCGACAATTTGAAATAAATGTCCCGTTCGCCCGGCGGGGGGGTACTTAAGCTGTCAAAGGCTCAGGCAACCGATTTGTTTACGAACAAGGCCTTTTTGCTGTCACGGCACGCACCTTCGGACAAATATACCATCCTCAACTTCCTCTTTCAAACCAATGATCTCCTCTACTTAAACCAGCTCTCTGTGTCGTTTCTAAGAGTTTCTGTTTGAGCCTGCGTCGCTATATTGAATTGAATATCGAATACTGTTGTGCTTCTGACCGCTGACCGTCTCACATCTCGCCCCTCCTCTGCTCAGCTGCCTCAGGTGTCCCAGGCGGTCACCGCCGCAGTAGGCATGGTGCCTCCGTCTTACCCCCCGGTCTCCATGGGGATACCCCCACCTGGCTACGGACCCCCGCCGCCCTTCATCAGAGCAGGCTTCAATGCCTCTCAGCCGCCCCCAGGTAAACACCTCAGCCCTTTGGAAAGACACAAACATCCATTTTCGAAGGAGGACCCGCTACTCATTCAAAACATGTCGTGTTAATACGGCGTGTTCGTCTTCCATTCCACAGGTTTCATCCACGGAGCTCAGACACCGGGCATGCCCTCAACACGTAAGTATTCCCACGTGTCACGTTAGAGAACACTAGTAGTGTTTCCCAAAGTGTTGCATGCATTTTCCATTTTCCATTTGCCAAGTGTCGCATTAAATCCCGGTAAATCCCGTCTCCCCTTGTGACCTTCAGTGCAGTCTTCGATGACCTCCGGCCAGGACGGCAAGGACTCTCCGTACGGAGCCATGATCCCCCCCACCGGCACCATCCCAGGCGGCTACATGCCGTCGGGCCTCCCCGGGTCGGGGGTTTTCAACCCCGTCGGGGTCCCTCAGCACACCGCCAACGACAAAGCGCATCAGTCGGCCGAAGCCATGGAATCCGCGGCGGAACTTGCCCTGCAAGGTAGACTATGAAACGATCGATAAATGTTATATCGCACTCAAACCGATCATAATACGAGTATATTAAGAATTGATTCATGATTCATTCGATAAGGACACAGCAGATATGGCGTCTTTTATTAACCTTGCTGTTCTCTTCCGTTTCCCAGGCATGCAGAACGCAGTCCGCAGTGGACTGGGTC
The DNA here is from genome assembly GCA_027122695.1 of Merluccius productus. Lineage (NCBI taxonomy): Eukaryota > Metazoa > Chordata > Actinopteri > Gadiformes > Merlucciidae > Merluccius > Merluccius productus. The sequence goes on along the minus strand of JAOPJI010000113.1, from coordinate 4,602,240 downwards.
TGTTGGGCATGCACCCCACCCCCTCCCTGGGCCACCCCCTGCACCCCGCCACCTCCCTGGGCCACCCCCTGCACCCTGGCACCTCCCTGGGCCACCCCCTGCACCCCGCCGGCCTGTCCGGACAGCGGATGCCCGGCCTGCCGCCCGCGGAGCCGAGGCCCGACCTCCCACGGCCCGGGAGCGGGGCCACGGCCCGCTTCCCCCTGCGGCCCGGTGGCGGGGCCCGCTTCCCCCCGCTCCTGCAGCAGAGCCTGGCCCGGCAGGGCCTCCTGGAGGCAACCCTCCAGGCGCAGGCCCGTGCCGGGGCTCCCTTCGGCCACATGGAGCCCTTCCCCAGGGGCCTCAACCAGCCCAGCGACAGTCTGCCCGAGGCGGAGGAGAAGACGTCCTCCGGGGCCGACGAGGGCAAGGACCAGGACTACCGCTTCCCCCCACCCGAGAAACAGAGCACCGGCCTTCTGAGGACCCCTCCTCCAGACCAGCGCGACAGCCTGGGTAGCGGCGCTGGAGGGGGCGGTGGTGGAGGGCAGGGAGGAGTAGGAGGAGGAGGAGGAGGAGGAGGAGCACCACCACCCAGGCCTGCCTTGCTTCAGACCCCCGGAACCCCGGGGACCCCTGGGACCCCGGCCCCCAGGACCAGCCTGGTGGGCCGCCTACAGGCCCTGGCAGGCTTTACCCCAGACAGCCGCTGGGGCCAGACCAGAGGGGACTTTGACGAGCGCGACAGCATGCGGGGTCCCCCCCCACAGGCCCTGGGAGGCCCGCCAGCTCCTGGAGGGTCCAAGAGCTTCCAGGAGGAGCGTCCGAGCCCGGGCCAGAACTTCCCCAACCGCTTCGAGAGCCGCCCCGGAGCAGCAGGGGCGCCAGCCGGCTCCTCTGGTAACTCTGCGTCGGCGGGGGGTCCACAGCCCTGGAACCGCGGAGCAGCCGCCCCTGCAGCCACGCCTTTCGAAAGTGACCTTCACCAAGACCTGGACGACCGGCGGCGCCCGTGGGACAGGCAGAGAGACCGAGACGAGAGAGACTTCGACTTCAGAAGGGAGATGAACGGTAACCGCCACGGCCGCGACCGAGATCGGGAGAGGGAGCGCGAACGGGATCGAGAGAGGGAGAGAGACAGAGACCGAGAAAGGGATCGAGGCCGCGAGCGCCCCAGGGAGCGCGAGCGAGACCGGGACAAGGAGCGGGAGCGTGAACGCGGCGGGTGGACTCCTCTGTTGCCTCTGCCTACTCCACTGCTACCCACTCCGTCCCTCAACCCCAACCTGGCCCTGAACCAAGGCAAGATGCTGGCTCCCCTCAAACTCAATCCCCAGCTCCAGACGAGGTTCCAGTCCATGCTTCTTCCCCAGACTCCTGGCAAACTGCCTCTCGCCCCCCAGCTCAACGCCTCGCTGCTGGGGAGTCCACCCAAGTCTCCCTCTCCAGCACAGAGCCAGGGAGCCGTGCCCCAGACAGACAGCTCCGCCCCACCTCAGACTCTCTGCCAGTCCCAGTCCCAGTCCCCTCCCCCAGCCCAGTCCCCTCCCCCAGCTCAGTCCCCTCCCCCGGCCCAATCCCCTCCCCCAGCCCAGTCACCACCAGAGTCCAAGGCCCAGAGCCCCACCGTCGAGGCGCCCACCCAGGCGCCGGCGTCACCGAGGCCCGTAACCCCTCGGCCCGAAACCCCTCCCTCTGCACGTTCCCCTCCTCTAGAGCCGGTCCGTACGCCCCCGGCGAGCGCGGCCTCCCCTCAGGCGGACTCGCCTCCCGAAGTGTCCCCGCTCCTCATAGCCTCGCCGCACCACTCCCCGGCCGCCTGCCCACACGCCCCCGGCTTCCCCGACGAGAGCAGCGGCTCTCCGGGGGAGCAGGACGAACCCGTGAGCCCGCAGGAGTCGCCCCGCGCGAGACCATCCCCGCCCCGGGCCCACTGGGGCAACGGGCCCGCGGCGCCTGACGCCTGCTCCGTGGCCGACCCCACCCCCGAGGCCTCCCCCGACATCTCACACCAGGGGGCGCCATCTCCTTCCCTGTCACCCACCCACCTAGTCATCTCCCCAGGCCCAAGGTCCAGTCCCGAGGACGCCAACAGCGAACCGGAGGAGGAGGAGGAGGAGGAGGAAGAAGCGCCGCCACCACAGCTGCGGGGGCCGCTGGCCTCCCCTCAGGACGTAGACAATGAACAGAGTGAGGCGGTGGAGGAAGCTGCGAGTCAGCCAGTGCTAGACACTGACACAGACACTGAGGGGACATAATCATCACTCAGTAGGTAAAAGATCATTTTGTAAAGTTGTCTCTTCTTCTCTGCACTCATGTCCAGCAAACCACCCGCCAGACCCCCCC
>JAOPJI010000113.1:4573120-4587153 GCA_027122695.1 Merluccius productus | reverse complement strand
CCTCTCTCCTCTACCCATGCCAAGACAGACTGTGCACTTGTTCATTACATCAGGGTAGTGTGGGACCCACCCCTAGGGGTTCACACTCTCTCTCTGTGGCCCAGGAGGAGAGCTGCTGGAGCTCTAGCGCTCTGTGCCACCCAGGCCGGCTCCAAAACCCCCCGGCAGACTGTGCCGCCTGGTTTGGTTTGAGGGGTTCTGCTGCTGCTGCTGCGACGGAAAAGCCTTTCTTTACCGTTCTCCTCCTCGGGGCAGAACCACATTGTAGAGTTGTAGCAGCAATGTTAGGCCTATGATTTTTTTTTTGTGTCAAATAGTCACAGGTGAGTTTGAAGCGTTTACTGTGTGAGAGTGAAGAGTTTTGTGGTTTATTATGTTGATTTTGTCCATAGTTCTTCTTTACCGAGCTGTTTTCTGTCCGATTTAATTAACGCCCCCTATTTAAAGTGGCGATATCGATTTCCCCCCCACCCATCGACTGCACGAGAAGAGCAATGGTGATGCCATTACTGTAAAGTTGAGAGTCGATGTCAACGCTCGCCGATAGATTAGGCCGAGCGCGTGTCACTCGCGTCGCGTCATCTTGTAACAACCCGGGAAAGTCCACTGCAATATTAATGCTTCTCGGGTCGGCGGGTTGATGTCGGTGCTTAACCTGTAGTGCTGAATTTTTAAAAGTTTGAGTAGTCTGGCCGTGGCGAGCTCGCCACCGTGTCAGGAAGGCTCAGTCAGAGGTTAATGAACTTTGAGACATTCGATAGTGTGTGTGTGTGTGTGGCTAATAATAGCAGTTGACATTCAGCCATCTTCGGAGAACCCGACTCCCTACTTTCTCCCCTCTCCCTCCCGTGTCCACGTTGTAGCTGCGCCGGGAGCCAAAACAACTGGACAGCTTGTTTTATAGACTCCCGCTGCTCTCCTCTCTATTCCATTTTCGCAGGAATGCGGGACCTCCTGAACTTTGCCGTTGGAAGTTACCCGGCCGTCGTGATGAAAAGACCCCCCACTCCACCACCACCACCCCCCCCCCTGAACCCTCGCCGCCGCCTAGTCCTGACACTCAATACCCATAGGATTAGTAGCTTTGGGTCACTTCTTTCACCCCCCCCCCCCATCCTCCTCGGTCCAGAACATATCTAGTGGTTTGGCAACAGGATCTCTGTTGGCTGCTCAATGGGGAGGAGAGCGGCGGGGGTTAGACTGGCTGTCCGGGGGGAAGCAATAAGGAAGACGTGACTCATAAGACGGGGGGGGGAACAAGCGCTCTAATCCAATTTGTAGTTAAACAACTGGTGTTTGTGTGAGTGTGTGTGTATGTGTATAGCCTATGTGTTTGTGGCTTTTCACTCCCTTTTGCATATGGGGGGGGGGTTGTGATCTCTGTGGCACACATGTTGTGTGGCATCATCACGGTAACTTCTGTCTGCATTCCATCCTAGGCCAATAATGGGCTCTGTGTGTGTTTAATGGTATTGCTCTCTCATAACCTTTAGTGTCTGTGTTGATGGAAAAGCCCTGTGGGGAAAACGGCTGTCGCCTCGCGGTGTTTTAAACTCCGCTCTCCTCCTTTTTTCGTTTGACCCGTCCGACCGAACAGCAGGAATCCAAACCGGCCGGTCTGCTAGGAAAAAAAGCAAATCCATATCTCCTGTTGTTTATCATTAAACACATGTAGGATGAGTACACATACGCCGTGAGATATGTACCATGAACACATCTGGGGTTCTCACTGGCGAGCTATTCAATGGGAATATGCGATACGACACAAAACATGTTTTTCGGCTGTTTTCGGAGCGGTGATATTGTGTTGCAGTTTGTGTGTTTCTGTCTTGAGGGGTTCCAGCCCCGGCAATCCTCCTAATATCGTCTTAAATATCGGAGCAGCACACGTCCTACTCTCAAGTAGTAATTTACTGTGCATGTGTTTTTTCCAGCAGCGAGCCCTGTGGTCTGCTCGCGTGGATCAAGCGGCCTCACTGGAAACTTTGCGGATGGTTTCTTTATCATTATAATGACATCCTACATTATGTAGGTCAGTACTGCCATTCCTGCCCAGCCACGTCTATTAATAACACGGCAAATAAGAGCCAGGAACTGGACTTTGCTAGCTCCTAGCCTTGTTGTTAGAAACCCAAATGCTTTGCAGGGTCGTGTACGTTGTGTTCTTGGAAGTCTTAGTCATTAATGACTTGTTTATCTGCTCTGGTCCTCAAACGGCTTTTTAGTTTCATGCAAGTCATGCAGTCGTCCATCTTTGAAGAGTGAAGAAACCTTTGTGTGACTCATTCGGTTATTGCCAATCTCTAATTGGACAAGGACAGCTCTTCTCGCCGCCCCCCCCCCACGCTGTCAGAGGCATTTATGATTGGAACAGGAGTTGTTTTGTAGTGATGCTTGTTGCCTACAGGCTTAAATAGCTGGGATCCATTCCTTTCTAAGCCCACCACAGATCTGGAGCTAAAGGGTCGTGAACAAACACCCCTCTTGTCTTCTCATAATGGAGCCGCTTGACCCCCTGTGACCTCCGCTGGTTAGAGCATCTGCCTGTCGATTTCCTCCGGCCGGTCCTATGGGAGACCAGCAGGACGCTCCGGAGCTGTAATTTGATTGGTTGATTTGGTAGTAAATATTTATTTATATAACATCAACCTTTTTTGTCTTCCCTTGGTGGGTGGGTGTGTTTGTTGGTGGGCGTGTGTAATCATATAGAAGCTCAAAGGTACTCTCCTTGATTCGCCACGTGCCCGCTTAACTCGTTGTTTCTGCGGTTCCTGTATGCGGAGGTATAGGCTGCTTATGCATGCGGATTAACCCAATGAGCCTGATCCTTATTGGCGTTTTCCAAGCTGTATGGCCGTGTCGATGATGACCGGCGCAGGTTTTAATTAGATCATGTCAGTGAAAGGGGCTGTCCATATGCCACATAATGATCTGCTATCACCTCACCCCTCATTTTTAGCCTAGCCTCATTCATTTCCATTATGCTGCGGCGGTGTGTGTCCATCTGGGCCGGTCTCCAGGTAACCAGCTTTTAGAAACTACATTCCTATGCAAACAAAGGGTTGGCTGATAAGGACAAAAGAGGATCAAGCTTCTTTTTGCTTCATAGGTTTAACATAAGTCTGGTTGGTTTAGTGCATGTGCCTCTCGTTTTCTCGTGAGCTGAGAAACTGGTTTAGATGTTTTTTTTCCCCAAGGTCACCCTAGTCTCTTTTTTTCTTTTTCGTATTCCTGTAGTGTGGATAAACACTGTTTGGTGGTTTTTGAGGAACACCGGTTCCACATTATACCCGTCCCATATACATGTATGACTCATACCAAATCATCTGATCAAATCTTTAAAAAACAATCTGCTCAAAAGACTACACACTTACACACGACTACACACACACTCACTTACTCACTCACTCACCGTATAATATTTTCCAAACTATGTTCTCCTGACCTATTCTCGTGTGCAGCACGTCATGCTCTCCCACGGTCTGCACTCTAATCTGTGACACATTTTGTGGGAGAGCGTAGTACTCCGCCCGACAATGAGAAACACCCGCTGAATGGATGAGCAACAAGACACGCACACGCACGCACACAGACGCACAGACGCACAGAGAGACGCCTGCAAACCAACACGCATGCAAACAGGTGTTGCACCTGTTTGTTTGTGTCGAGCAACACCGCCACCAACATCAAAACAGCTTCATCACCGCTCAGAGTCGGTAATAAAGCACCTTTAAGCAAACACACGCCGCTCCCCGAGCCCCGGCGGCACCCCATGAAGCTAACGGTCGCTAAACAGTTTCATGTGCCCAGCTGCGCGCTTGTTTATGACCCGCGAGGATGGAGTGGGGTAAGGACCCCGGTGTCGACGTAGTTGTAAATGTGCTCCGCTTTCGCAGGTATCGCACCGAAAGACCACAATTTAAGTCCAGATAAGATCCACGAGAACGCCGACATCCCGTAATCGTGTGTGTGTGTGTGTGTGTGTGTGTGTTTTGTTCGACACGTGTGGTTAATGGCATTTGTCGTATATTACTCTTGAGTTTGTGTGGGGGTGAGGGGTGGGGGGAGGGCGGTGTAACCTTAGACCTCCAAAGCTGGATGGACCATGTGGTCTGTCTCGCTGTCGCCAAGCCGTTACGCGTCACCGCCAGACGCTGAATGTGCAGAAACGCCAAGAGCTCCCTGCTCTCCTTCCTAGGCCAGGTCAATGGTCACTGTCGATAGTCCGCTGCAGGTAAAACCCTGAAGTAATGGCACCTCGTGTTGCAATAGAGGGATTGGGGTTGTAATAAATACGTTGATAAGAGAATGAATAATTGGTCTTGTGACTTTGGGAATGTAGTTTGAATCTTTTGATAAGATGTAAATGTTGTATGATTTATCTTGTCGAGTCCCCCTTTTGGTGCAGCTGTTGCCTCTCCTCACTTGATGTCATGTTTGCTGAGCGGGGTGTGTGCTGAGTCACAGCAGAATGTTGTCACATTAAGCACTAAGACTTAGCATGAATCTTCCTTTTGAGGATAACTTTGCAGTTAAAGTGTAAGTGAAGCCCCCGTTTCGGCTCGAATTCAAACACTATGAGATTGTGATTTTTTTTAAAGCGTAGTACCGTCGTTGTGGGCGACGTATTACCACGCTTAAAACAAAACGATGTTGGGATCACTGACACTTTAAATACGTGTAAATGTTACAAGGATGTGCACAAGTCTGTGTCTCGTAAATCGGCAGTTCTGCCACCCATGCACAATATGTTTTACAATCCAAATGTGCTTTCAGATATTGTTTTACAGGGCTGCATATCTGTATCTGCACACACAGACATGGTAGGTGTATGTGGGGAAACCTGGCATACGCACACACACAAAGATACCGGCCCTGAGTGTAGATTGAATCTGCTCCATGGTTTATTCAGTGGCGGTGACTGGTGGCCCAGTGTTTACACGTCTCTCTCTCACGGAGGTCCTGCAGCTGAGGACCTGACCTCCCCTGGCCCACCCTCCACACCCTTACTATCAGACACACTCTCCCCGACGACGGAGGAGAATATGTGCCAGGGTCTCACCGCATTAAAATGCTACGCTGTCTGGTAAATGGCCATAGCAAGGTAGTTTTCTGTCTGATGGTTTTTAGCGACGTGACATTGGTTAAATGGACCACTGCGTTGGTGAACAAGGTTTCCTTGTAAGCCCTTAACAAAGGGAGTCCTTAGGATCCTGCCAGGAGGGTGAAAGCAAGGCTCCGGTGTCAAGTGTAATTGCCTCTGTTAATGGCCCCTTAATAGCTAGCTTAGTCTTGCTTCTATTGTCCCTCCCTGGCTTAAACTTGACCAAGAAGAGCGAACCAACCAGACAAGTCTAGACGAGGTGAATATCCGCAAGGCACCGTCTTGGCTCCGACCTGTCGGCTTTCCTCCTCTCTTAAGGGTCTTAGTGGACATGACTGTGACAAATTAGAGGTTGTGGGAATGCATGCATCGCAAAAAAACGGATGAACTCTGTCCTTACTTTGTTTATCTAGCCTGCTTCATCATTTTCTCACTGACATTTTATTTGTTTTCCTAGGTGCTCACCTTTTTGTGTATTTGACTCTTTAGCCCCAGGGGACTTCATGATCATGCCATGCTTATTTGATTATAGAGAACTGGATGATCGAGCGCATTTCAGGCATTATGCCGGCTCTAAAATGCAACAAAAAGGCCAGACCCAGGCCAATTTGTAGCTACTGGATGAAAAGATTACATTTGAATGCATTTGGCATAGAGAGGTTATGTTTGAATTACCATCACCATTACAAACAGCTTGTGGTCCGGCTCTTTCATGCTCAGCATGATCCATCAACCTGCACTGCTGAAGGCGTCCCCCCATAGTTTTAGGCCTGGAGTGGGGGAGAAAAACTGGATCCAGGGTGTCGGGTGATGTTGTGCATCCAGAGAGAGGGCTCCCTCTCTGGGAGGGCGACGGAGGCATTCCCCACATAGGCGTCAGAGCAACTCAAGAATGCAGATGGGATGTCTCTGGCAGTGATTGATGAGGTCTGGGGTGAGGGGGGGGCAGTGCACACACGCTTAGCATCTGGATGCAGACCGTTTGGCCCTACCCTTCAGCAGTTTGTGCCAGGGTATCAGGTGCTTGTTTTTTTTGGAGTGTATGTGTGTGCAAGAGACAAGCACACACTTATTAGGTTGACCTCCTACCTTTTTAAAAATACGTGTTTCACAATTGGGTCCTTTCCATTTTTCCATGACCAATTATGTGATATGCCCCCACACCCATAAGCATTACTTAATTGGCACATGACTAGCGCAGGTGCGCCCTGAGCCTGACTTCACTAGGATGTGCCCCGGAAGCGTACTCCAATAGGTCTTGTTTGCGCATTCCTCGGTCAATTACACACACACACACGCACTCGTGAGTCCGCCCCCTCCCCTTCCACACACACACACACACACAAGAACATCATTGTTTTACCTGGATCCTCCAGTGATTCTTATTGACCACCGACAGCCAGTCGCTCTGCTTTGCCGGCGTCTGGGCTCCCAAGTCAATGTCCCCCTGATGGATCACCTCAGGGAGCCGAGAGTGGGCCCCGCGCCTCCGGTCGCCGTGCAACTACCGAGAGGCTATTGCTATGGTAATGAGTGAGCGAGTCTTAGGCTGATGGCATTAATCACCAGAGATCACTCTGTCCAGCCCGATGACGGATTGGGCGGCCGATCGCACTGGGCAGCCGCAGTCGATTTCAACCTCGGGGGGGACAGTACAGTCCCTCCGCTGAAGCAGGTGAACTCTGCAGGGACAATTACAACTTTTGAAGTCTAAATCAATTAGAAAGTTAATTGTTTCATATAAGCTGCGGTGCATACTTTGAATTGAAGTAACTTGAATATCTTACACTTGGCTCAAATTACACCTTTCTCTACATGGGAGTTTTTTTGTTTTTTTTTATAATATTTTGTCCAAGCAGATCTCTCCTTTTACATCCGCTGTTAAGCCCCTACATGTGGTTTTACCGTTTCCTGGGCTCTCGTCACACAGAGCCGCTTCAGCTCTAGTGAGGTCTGCATTTGTTCTGCTCTGTGATTCTGATGAAAGAGCTGTATGGGGATTTGGTAATGCATCAGTGGAAGTGGCCGTTCTTTGTGGGTTTTTGTCCTGCGCACCTTTTAGTTGCTGCTTGAGATTTCATAGGGCCTGTTCAGAACCTCTCTTTTTGATGTTGGGTCTCTCAATGTTATGTTGCATAGAACCACCAATCTTCAATTAACACACTTGGGTGATGATAATAATAATAATAATAATGAATCTCATGCCTTTCTAGATGCCAAAGAAAAAAAGGTGTCTAAATTTGTGGGTTTTGTGGCTTATTGTTTTTAGAAATGTGTTATGCAGGAGATCAAGGAGCACAAAATCAGAGCTGTTCTTGGTTCGCTTTGTGGGGGACTTGACCCCCACTAGTGGTGGCTGAAGTCAAGTTATGCCTGATTTTCAGTAAATACCCATCTCCCTTAAAATGTCATCCTGTAAAATGGGAATTGCAATGATGTATATTATCTGAAATGAATGATGATATTTTCTAGCTTGGCCGCATGGTTGATATTGTATAGCAGGCAGCTACTGCTTGCTTGATTGATTTTGTGTGTGTGTGTGTGTGTGTGTGTGTGTGTTTGTGTGTGTGTGTGGAAGAGAGAGGTCTCTTAAACAGCGCGGGAACTGCAGGTGCAGATTGGCATTCCTTCAGCTTTTCCCCCAATTAAGCAGCTTAATGAAAAGAAAAAGGTCGTTTTCAGGGTGGGATCTGGGCGGTAAATACACGCACACACTCGCATGCGCGTGCTAACACAGCATGGCTTTGAACCGCCGCCAGTTATCTGGCTAGCATATTTTCTGATTGATATTCCCACACCCTAATTGGACCAAGTTCCAGTGCAGTCAGCATGCTATCTCATTCATGTGTGCGCGCGCGAACACACACACACACACACACGCACACGCACACACACACGTTACACATCATTCGCTTGTACTATTTCCACAACACTGAACTAAAAGGGTAAGTCATCCATCTCCCTGGCCATGTCCACGCTATGCTGGGGAGATGGAAAGTGTGTCAAAAGTTTTCCATCCATACTAGCATATTTAAGCATTTTGGAAATGCTGTCCATCCATACTGAAACTGCATTTTTTTTGATTTGCAAACCTCACATGAGGAGACTAATTCAAGAAATTGAATTATGGCAGAAATAGTTTGGATGTTTTTTTAATGTAGATGTTGTGATTAAATAAAAGGCCACTGCTTGCAGAATGATGAATTCAAGAGTATTGAATTTCTTATGCTTAATATTGCGTTAGAAACGACAATAGAAATATCGATATGTTGGGGGGGGGGGGGGGGGCTGGGGTTGATTAAGTTAAGCGTTGGATTAGAGTGCTAATGTGTTTGCTTGTCTCCCCAGTATTTTCTGCAAATTCAGCAACTATTCCAGGGCCAACAATGCAAAGATACGATTCACCGTTTGACCCTGATCAGGCAGGATCCATAGCCATTTTAAAGAGTTTGAATCTTGGCCAACCATTCTTCCATGTGCCTTGCCTATGCAGCTCTGTTCCACTTGTAATTTCCCTCCAGTTTTGTGTGATCCACATTTTTGAGGCACTGCGGTCTGTGCTAAAATCGTCAAATAAGCTCAATTTATTCCCTGCCACTGGAAGCTATGTTTACAGATCTCTCGCTCCCATTGCGCATCGGAGGCTTAAGTCCCTCGAAAGCAGAATGATCAATGCAGTCAACTCCTACACAGCCTATGGCTACAACAATAGATGCGTCACGCCGTTAAGGAGGGGGACAGAAAGCACAAGGCATGCTCTCTCTCTGTCACTGTCTGTCTGTCTCTCTGTCTCTCTGTCCATCCCTCTCTCACTCTAATCCCACTAAGGTTCTTCAGGATCCTGTTGGAATCAATACAAGGCATGTTTTGATTTGTGTTTTGTAAAGATGGGCTGGTTTGTGCAGGCTGTGATTAAATATAGCCTTTATCCCTGTTCACTACTTATTTACATGCACTAACCTACTTTAAACAGGAACGGGGTTCATTGATTTAGAGTGCCCGACTAGACTGAATCTATTTGCATTCCATTGATACCTGTGGCTTGTTGTACTGTCGTTATTGATTAAGTAAGGGATAATCCACGACGAGGTATGCATGTATTGAAAAACTATTCTATATTATATTATAGTTATTTTTCGATTCATGCACACCTCGGAGTGGAGTATCCCACTTATACCATGGCCACTTGCGAATCAATTAAAAATATAAGCGTGTTGATTAATATATTTTGGATAATTCTGCCTCAAAAGTACAACTGCCTCAAAAGTACAACTTTTAGCTCGCACTACTTTGTGTGTGAAGTAGTGTGTAGTCCCATCCGAGTCCAGTTAGCGCATTAATTTATAGACCAGTGATAAGACGATCACGTCATAGCCATGCATGTTATCGGAAAAAAGTATTTACCTGGGCCATGGTATGGCACAATGTTACAGGAAGGAAGTTTAAGCCCTGCTACCCCTGCCCCTCCTCCCTGTTTAGTCCCTCAATAGTATTTGACTGTCCTGGTACATCCTGTGTAGTTTAAGATAAATTTGATTTGATTTGGAGTACTGGGGCAGTATTTACCTTCTGTTCTACAGTCTCATGTGTGCCTTGTATTGGCTGCATATCACGTGACTGGGCTCATTGTGAACACTGATTATTAAGTAAATGGCCAAAATGACTTCAGCCCATAGCGTCCGGTAGTTTACAACAATCATTCCCTTGGTGTCAACGGTCGAGGGCCATGTGCAGGATCTTCCAGTAAGGAGGGTTCTGTGGAAGTGGAGCAGGGGCTCAGGCAGTCTGAGCCTGGATACCATGGGGGGAGTCTTAATTTGATCCGTAAATGGCCCTAATTATTCCTGATTACGGGGTCAGTCCGTTTTGCAACTCTGAAATTAGACGGCGCTGCACCTGCTCTGCATGAATATGCAACACGGTGCTCTTTCTCCCTGCTCTGACTCTCCTGCTGCTTTGTGTCTCCCTGCCTCTTCCAGGGTGTTGTGTTTTGCATCTAACCCTTTAAGCAGCCTCCATGCATAGTAGGACAATGGCCATTTGAGGAGGATCCCAGATCCCCAGCCATGCAGGCTATTGTGTTGTGAACAATGTCTTAAATCTGCCAAAACTGTGGCCCGCTCTGTGCTGCTGCTAATGCCACTGCTGTTCCTGACCTCCCCTCGGTGCTGATCAGGCAGTTTGTGAAGACGTCACAATAGTTGAGGCACATGCACATGACTTTGACTGTCATTAAGCCAGAGTTCAGAGTGACTTTGTCGAAAGTTGTTTTCAATACTATGCATACCATAATACTATCTATCTATTTAAGTCCTTGGACTCTTTTTTCGGAGTCACAGCGTGGCGTCTCTGAACGGGGGTCCAGTTTTAAATGTGCGACCACAGTTATGTTACAGACAAATGAATGGCATGTGTGTTTTGTATGGGCCGGACGCGGTCGCCTCTTGGCTCCACTGCCGTAAGAGAGACGGATGACACATCGGAGCACACCGCAGTCATTCAAATTCCATGGGCCACCGCGAGAACAGTTGCACTTTAATTATCCCTGAGATGATATTTGGACTGGACACACACACACACACACACACACACACTCACTCAACACCCCCCCAACTGGGTTTCCAACTCCTCCCTCTTCTTTTTTGGCCGCCCCTGCTCTCCATTTCGCTATGTTAACGCCACACACGCAAACATGCATGCACGCACGCGCACAGTCTCTCCACTCCCTGGCTACCTACTGGGGTCAGACAAGAGCTTCAGTCATTCTGGCCATGTCTCCAGGGCCCTCCTCCCAGGCAGTGGTGCAGCCAGCTCCTCGCCTCAAACGACCCACTGGAAAAGAGATGCCACGCATCTGCCTGGCTGGCCAATGGGAAAGCAGGCTATGGGGGGGGGTGGGGGGGGGGAAGTACATCAGCGCCACCTGTTTAGTAGCGGAGGGTATTGGATGAAACTTTGAAATGGATAGTCTAAGTCCCTCCCCTTCCACTGTCCCCCATGGGACCTTATTTTGGAGGAAAAAAAAGTATCTTACCTGATGTGTTTTATTCAGCCACTCCTGGTCCTTTTATCAGCCGGGAAGTGAAAGAACGAGCAAGACCCGTTGCTCATGTGCGTACATCCCGGTACGAAACACACAGGTATCGTGCTAAAGTTAGCTTCAGTGCCTCTGGGTCGCTTATGGAGAGAGAAAGTTATGACTTTTGGGTGTGTAGGTTTTCTTATTACATAATTTCACAGTCTTGTACTTCAATGTTATGACAAACTCCGACTTTCTTGACTTGCAAAATTATCTTTTAAATTGACAAACATCATATTTGTAATTCATGGCACAATTCAAACAGGATTTGTGGGGGGCATTGCCATTGACTACGGTGCACGTTTTTTCACAAGAATGGGAGGGGCTTAGGCTCTCTATTGCGCTTGGAGAGTTGGTTCCCTGTTCCTCAGCCCCCCCCACACTTTTTAATATATGTATTAATAGCTTTAATCATTTGATTAAATTAGATTTTTAATTTTTTTGTTAATTCAATTTACTTACTTATTAAAAAATACACATATTTTAAAGTTATCCTATATGAGCAGAGAGCTCTGTGATAACCTTTATCCATAAAATCATCACTTCCAGACTTTATGGGTACAGGTCATCACAGAGTTTCACTTCTATCCCGCTCTTGCTTCTCCTCTGGGATCCCCGTTGCCCGGGGATACCCTGGGAGGAGTCTGTTTGCTGTTCCAGGGGAGGGAGTTTCCACGTGGGTCTCTGGATCTGACTGTGGCAGTGACTCAGTTGGGTGGTGGTGTGTGTTGGTGTGTGTGTGTTGCTTTAAGTCTCTGAACCTCAGCGGCAGGATCCACTTTAAGATCAGAGAACAGCAGCTCGCTTTTCGCTCGCCTGCTCTTCAAACAGCTTTTAGATTAAAGCCCGGACCACAGAGGTAAGAGATGTTTTGCTGTCTGCCATTGTATCTCCCAATCCCTTTGTTACTTTTGTTTTGTGGAATTAACGGGCAGACTGGAAGAATTGTGAAAAAAAAGTTGGCCTGTATTGTCCTTTGTCTGGATGCACAGGTGTAAGCTGTGGTGAATGAGTGGGTGTGGTTGTGTGTGTGTTGGAAGACTATTATCTAGGCAATTGACATGTTTGATGGATGTTTATGTGCGAGTTTCTGTTGCAGCCATGTGATTTCCTTGTCGGTAGAAGGCAGCAGGGTTTAAGGTTTAAGAACGGCCCTGACGCATAATCTCAGGAGGCTAGTTATCACCTGGCTTCGTTGTTTTCACCACCGTCAGCGTTTCATCCCCGACTCGCGTCAGAGTGCCGATTCACCCGATTCATTTAAGTCACGTTGGCACACGCCGACTCGTTTACGTGCTCATTTTCGCAGGTGACACACAAGTGTATAATTAAGCCAGATGAGTAAAATACCAGCCGACTTGCGGCTTGTGTGCCACGTTTTGTGTGGCCAGAGAAAGTATATGCGCTCACTTCCAGTGGCATTAAGTTCCACGTTGTGTTAGAAAGATGGTCTTGACATGTTTTGACGGTCCTAGCCGCACCGCTCCGGGACGGTTCACTGCGTTGTGTGTTTATAAATCATTCAAGAGGCGCCATGTCATTTTTGGACAGGAGCCAGGCGCGGACCATCTAAATGTATAATGAAAAAGTCCAAAGGACACTAACAAGCACGTTGATGGATGCTTGTCGACTGGGGGCCGTAAAGTTAAATCTCCACCGCGCTGTAATATGGTCTTGCAGCGGGTGATTCATAGAGAGAACTCTCTCCTCCGCGAGTAAACAACCACAGGAATACTCTAAATCTAGGCTGACAGGAATCAGCTTGATATGCCGTCCTCTAAGGCTCCCTCAACAATATGACATTTCTCTGCTTGCTGTTGTTCTTGCTGTTTATTTGTAGTGAAAGGCCCCCGGGTGGGTCGTTCCCATGTCTTTGAGTTCATGGCATGCGTCGCCCTAAAAAGAGTGGGCTGCTCCTTTAAGTGCCCATCCCCATGCGACAGGAAAGTGATAAGAGAGGACTCCCATGGGTTGTGAATGTGACAGCAGGAAGGCAGTGTGATTGGCTTCCTGCAAACAAATGACCTAACTGCTCCCACCAAAACGCATACGGAGGGCAGTAAAGCCCCTTTCACTCTCACGTTTGTATCACACTTCAAACGAACGCTGCTGCTGCTGCTGCTACTACAGCAGCTCTAATTTCCAGTGTTATATTTTTTCTTTCCTTTTTTTTTTCTGCCACGTTTGTAGTGCAGAAACATAATTTCCCATAAGGCCACGCTGTCATGCCAATATGATGAGTCTACATTTTTTCCATGGGTGATTCCTCTCGCCCATGAGTCCTCTCACCTTAGGTGGACGTGTCCACTAAGCACTTCGCTATCTCCAAGGAAATGCAGCAGAGGGGGTGAAAGGCCAGCCTAGCAGTGGCAGCATGCTATTTCACACTCAACGCTCTGATTCTCCAGGGGGTTGGCCCTGGGTTTCACACTGCTGCGTCAATAGTTTGTTCCCCCCCCCCCCCACTGACCACCACCACCTTTGTTTCTCAAGTTTGCCTTCAAGGACACGTGTGGCGAGAAAATCATTAAGGGCTTGCAGGGTTTCCAGCTCCTCTTTTCATTCAGGGACATCATCTTCAAGAATAAATGGGGGGGGGGGTGACTTCACCGTCAATCAATACAACCTCCCACCCCATCCTTCTTATTTTGGTATGTTTTTTTTTGTCTCTGGGGGTTGGCAGTGGGCTCCACACTTGAGGCACAGGACAGATTTGTATACACCAAACCCCACCCCCCCAGGAACGTCATACACTCATGGTCACACACACACACACACACACACACACACACACACACACACACACAGACACACACACACACACCCCCACACGCTCACACACACAATCCA
>JAOPJI010000113.1:4561209-4573110 GCA_027122695.1 Merluccius productus | reverse complement strand
CACAGGACAGATTTGTATACACAAACATTTGACGGGCAGACCCCCCCCCACCCACCAAACCCCACCCCACACACACACACACTCACTCACTCACTCACACACACACACACACACCCACGCTCACACACTCAATCCAAATGCCTTCAGACTAAACATGGATCCTACGTGGGAGTCATGGCAGGGCAGCGGGGGAAGAATGGCAGGTCAAAGGGTTTGTGAAGGAGCAGTGTACTGGCATTGGTCCCTTGCCCCCCCCCCCCCGAGCAGAGGGCTGGCCTGAAAAATCTTTTGAGTCCAGTGGGGAGGGGGGGCGGGGGGAGCGAGGGAGGGGCAGTCTTGAAACCAAGCTCTGTGTGTGTGTCTGTGTGTGTGTGTGTGTGCGCATTTGTTTGTCCACTAAATGGGGGACCTGTCGTGTTGTTCACTGGACAGGTCCACAATACCACAATACTCCCGTTCAGGTCGCACCAGAAGGCAAACGTGTGTTTGTGTTCGTATAGCGACACGCCTTGGGCCTCTCATACCAGAGGCCTTGTTTTCCCTGAATAAAGTTAGTAAGAAAAGTGTCTGTCGCCGAGCTGAAAGAAAGCTGAAAGAAAGTGGTCCTTGTGACGAGTTTGACAACAACCTTTATGTCAGGCCCTGCAGTGTAGTTCACAGCTGTTCTCTTTCACAACTCACAGCTTTTGTTTGGTGTTGTGTTTGGCTCATTCATGTGCAGTGACTTTAAACTTCCCATTGGATGCCACAATGTCGGAGCATTTTCTAAATGTGTGTCTTGACTAAGTCAAGCGTGTTAGGTGTGTTGGTGGTTGATAAAGCAAAGCACTTCTGCTGTTTTGGCAGAGTGAGGTACCCAGCAAGTCCTCTCACCATAATTAGCCCAGCTTAAGAGTACCCATCGGTTCATTATGACTCTCCTCTCTCCGGCTTAACGTTGACAAGGATATAGTCCCATCGCACTGCTGCAAGTTATCAGCTGTTTATTTCATGCTCATTTAGCAAAGCCTAATGGGGGATGGATAATTTCATTAGATCGGCGCAATATGTAATTGGTTGCTTGTCATATCTGATCAATCTTCACTGACACAGAACGATTGCCTTTTACTTGGGTCTAGTGCTCTATGAACCAGGTATGTGTTTTGATATTCACTTACTGAGGCCTTTCAACTTCCCCAGTGGCATTTCCCCTCTCCCCTTGCTGTACACACTGTAGTTCATTTTGCTTAGCAAGAGGACACTCATTACCACCGCCTCACAAGTCAAGGTGCTTCCAAGCGAGAGAGATAAACTCTCTGTTAATGCCGTGGATCACTTAATCCCCAAGGTTATGGCTCTTGGCAGTGGGCCGCTCGCAAGCGTAACCTCACACAGGGCTATACGTGCGCACCCAGGCTTGGTGGTCATGAGCGCAGTGTAAAAGGCTTCCTGGAGCGTGAGCTTCATGCCTGTAAGGGAGTTATATTACACAGACATGCACTCACACACAAACACACAAACACACACTGTGCGGAGTCACGCTGATTCACAATTGCCGCATGTCGATGTGGCGACAGAAAGTTCTCCAGGCGTTTTTAAGTGAGTTTTGGACCCCCCCCCCCCCGCGCCCATGCTCTGACAAATTTGGTGGTGTGGACTGTTGGAAGGGGGAAAAAAAGAGAGAGAGCATTGGTTCAAACTTTCAAAAATAAACAGCAGGGTAAACTGAAGCAGCCTTTGAAAAAAAAACCTTTCCGAAACCGGATCAAACATGACGTCATCGTTTCTGTGCGGTGTTGGAAAAATGCAAGTAACGTTTAGTTTGCTGGGAAGGAAGGTCGGAGCGCTAAGGAATCCCGGCAGGCGGGAATAAGTGTCCTCAGTAGTCTCGGAGCAGGGCTAGCACACAGACCCTGGGTTGACTCCTGAGGACACTGGTCACCTCAATGTGTGTGGATACTAGTGAGGACTTTTTTCTTTGCTTTGAGTTAATGCTGTTGGATTTGTTGGATTTTGTTGGATTCTGCTGTTGATGAGTGACAGGTTTTGGTCCATTTGGCCCATGATTGGGATGACTGACTAAATGGAGCACCTGTTATGGGAAAACTGTGTAACCGTGGCACCATTTCTTTTTCTTCTGTTTCTCCTTCAGATGAGTTTGACCCTGAATGAAAAAGTGTGTTTAGAGAAACGGGACACAGAGGATGATGCCCACAAGAAGGATACACTCTGACAAAAGTCTCTAAAGCTGGTAAGTCTCCCAAACTATGTCAACTACATCATCAGTGTGTCTGCTTTTACTTTTAAATCTGCTCCAAAATATGTATAGAAAGTTAAATGTTTAAGCCACATAGGATACAACCACCATGCACTTTATAGCAGTTATAGCATTTGGTATTAACTCCAAGCTCTTATGTAATCACTGTTGAACAAGAGAAGCCACAGTGCTATCTGCCAGCACACTCCAGTCACATTTAAAGAAACATGTTGATACCCTGGGCCAACTTTATTCATTAGCCTGTAATGAAACGCATGTCTTGGCATGGCTCACCATCACTAATTCGGTGTAGGTCTGGAAGTGATTTGACTTTTGTCTCGTCACACATAACAGCCACGGGAGCCTTAAGCTCATTTGTCAAACTAAAAGGGAAACGTAGAAGGCGTAGTGAAGACTTTGGACCATAACGGGTAAAGGTTAAGATCCTAACAAGCCTATGCTAGCTGCATTAGAGTGGCTATTTACTATTTAACATGTGGTACAAACACAAGATTTACCTGCAGCACAACAATAATAAACACGGTACGATGAATAATTAGAACACGAAATGGGTCATTAAAAAAATATAATTGGATATCATATCTCCATCCTTAAGGTAATAATGGGGAATTCTGAGAGCCAGTACAGCATCCAGGGGCCCAAAGGCACCAGCTTCTTCTTCCCCGGGAAACAAAAGCCATACTCACTGAAGTTTCCCTCCACCAAAGAAGACGACCTGTCGCCCCATACTTGGTGGAAAAATGCCCCAAGGGGATCCGGCTACAAAGCCAGGTCTCTCGGTCGTGGCTGCCTGTCACCACCAAAGAGCCGCCCGCCTTACTCCAGCGGACACTATGACTACATCTCCAAGGGAGCCAGAGGGAGTCCCCTGCAGGAACCTCAATGGTGTGGAGTACCGGGACTCGGAGTGTCGGGGAGGCGGACTCCCGACGGCTATCAGGACAATCCATATGGTGCAGAGTTTAGCGGCCACACTATGAACGGACATGGCGATGGGTGTGAAGGACTGGAGGAACAGAGCAGTCCACGAGTGGTGATCAAGAAGGATGGGAGCCTGAGGGTGGAGTTCACCAACACCTCTGGCAGCGCCCTCGTCGTCGACGAGGCAACGGGTCCGGTTCAACTCCTCAAGTTCTCCCCAAACCTAGACTCTCCCTCCACTCCGAGTTTGCCAGGCACTGCCAGCAGGCATCCCGAGGCTCACGGTGGCGGTCCACCCCTGGCATCCACCTCTTCCACAGCGAGGACCAGCAAGGGCAGCTCGCTGAGCTCGGACGGATCCTGGTACGACTCACCCTGGGGACCGAGCGCAGAGTTCTGTGCTGAACAAGAGCAGACTTGTTCGGCTGGGAGGACCCTGGTTCTCCCACCCAGGCACCAGGTGGACTCTTTTAACGAGCATGAGCCTTCTCCGATGTCCATCACACAAATGTACAGGGACCCAACGTTAGCTGCTACCTTTCCCACTACGGGGGACCCGACATGCCAGTTCCGGGAGTCCGATCTGTGCCAGAGACCGCACCGTGCCTCATTTGCGTCCGCTCTGGACGTCCCAGAGGAGGAGGATGAGGAAATCCTGGAGGCCCGACAGTACTCGTCTTACACCCTGCCCTGCCGCCGACCCAAAGCCCACACACTGAGCGAGGACCTGCGTGGGTGCCAAGACCCAGACCAGTACCAGGCTGGGCCAGAGTTTGCCTTCCAGAAGAAGGACTCCATCAAGAACCGCATCAGACGCCTCAGCGACTGGACAGGCAGCCTCACCCGGAAGAAGAAGTCCCAGAAGTCCCAGGTTAGTAAGACATTTCTCTCTCTCTCTCTTTCTTTCTTTCTTTCTTTCTTTCTTTTTTTCTCTCTCTCTCTCTCTCTCTCTCTCTCTCTCTCTCTCTCTCTCTCTCTCCATGGCTTGGAGAATATTGCTCTAGATTGATTGAGCACCTAAAGGTGACACTTGACTGCATCATTTTGTGTGTCACAGCAGGGCTCTTACAGGAAATCTTAACTGCACACAGTATGTCAAACTGTAGTCCTTCTATGTCATGAAGTGACAAATATCTCCTTGATACCTAATTTGGAGGTAAGCGCCCAGCTTTTTCAGCCTATTAGGGAATCAATAACGGCCACAAGTGACAGTTTTTGTGTGGCATGGCCTGGCACTGCCCGGGGTCTACCGCAGTCCCCTTTGCAGCACAACACCAGCTGTCCTATGCACCGATCACTGTGGGGTGGCAAGAAATGAAATTTGCACGGCTGCGGGTGTCGTGCATGTATTTATTTAATTATTATTTGTCCTGAAAAGAAAATAGACTAAGTTAGGGACTTGGGCCAGTGGATACATGGAAGATGTGGACAACACAATCAGAAGGAGCAGAAGCCAAGGGCAGTGCTGTCTGCTTCCTGATGAGTTTATATCGGTGGGTAGATGCCTTTTTGTAACCATGCAGGTAGTTGTTAGATTATTGGGTGGAACTGGGTGTAAGAAGACAATAGACGAAAGGAGATGCATTTGCTGTTTGCAGGGACTATAATGAGTTTAACTGTGTGGTTAAGTGAAGTGCAATGTGTTATTTATATTATACTTTTTCTACTTTATACTGTATTTATATTATAAGTAGTTAACCATATATGATATGGTCATATTATAGCTTGTTTACAAGCTGCAAGCCTGTGTATTGTTTGAGTGTTGCACTTATCATAGCCCCATACAGGGATTACTTTCAAGTTGTAATTTGTTCCTTTAATCTGCTAAATCCTGCCCCTCTTTATCTTTGAGGTTTCAAACAAAGTGCTTCTGCACCAATTCATTTATCTTTTAAAAGTTTTAAGCAAGCCGTTTAGGCCGTGCCGAGAGAATTGCCCCAAGCCTTTGAAAAGCTCTGTTAGAGAGCAACTAAATCCCCATTGAAGATTTACCCTCCCACCCTCTAGCCCCTTTGGACATTAATGAAGGACTTATGGCTGTTTTTTAGTCTTTTGTAGTGATTTTGTGGACTCCTCTTGCCACCCTCAGTGAACCAATCTGCTAATAGAGATTTGTGCTTCTTTAGTCGGATATTGTGGTTCAGCTTTATTCCGTCCTGAATTCTGCTCTTCTGACCACGTTCTATGCAAAGATGTAGATACAGAAACCTGAGAAGCAATACCTGGGCTGGTTAGTTGAGTAAACAATGTTTCAGAAAATATAGATTGTGTCTACGTCATGTGTGTGTCGTGTCATCATGTGTGAGTATATTGTGTCTCGATACACTCACAAAAGTAGGCATACAGCAATTTGTGTTGTTGTGCATAAGGCTTTCACTTTACATTAGCAGTGCCCTTTTCTAAGCGTTCGCACTCAGAAAAAGCCTTGCTAATCTGTGGGCATGTGTTGGTGCTTAACTGGTTTTCGGAGAAGGCAAGGACCTGCAGATTTATCCCTATGGAGTTAGCCCTTAATGCCTAATTGGAAAGCTGAGAAAAGACCTTTATTTATTAGCCGCTCACCTTCAGATGTCTCCCCCAGAAAAAAGAAGCATTCATTTGAGATGTGGTGAATCAAAAGAAAAGCACCACTCCTAAACCCGTGTCCGTAAATACTCAAGTGATTCATAGTCAACGCCAGGTCTCGGTAACAAACCGTCATTAGCCACACTCTATATTTAGAGATAAATGCATCGTTTGATGGAATCATCAAAAGAACATTTTCTTACTGGGAATTTCCATCTGAGCCTGACATAACCTAATTCAGGGCCGTTGCCAATGGCTGGATCTCATGGAACAAGGCCTTGGGCTTTCTCATTCTCGCTTCCAGAAAGGTACCCAATGTCTGGATTCCCTCAGTGCTGGCCAGTCTAACCTCTGTGGTCATTTATCTCCTAGTCCAGGTCTCAGTCACACCGTCTGATCGGGTCGTCCAGAACCAGGAGAAGCTCCAGTTCTTGTTCCCCTCCACCTGCACTCAAGGACTCTTGAGTGCTCTTGTCTTTTAATGGGCGGAAAGGTCACCATGTGACCTCAGAGCCATGGCCTGGCACTTATTAAAAACATCTGGATGAGGAAGAGAGAAAGAGATTATTACAGAAAAGGAAAAAAGTCATGTCAAGGTCCCAAGTATGCATTTTCCTACTACCACATTGATCTATAGATATATAAGATGGGTATAAGTGTGCTACTTCTTCATGGCATACCTTTGAGGTCAAGGTCATGGCATACCTTTGAGGTCAAGGTCATGGCATACCTTTGGCAAAATATCAGTGAAGGAGCAGAAAAAGAACCAGACAGGGTTGAAATTAGGTGAAGTCATGGAATTAGAAACAACAAACAAAAATACAGGCTGTGAAGGAATACATTCTGTGTATTGTGACATCATTTGTATAGAGATGTAGAGAGTTAATGTAGAGATTAGAGAGTACACGTAGAGATGTAGAGTACTTTTCATTGTTGCCGGTGAAGAATCAATGCAGCAATCTTGTTAAACGTAGGCTGGCTCTCATTAGCCAAAAGAGTACGCAATTCCATCCAGTGTTCTTCTGGGGAACTGTCAATCCCCCTGTGGGCCTCAGATGATGTGAAATCGTCTGTGCCTCGATGTTTTCTGCCCAATCTCTTCTAATCACCAGCAATTTGGCCCAATTTCTCAGTCCAACAACCACAGCAAACAATCACAACTGCTTTTGTGCGCTTTTAAGTGGGGATGCGAGTAGTTTTAAGATTTCAAGGTAAAGGTGAACCTGATCCAAAAACCTGTTCTGTTAAAATGCAGCACAGATATCTAGTGGCTATGGTGCTCAAACCCCAAACAGGAAGTCCAGGGTTTGATCCCTATAGGCACTTGTTCGCTCAGCTGAAGTTAGACGAGACAAGGATAAATTACCTATGAAACATGCATCTTACCTTCGACTACGATCACTCCAGCCACTGCTCATGTGCTCCAATGGCAAAACATTCTTGACTGCTTAAAGCAACAAACTGACGACAACACAGGCTGTCCTGTGGTACACATACGGGCAGCATCTACATGTTAACACGTCCGTCAAAACACTAAGACTAGCGTTTACATTCAGGGAACGTTGCCTTGGAGAAAATTGTCCTGAAGCAATTATGTAGTGCTATTATATGACATTGGACACGGTTTAATGATCAAAACATGTAGCACCCTACATTCATAACAGCCTTGTCTTTGGTCTGCGCCAGGTTTACATGCTAGTGTGTGTGTGTGCTGTTGAAATGAAATCAAGACACCCCCCCCCACATAAACATGCCTGGTGTTGATTGCCAAGCCTGCTTGGCCTGCCTGGATGTGATGTATCTATATTGGTACTTGTAATGTTTGTATAATAAAGCCATACATTCTACTTTATGGTAGTGTACAAATAAAAGTCGGTCCTGAAATACAGATGGCTAATGGCCAGTCTTTATCAAGTCGTAAATGGTCGTAAATTGTGTGTCAACACCTTGCGCCTTTAGTGGAAGACATACCATAACATGTAAGTTGTATGAAAGTGCTTACTGGAAGGGTAGACTAACACAAATACAAAGATGATGAAAAGGAATGTAACCGCAGTTGTGTTGATCTCTGCTTTTTACTCGTTTGTCACTCTCCCTTTACGTTGTTTTCCTCATTCTGTGTCCCTTCACCCCCCCTGACAGGAGCAGAGGTACAAGGAGCCCAGCGAGGCCTTCGACAGCGGCGTGGACGGCCTCACCGCTGACACCAGCTCGCCGTCCCAGGTCTCCAGCCTGCTCTGGTTCCCGGGGGCCACCGGGGCCTCCAGGGCCCAGTCGCAGGGAGCCCTCCACCAGGCCACCGGTGACGCCGTCCGGCAGAACATCTACGAGAACTTCATGCGGGAGCTGGGGGAGACGGGAGCTGGCCGGGGGAGCGGGAGCGGGGGGGCAGGCGAGAGGAAGGAGGCATCCACTGGGGAGGAGGGGGAGGACGAGGAGGAGGAGAGGAGCAGCATCGAGTCGGCCGAGGGCTCGCTGGAGCAACTGGACCTGCTGTTTGAGAAGGAGCAGGGGGTGGTGAGGCGTGCCGGTTGGCTCTCCTTCAAGCCCCTCCTCACCCTGCATAAGGACCGCAAGCTGGAGCTGGTGTCCCGCCGCAAGTGGAAGCAGTACTGGGTGACCCTGAAAGGTGAGGGTTGGATTAATACCCCTCCACACAAAGTAGAAGTAGATGGTGTGGAGGAGCTTGGTTCACCACTGGTTTCGAAAGCCTTCTCATAGCGTCCTCGTAGTTTGCCTGCTGAAGGATATTATTATAAACTCATTACACCCAGAGAGGGTCTCTTATTGTTTCAAGTTATAAAGGCAATTGTGTCCTTGGTAGGGCTGCAACTAACATTTATTTTCATAGTCGATTAATCTAAGATTCTTTTGATTAATCATTTAGTCTAGAAAATGTCATAAATAATAGCAACTGCCATCACCTGCCACACCACTCTGCCAAGTTACCAGAGTCCAAAGTGAGGTCTTTAATTTGCTTTCTTTATCTGACAAGCAGCCAAGAAAAACTAAAGTATTCATTTTATAATGATCCATGAACCAAACATTAACATTTCTTAAGAATCAAGCAACAAATGTTTTGGTATTTGTACTTGATAAATGACCTATACAATTAATAGTTTATACAAATTTGATTGAATTCATTTTCTGTTGATCGATTATTCGACTAATTGTTGCATTGGCCATAGCATTATATTTGCTGTTGCCAGATCCTCTATCCTCCCATGTTACACTAAAAGCTTAAGAGGAATTATACTGTTGCATTTCTGGCTAAATGGATAAACACGTGTTTGTGTGCATTTGTATCTGGGTGTTGGCACTTTCTATCCAGGAGTGCTCAGTCACCTATAGACGAGCACACACAACACACGCTGAGTTTTATCAGCAAAGAAAGGCCAAGACACGGCAAGGACATTCGGTTCATATTCATGATTCCAAGCGCCAGCATTTTTTATTCTGCAATGCTTCAATGCCAACATGGTGCACAAACTCTTCATTCCTGCTGTAAGATAATTTCAAAGATTACCTTTCACTGCTCTTATGCAACGCATAACAGATTTATGATGCCTGGTAGCTGTTGTGAGAAGATATGAACAAGTTTATTCGCCCCCCAAACAAATCTCCAAAAAGTCTGGTGATCCACGGTTGTATACACGTCCACCCTGTTGAAAATAACAATAAAACATCGAGAGAGAAAAAACAGTTTTCTCATTTTCTGAGGAAAAGCCTTCTGTATTTCTATTACACAGTCTTCTCAGTTTGGGACTAACATTGTTTTCCCTCTCTCTGTGCACCCCCGTCCCTACCCCTACCCCCCTCCTACCTCTTTCCCCAGGGTGCACGCTGTTGTTCTACGAGACCTATGGGAAGGGGTCCCCGGAGCAGGAGCTGTCCCCGCGCTACGCCCTGCTGGCGGAGGACAGCGTGGTCCAGGCGGTGCCTGAGCACCCCAAGAAGGAGAACATCTTCTGTCTCAGCAACAGCTACGGAGATGTCTACCTCTTCCAGGTGAAAACACTGGCAAAGCCCCCGCTCCCAAAGTTCATTCATTTATAGGTTCACCGATCTCTTTTAGTCACCCACTTATACCAGAAACTTGTCATGTCATGAACCTAAGATTCTTGTGTGGCTTCTGCCTGGTCCCATTTAGTGTTATGTGTGTGTGGTCCAACACGCAAATGAAAAGCAGAAGATTGGATGTTTGAGACATGACGTGTCAATGTGCTTTAATAGACTGAGCACTACAGCCTTCCTTCGAATGATTGTTATCATAAGCTGTGTAGTCCCTTTAAACCTTGTGAGTTGACATAGTCCAAATAATTCAAACAAGGCTCGAAGGTCACTCCCGTCTCATTTGATTAACTGCTTCTGTGAGTCAGCATTTAGAAAAATCCCAGTTGTGATGTTCACACCTAGATGTAACAAAAAGCAGAGTGTGTTACAATTGATGTGATCCCCAATGCATGTGGGAGAAAGGGAGAGGGAAAGGGTGGCTATGAATTAATCATTTTTAGAAACACTGGCAGTGTCCAAAATTCACCTTTTTAGAATTGTCTTTTTACCTGCCAGAGTAGAGAAATCTCCAGGCCAAGGCCAACTATTTTAGTATGTAATCCCAACTCTTTTTACCTGCCAAATGGTCAAATCTACCCACCAATGACTGTTGGCAGGTGTTAATTTTGGACTCTGAACACTGGCCCCAGCTTGTGGTCTGAGTCATGACCACTCAGATGAGGTGCGCTCATGGAGGATCGAGACAGGAGTGGATAGATGGAACTAGCTACCGTGTAAAGGAAATATTTGACAATAAACCACAACAAAACAAGCATGCAGCCAATCGGTTTGTGGCTCAATAAAACACCCCAACAGCTCACATTGTCCAATGAACACCAAGGACAGCTGCAATGTCAATAGATTACCTTCACAAAATTCAGTATTTCAATCATTTGAACTTGCCTCGTAGACCTCGAAACTGAGAGTAGCATGCACCAGTGAACTTAACAACCAAGCCTCTCCTTCCCTACATCCCCCCCCCCCCCCCCTCTCAGGCCAGCAACCAGACGGACCTGGAGAACTGGGTGACTGCGGTCCACTCGGCCAGCGCCTCGCTGCTGGCCAAGCGACAGGGCAAGGAGGACACGGTGCGCCTCCTGCGCAGCCAAGTGCGCGGCCTGCTGCAGAAGGTGGACATGGACGGCAAGATGAAGAAGATGGCCGAGCTGCAGCTCACGGTGGTGGCCGACCCCAAGAACCGCAAGGCCATCGAGAACCAGGTGAGATGGATGCGAGGATGGGAATGGCGGTATTATAGGGATTTTTAATGGTGAGTGTGTTGACTAGATGGGTTAGGGTTGAACTCTATGGCACCTGTAAGAGGGTAGTGTGTTGCTTTCAGACATGTTTTTAACCCTTATTATCTGAGTGTTTCCCCTGGCACATATACTGTAGCTGATCACTATCCTAATGGAGAAACCATTGCACTTTAGTTCCCCTCAGAGTGCTCCTCGTTACTCCGTCTGACTTGATAATAACACATTGAGACAGGAACAATATGTCGGTTGTTCTGCAGCCCTGTGCACCAGAGCAGGCTTCCACTATCGCCTAGACGCTACCTGCTCGGAAACAGAAGTTTACGAGCGGCGTGCGTCCTGTGCGGTGACTGACGTGCACTTGATGGATCGATCAACACCGATCGCACGCTGAAACCGCTTCAGCTTACAGCACTGCTGGTTGCACAACAAGGTGCCCTACTTTCTTTCATCCAGACGGTGCCATCAAGGCAGCAGAACGTCTGTCTGTTTTGTTTTGGGGTTTGTTTTTGGAGAGGGGGGGGGCATTGAGGTGGAAAAAAATAAGTGGCCTAAATGCTGCGGTCCCCAAGCATGTATCAGCGGTGGGGATGTGAGGGGATGTGAGGGGATAGGGAAGGGGGGGAGGGTCTCTGGGACTCAGGGGAGCAGCAAGCTCCGATGCGGTCAGATGGAGGCTCCAGATGTTTCCTGGTAATGGATTCCCAACATGCATTACCCTCCTCTTCCTCCTCCTGCACCACGAAGCCCAAGGGCAGGGGGGGGGGGGGGGGGCGCCGGGGGCAGCGAAGCCCCAACAGCCACCACCCGCACCCCAGCCCCGCCACCGCCGAGAACCCCAACCACAAA
>JAOPJI010000113.1:4524861-4535479 GCA_027122695.1 Merluccius productus | reverse complement strand
CCCCCCCCCCCCCCCCCTGCCCCCCCCCCCCCCTCCCCTCCGCATCGGTGCGCCTGAAAACGGGAGCGAACGGCTGCGTCTCCTTGGAGATAACGTCTCTCGCCCCTTTTTTTTCCCCCCCCAAAGTTTACAAGACCGTCGGCGCGAGAGCGACGTCGCCCGGGTATCGATTCAGTCTCATACTTTGACCTTTTGGTTGCCGCGGCGGCAGCCCTGGCTCCTCGCCGTGGCGTGACCCAAGGCTGTGGCGTGCGTTCGCGTAACACCACCGCACTCTTGGCACTGCCGAGTGTGTGTGTGTGGCGGACACGTTGACATGAACAATCTGGCAGCACCCGGGTTTTTCCCTTTCGGCAACATGGAAACACACATGACCACCATCTCAGCACAAGTGTGATTCCGAGATAGTGGCGAGTTGCTGGACGGCGTATTTTTAGGTGTCCGGGGAGCCCTGGAGAATATCAGCCCTCAACCGTGTTGCGTCTTTGCTGTCCGCGGTTTAGCTGCGGTGCTGCTGCCGTGATCACGCTTGGGTTTGAGTGCTCAGAGTTTCCATCGGATTGACCACGCCGTGCAACACGGGAACATCTAAGCGCACATCGGCGGTGATGAAAGTGATGAAACAAAAGCGAATGACGTTTCAAGCAAACGCAACAGTGTGCAATCTTAAGCAATGGGTTCTGAATCCGATCTGATCTTTACGCGGTGTTTGTTTTTGTGTCTTTTATAGTGAAGACTGACCGGGCCTTCAAAGAGTTCCTGGATGCTAGGAACCCCACCAAGCAGCATTCCTCCACCCTGGAGTCCTACCTGATTAAGCCGGTCCAGAGGGTGCTCAAGTACCCCCTGCTGCTCCGCGAGCTGGTCTCACTCACGGATGTCGACAGCGAGGAGCACTACCACCTCAACGGTAGGCCAAACACACACACACGCACACACACACGCACACACACACACAGTGATAAGGACGCTGCTGCTGTACACATTTTCCTGCTTTTACGCAGTTGTGACCTTTATCGTCTCTTCACACCTGCGACACAATGCGGTCCTGGCGTGGATTCACAGAATCAGATTTGTCTAGCATGACCTTCAGATCCAGAAAACCAGATTAGACGGCGGCCAAGTTTTCACTGTCATGTATTCCTCTGATACAGTCCAATATGAAAGAATATATATATATATATATTACATTTTTCCATGCATACACATGTTTTCATGTCTACACCTTTGCTCTCTCCCTGCTTACTTCCACACACACACACACACACACACACACACACACAGAGGCCTTGAAGGCCATGGAGAAGGTGGCCAGCCACATCAACGAGATGCAGAAGCTCTACGAGGACTACGGCGCCGTCTTCGACCAGCTGGTCGCCGAGCAGACCGGCCACAACAAGGAGGTAGAGAGAGAGAGAGAGAGCATGACGACCATTCTGAATGACAAAGGGAGAGAGTTTGATCACTTAAGTAGATGGGGAAGGGCAATTTAATTTAAGGAGAAATTTACCTTGTCGACCTTGATCCAGAGGTACTAAAAAAAAAGAAGCAATGGTGACCATCAGCCTTTACTTAAGTGATTAAGATGTGGAGGGTGGGGAGGATACCGGGGCGAGAGAACACTTTATGCTTTGTCACAGTGCGCATGTTGTGTGACGGATTTACAGTTTAGCTTTAGTGAATCAGCGGCACATTAAGTGACTATCAGCTCGGCTGAGTCATGGGGAAAATACCGAGCGAGTCGGCGCCGCGTCTCCTGATTCTGTTTTCACGCTGTTTACTCACTAGCCTGGACGCGATTTACCCCAGGGTGCGAACGCATCCAAAAGCTGATGGAATATTTAGCCATTGGCCACCGGCCGCATTAATATTCATAGTGCCGGCTAAATTGCATTTTGAATACGACGTAATGTCAGCATGCGCAGCACTCAGACCGGCTCGGCCTGAAGGGCCACGGGGATAAAAGTCCGGTTCAAGAAATCAGCATGCGAGATGAACATTAGTACGTCCTGTCTGAGGAACTCTATTCAGACGCCAGCACTTAGTATGTATCTCACGGCCCTTCAGCACAACACCTAAAAGTCTGTCTCTTCCTTCTCTCTCTCTCTCTCTCTCTCTCTCTCTTCCCCCTCTTCCTCTCTCGCTCGCCCCTCGCCCCTCCCCTCTGTGTCGGCTGTCTCCATCTCCCAGGTCACAGAGATCTCCATGGGAGAGTTTCTCATGCATTCCTCGGCGGTCTGGCTGAACCCTCACCCTTCGCTGGGACGCATGAGAAAAGACCCGGAGATGACCGTATTTGGTGAGTCACCGCTGCGGTCCTTGTTTTTTTTATATTTTTTTCCGAAGGGGAAAAACAACAACCCCACGTTTTATATTCCACACGCATTGTTGGTTTAACAAAACCAAATTCAAACTCATTAATTTCATCTCTTTGGGCTGCCCATGCAAGTCATTAAATTTAGATCAATAGGCCGATAGGAGCAAAGAGCATCGGGTCTTTTTATGGCGTATAAGTTGTGTCCCCGAGTTGTAGCTATAAACGACGTTATATATTACGCTATAAATCTGGAATCTAACAATTCCTCTCGGGAGGGCACCAGTGGGTCTGAGAGAGTTCAAAGTCCAACGATGGCTGCGTGTTTTCTCTCATCAGTGTTCAAGAAGGCCGTGATACTCGTCTACCGGGAGCACTACAAGCTGAAGAAGAAGATGGTGAGGATTCCTTCTCACGCGCTTATACCCTTATTTCCATATGTAACTCAATGCCGCACGTTTCTAATTAATATCCCCCGGCTTTTGTTTTGTGTGTGACAAAAACAGACCAACTCCCGCTCCGCGCTCTCCCAGGGGGACACGGACCCGTTCAAGTTCCGGTGGCTCATCCCGCTCTCGGCGCTACAGGTCCGCCTGGGGAACACTGCAGGTACGCACAGAGCCCCGCCCAAAGCCCTGACCCGGGTTAGCTTACCGCCTTGAGTATTTAACATGCATGCAGTGGTGTGCTCACGAGGCCCCGGCTAGGCAGCTCGCCTGGCTTTTGGATCCAATCCTTTCACGAGTCTTTGTCTCTACAGCACTAATCATACTCCTCTGCACTCCCCATGAATAGAACAAAACCATCAACGTCAATGCTAACTCCTCCACGAAACAAAAAAAAGAAAAAAGTCTTGTACAAAGTACAGCCATTAAATCTTTGTTCTGCACTCGGGCCCCTCAGCCAACCATTTCCATGCCTCGCTCCTATTCCTCGTCTCCTCCTCTCACTGTTGTTCTCCAAACGGTAAACCGCAGTCTTTCTGATTTGAAAGCCTTTTGTTTGCCGTTTCTCCGCCCTCTCAGGCGCGGGCACCGAGACCAGCTGCATCTGGGAGCTGATCCACACCAGGTCCGAGGTGGAGGGCAGACCAGAGACCATCTTCCAGCTATGCAGCAGGTCGGTTAAAGATTCAGTGTGTAAAATGTAGCGCCGTCTAGCGGAACGGACTTGGAAATATAATATAATATTCATAAGTATGTTTTAATTAGTGTAATAATACACTAATTCAATTAATATTGTCCCATTAAATGAATATTGTTGTAATGAAAATACAAGAATATAATATAATACCTTAGAAAGAGCCTTTTCTATCTACATGGTGAGCGGGTGGCCACCATGTTGCACCGCCATGTTTCTACAGTAGCCCAGAACGGACAAACGGCTCAGGATAGATAAAGCCGTTGTCATCGCATATTGTTGTTGAGACTGAAATCGGTTTGTTTGCCAACATTTCGTAGCCGGCCCGGGAAGATGGAGTTCCCCCATGTTCAGCAAGTTTTACAATAATATCGGTCCCCCAGGAATGTCCCACCATCAAAACTGAACGTGACATTTATAGCAGCATAGCACTACTATGGTGGTGTATTAAAATAATCACACATCTCTATAGCAGTTTATTGCATTTGAAAGTGTTTTTTTTAACACTTTAGAAAGATATTGGATATTCAGCAGATATTCACCCTCTGAATTACAGTGATCTGACACGGGGAACTAAAGACGCAATCACAGCTATGAGTAATTGCATAATTAAACCGGATATGTCTCACGTTACAAAATGTTCTGAATGGATATAACATTAAAATCTCGGTTCAGAAGTGTAACCTGGTAGCTCTACGACAGTAAAAAGCAGGTAAAAAACTGCGTGGCCAGTGGCGCTCCAGTGTGAATATAACGCATAGACTGTATGAAATACAGCTGACTTTCGATACGTGTACGTTGGTGGAAATCAATGCCAGTGGAGCAGAGATGGTAGATACCCGGATGTAACTCCAGTTTGTGCATAGCTGGTTAGCAGTGACGTTTATCAGTTAATGTACAGTGTAGGTTAGTTTGTCAGTGAAAAAGGCAGGAAGGTTAACCTCAATTGTTCGTGTGTTTATGTCACATTGAAAATTACGTCAAGGCTGTTTCACGCGGCATCGCTATGAATCCGGCCTCCACTAAGGGGGGTCCTATTGCAGTGGAAAACAAAGTACTTGGTACCAAACACGAGTAGAGCCGAGCAGTACCATGCGGCGGAAAAACAGCTATTGGCTGTGTGTCCTTAAAATCCACAGCAGCGGCTACTTGAGTTTCTTAAGCTTGCATAAAAAGGTTGTAATGCCCTGAGCCCCAGGGTGATTAAAACACATTAGTAGAACAATAATTGGCCTATTTTCTAGCTAATCTACATCTTGAAAATATCTCACATTCTGTAGGGGAGTCTCAAAGAAAATCAAAGGAGACTGTTTCTTACTTGCATGCTCTTTTGAGTGTAGCAACTTTTAGAAGTCATGAGGCTAACGTTTCCAAACGGCATGATTTAATAACTAGGTTGACCGTTGCGTTTTACGAAAGCTATTCCTTTGCTTTAACCCCCTGTGCAGTGTGCCGGAGTCCAAGGCCAACGTGGTCAAGGTAATGCGCTCCATTCTGAGGGAGAACGTGAGGAGGACGATGAAGGGCGACACCAAGCCGGAGAGAGGCTGCAGGGAGCGTTTCCCGCCGCTGCGCAGCACCCTGCCCTCCTCCGCCAGGCTAGGTGAGCAACCGGCTGCCTCCCGTCATGCTATCCATCAACGCTCGGGGATCATTCACTTTTCGTATTTATTCATGGAGAAGATTAGATGTCCTCGGATATTATCAGTTTCCCCGTCAGCGAGGTTCGGATTAAAATGGATGATTCGCACTGCTCGGAATTTGGTCTCAACAGAGACTTGACCTTGAGGATGACACTTCAAGTGCATGATGTAAAGTATGTGGGTATTATAGCGGTCACCATGTCAGCACCCAGCTATCTCCAGTACATAATGTTTTGATGGGAATTCTGTGGTTCTGGAGTATTTCACTAGTTGTATCACAACGCAGCTGCAGCAGCATATATGAAATGTTTTCCTTCAGATAAGAACATTGTTTTGACCTCCCATCTTTCCAATTAGGTTCCTCCAGGGCTTCATGGGTGTCTAGAAAGTCCAGGACCAACTCGGCCCAGGCCAGCAAGCTGAAAACGGGGCCAGACTCAGACGAAAGCAGCCAGAGCAGCAGCGCCCACGGCTCTTTGGGGGCAGCCCCGCCTTGCGCCTCCAGGGATCAGCACCCCTCCCCTGCCCAGGAGATCTGGTCCCAGGACTCTGGGTGCAACTCCCAGCCCAGCTGCTCTTCCGTGAAGGAGTCGGACATTTTAAGTGACGAGGATGGCTATGACGCATTCAGCAAGAGGAAGGAGAGCAGGGGAGGTCAATCTCCCACCAGCGCCATCGAAGCCCAGTTCCTCCAGCTGAAACTTTCGGAGGAAGCTGCAGGGGGTGTGCCAGCCCCCCGCGTTCAACCGGAAGGCGCGGAGGTGAACACCCCGGAGGTCCAGCACAGACCACTGCAGACCCACTACAGCCCCGTCAAGAGGAAAACCAGCAGTAGCCTTAGACGCAGCCAGGGGGCTTGGGGGAGCATGAAGGGTCGCAGCAGGTCACTGGACAGCCAGGCGGACACGGTGGCCACAGTCATGGACATCAACTCCCTGCTGGAGAGGGAGTTCAGCGTCCAAAGTCTCACGTCCGTGGTCAATGAGGACTGTTTCTATGACCCGTCCGAGAGCGGTGCCATTGACTCTGGAAACGACACCCCTTCCCCTTAGAATATCTAAGTGGTCAAAGAAGACGCATACATGGGAACCGAAGCTGCGCCCATTCTCGAGCCGAGAACGTCAAAGATCAAGGCCCCCCGTCTCGGGTGATGCGATGGTTAGTGTCTGCTGTACCTGCTTGTTCTGGGCCGGTGATTTAAAAAAAATCAAACAATAGGTGCCTATTGGCCGAGAGTCAAGAAATCGACTGCCCTCCCAAGCAGAGCAAACTGCTGCTGCTGCAATCATTCTGCCAAGCACTGATCCATAACCTGGCTCCTCCCGGATCTATGTAGACTACGCCTCCTCCCCGAGTGGCAACTCCATATTCTGGGAAAAGCTTACACTGCCAGATCTACTTCAACCTACGCCGATTCGCATCTTCCGAATCAGGTTTCTGTTCCCTTGACAAAAGGTCCATACAAGGGGAACGCGGTAAACTGCCAAGATGTTTTCACTATGCATATTAGCACAGTTGGAGTAGAACGGGAAGTAGCTGAGCGGAAGCTGATATGAACTATTGGGACCCGCCCTGAACACCAAGTTCATTCAGTCAAACTTTCCGAGTAGAGGGAAGTCGGATGAAATGGCCAGGAGATTGATTTGTTCGGCCTTTTTTGCTGTATTTTGTGCACTAAAATACATCGTTTGCTTAAACATTTGAATTCTGATTCAATGTCGGGAGGTTTCGATTGTTTTTAAAAATATTTTTTATTTATTTATAGGGTTGGTCTATTATGTTAGTGTTTTTAAGGTCCATGTCTAATTTACTGAAAAATATTTTTGCCCAAAGTAATCATAGTGTGATAATTTAGTTTACTGGATTTCTTGTGGGGGGCTGTCAATTCCTGCTTTAAAGTTTAAAACGGCAATAATAATTAAACTCAAGATCTCTTTTACATGTTTGTCTTGTATATACTGTCGTTTTCCAAAGTAACTGTGCTGTAAATTTGAAACATTTATAAATTCTTCTACACATACTTGACATTGTAAAAGTTGGAAATTGCTGTAATTAAGGCGGCTACTTTGGCCATTTTATTGACGTACTGGTTTGACAGTATACATTTTCAGGTACTAGACGAGACAAACCTTCTCGTACACTGTTACTTTTCAGCTTTAAAGAAGACATGCCTTTAACGCTAGCATACCAATGAATGTGAATACCCTGTTCTTATGGAATTGTTTTATAAATAAAAGTTTTCATCTGTGATTGACGTATGGGAAACAGTCGTTTAAAGCATTTTTCACATGCCTTTGAAACCATTTTGGCTACAAAAGTTGTTGACCAGGCCAACAAAAAACCAAATCATCGCAATAAGACTAATGCTGTGGTAATGTTTTAGAAGATGGGAGCGAAAGAGCTGAAATGCGTTGTAGATGCTTACAAAGCGGGCTCTCCAGGCAGCCGTCCAGAATAGCAAAGCTGTGGGCCATCGATTGATATCTTCCAACACAAATCACACCGGGCTCTCTGGACTCCACACAGCTGGCAGACCTGTTGTATCGCCCACACACACCTGTCAGATTAAATATGTAGATTTAATTAAGATCAAGGCTGTGACGACACGCATTCAGTTACCGTTCATGGAAAAAAAAAAAAAAGTCTGGCAAGTAAAGCTTTTACTGAACAATACATCAAAACAATGTTTGTATTGTGATTCACACAAATATGTATTTTTATAGACAAAGCCAACACTCTTCCCACACATTTCTAAACACTGGTAATGAACAATGAAAGTACAGAAATACAAGAAGTTTCACTGTAGAGACACAAGCTGTCTATCTTTTATACTCCAGGAGAACTTCTATGGCTGACAAATCCACAGCACTTTCTCACTTTTTTCTCTCCCCCTGGTGAATAAGTAATAGACAACGAGAAAAACGATGAAATGGCCTGGATTCAGCGCTGCTATCTTGTTCCCATTTTCCAAATCATCCAGAAAATGCTTTCTGACTTCCCTTTTTTTCGCTCCCACAGGACAAGGTGTTGTGAGAGTTGGATCAGAGGTAACCATTGTCACATGGGCTTGAAACGCAGCCAAGCTCCCTGCAGCAAAACTCTTTGCTTTGAGCACTCCAGTTTTTCATTGCAACTTACAGTTGAAATGCGCCTGGCACAATACGCCTGGGTCTGTGCCAACCTGGTTTTAAACTCTCACAATCTCCTTATTCATCGTGTGGCTCACGTCATTGACCTGGAATACCATTCATGGAAGGGCCAACAAAAAAACCAAGAACTGTCCATTATCTCCCTGCGCTCCTCACACACAGTAATCGCCACAGTGGCCATTACTGGCTCTCCCACCCCTTTTTGGGCTGCCGACGCCAGACCTTTTCAACAGGGTACTGGAGTGGGAGGGTCCGTTGGCGTGCCAGTTCTCCTAGTGAGGCGGTTGAGCCTCAGCTCCTCCCGGAACTCGTAGGTGAAGAGGCTGGGGTCCCTGGTGCACAGGCCGGCATAGGCGTCTGCCAGGGCCCTGAACTGGGCCAGGGTGAGTTCCGTGGGGCGCAGGGTGGGATCCACGTCCGCCTCTCTCAGCATCGCCTCCACCAGCTCCAGACGTTTCCGCTCGGGAAATAACAATCTGGGGAGTTGATGGATTGCAGGGAATGGAGAGAGATGTAGAACAGTGAGGAAAACAGAGCTAGCGTTGCAACGTTACTTCTTTGATGTCACTGTGATCATGCAGCTTTTATTTAAAAAAAAAACGTTTTATGAAACAGACTGAAATTATGTCATATCTGGGAAGTTAATTAAAATCACACAGAGGGGGAAAAAATCATACATTATTAATGCATGATTGCCGGTCTGTGCTAAAGACCCTTTAGCGGGCAAATGAAGAAAAAAAAAAGCTCAGTAACCTAAGCAACAAACCTAAAATGGCAAAAGGGGACAACCAGATTT
The DNA here is from genome assembly GCA_027122695.1 of Merluccius productus. Lineage (NCBI taxonomy): Eukaryota > Metazoa > Chordata > Actinopteri > Gadiformes > Merlucciidae > Merluccius > Merluccius productus. The sequence continues at coordinate 4,526,437 of JAOPJI010000113.1, read as the reverse complement.
GAGTTCCTGCCCATGACACCCTGCTACAACCTTCATCACATGAAGAGGAGTCGATGAGAAGCCATTTAAATTTGAAGACATCCCAGCCCTCTGATGCCATTCGGTGTGCTTTGAGTTATTGTACAACATTGCTAGCTCCGTCACTCACACACGCGCGGTACAGATGCTATCTGGATGCTTCAGCGCTGGTGCCTCCTCTTCAATATATGGCACTAGCACTGCCAACCCACTGCAGTTATATAAGTTGCTGTAGGCAGCCGCCTCGTCTTCCTATGAAACCTCAATGACTCATAATTGCTGTTCTTCACACCCCCCCTTTCTTTTTTGTTCGCCGCGTTGTTGTACCACACATTTTTAAAAATGGGCACAGGGGGCGCCGGTAGCGTGCACTCGCATGCTGTTATTCGTCAGCCATTCAAGTGGACTATGTTCGGATTTTCGAGTGAGTCACTTGAGTGTCTACGTATGTGTGTGCGGTGGATGCGAGGCTAAATAACGTTTTTTTTTAAAGGCAAAAATACCTAAAAGCCAGAGGAAAACAAATGAATTAATAAGGAGGAAGGGATCCCTTTCAAGCATGCAATAAGTTGGAAAAAAAAGAGGAAATAAGAGAATACTGAATAAGGTTGTTAGGGGAAGAATGATTTTAGTAAGGCCTCGCAGACTACAATGTGCTTACTCGATGCCTTTGTAGCAGTACTTCCTGCGGAACTGGAAAGCATTACGGACGACTTTCTCCACCAGCTTAAAGGGCTGCTGGATCTGGGGGCGCGCCAGCGGAGTGAAGTGAACAACTCCCACGTCCACCTGCACATGGAGGGAGAGAGAGAGAGAGACACAAACACACACATAAACACACCATATATAATATAGCAACGGTTTGGAAGACTGCTGGGGAGTAATGATATAGTTAACAAGAGAAAGAGAGAAAAGTGTTAAAGGGGGTGAGCACACGAGAATGAGTGTATGGAACAGATGGGGATGCACAAAAAAAAAAGAGGACAAATACTCAGGCACAAAACAAGATAACACAGCTGCCTGGCAAGCCAGTTGCAGTTGCCACAGTAACACCTGTGCAATGGACCATAGAAAGTAAGCCTCCCCCTTTTTTTCCCCTTCCTTTTCTCTCTCCCCCTTTCATACTGCTGCCAGTCGCTGGATCACCGATGCCGCTTCTAAATACTTCCCAGGTCTGACTCATTGAGGCGCGCCCACCTCTCGGCCCCCCCATCTCGGCTACAATGCTCCGCCGGGGGCCGGGTCCAGCCGAGCGGAAAGATCCAGAGATGGCCGCGGTTGCGGAGTGCGCTGTTGCTTTGCAGTCCTGCCTCGCTGGACTCTGGGGACGCAGGCGCTGGGTCAAAGTTTATCATCGATTTTCATCCCTGCGTTTCTATGTGAAAGAGATAATTGAACTCGAAAGGGTGCCAGAAATAAATTGCGGTCAATAATATCCTTTTTTTCCTTTCCTTTGGATCATAAAGAGTGAAAGCAATGGGGTTTAGCTTAGCGAGGGGAGTGGGGGGAGCTGGCATTTGCGCAGAACCATTTCCTTTACAATGAAAACAATCTAACC
>JAOPJI010000113.1:4503736-4514273 GCA_027122695.1 Merluccius productus | reverse complement strand
GGGCGCCCGCGCCCCGGGGGCCCCCCGGGGGGGGTGGGGGTGGGGAGCCTGCTGGGGCCAGGTTTTTCTGTCCCACCCTAACTAGCTGTCATGTGGCCGGCTCAGGCCGGCGGCCAACAGACGTGGCATCCTGACAGTAGCTCACTGCCCAGGCACTGCGACCGATGCAATAAACAATAAAATGAATGTGCCATGTTTGTCAACCGATACAGACACTTTATGCGTTTCAAGAATGTGCCAAATCTTGTCATTGAAGTTTTCAATACTTTACGGAGGTCCGCTTATTTTTTACGACATTGTTTTTGAAAAATGATATAAACATTGGGCAAATATTGTGTGGATTTGTGTCGACTATGTACCTGTGTACAGTCAGAATCAGCAGCCAAACGCTTGTCATTTTTATCGAGTTCACAGCCAAAAGAAAGCTGTTAGCTGTTAATAGCCGAGAACAGGAACCAGGAGTCATTTCATACAAGACTTTTTTTTTTTAAGAATGTAAAATATATATGCCATTTACTGTTTGTTGTTTGGCAGCAGGCCACTGTACACGAGTATCTAGGCCAGTGAGATGTCATGTCCTCTTTAATAAGGTATCATTCCTCCTTCATTTTGTTTCAATAAATGATACCACGTTCATGTCATATCTTCTTTATAAGAAGACTGCTCGGATGCACCTCCGCTTGTGTTACTTTGTTTGACAGCAGTTTGTTTCAAGTGTATGAGCAATTCATTCCAAGCTCTCTGGACCGGTACAAATGTACATAACATAATTGCAGGCTGAAAAAAAAAAAGTGAACTATTTCTGTCCGATAGGATTTCAGCAAAGCAATCATGAGCTGTAGAAGTCCCCCGTTTTCTGTGGCTGTGCAGCTTGGTCGTCGGTGCGCCATTTGATTTGCTTATGAAAACAAAAATAAACAAGCCCGGAGTAACTGGACCTTAAAAAGCTGCCGCTTTGCCGCATAAACCAAGACGAGAATGATTATTTTTTGACAATTGCAGTGTATTTTTTTGGTGGATGCTTTTGCACTTATACTTTGCCGGAGAGTATTTACGGTGATCCAACAGTCCACAAGTTCTGGTGCCGTTGTCTCAGTGTGCTTGTGCAAGTAGTTCTATTTTTTACCAATAAAACTATTTTGTGGAAGCAATATGTCCAAGCAATCTGCAATCTGTTGTGTGTGTGTGTGTGTGTGTGTGTGTGTGTGTGTGTGTGTGTGTGTGTGTAGATAAGAGCTTGTGTGTGTGTGCGTGTGTGCGTGTGCATGTGTGTGTGTGTGCGTGCATGCGTGTATTTTATCAGTAGGGGATGGCACTTATATTCCTGCCAATTGGACAGGCTTCTGGATGGTACAGGCTGTGTAGCGTGTAGGCAGCAGGCACTTCATAGTGATATCATGGAGCAGCGTAGGAGCGAACAACACGGTTCCACTCCCACTAAAATCTGTATACATAATACATTACAAAGAAAAATTATGCCATCAGTCAGATCCCATCATTTCTAAAACGCGTACAATTAATCAACCAACATCTGGTGTACGCTGTCTTTTAAAAAGGTATGAAAAAAACTTTAACTTCAAACAGAATACATGTTTAAAAACACACTGTTTTGCCTTCTTGCACAACCACTGGCATCCATCCATCGCTACCAATAGCCATTAAAAAACAACACCACAGGAGGAGGAGGGAGAAGGGTTAGTAGTACATGGTTAAATCCCTGGTTGAGCTTCATCGAAGCGGCCTAAGCTGCATCAGAACCAGCTTATTCAGCCCAACATAAACCCCAGACGGGCCTGTAATAGAAATGCTCTGTTCCATGTGTTGACCCATGCTCATACAGCCTAACAACAGTGCCAGTGTGTACCGGTGTTTTTCCAAGTAAATCTCAGGCCTCAAGGTTACGGTGCTGTGACCCGAGACAGCTGGGTCTGTGGGGGGTTCGACCTTCAATTATTGATTCTATTTGTGTATAACAAGGGAACCATAAATTCCCAAATTCCCTCCATCAGTTGTTGGCGCCGAAGGTTGACCCTGAGGGAAAGGAGACTGCGTCTCTTTTTCTCGCACAGTTCTCTATTGTATAAAATCTCTATGCAAACTCTGTTCTGGGCTCCGACTCTCTGACAAGCATTAGGTGCACGTCATATTGTGAGACCCATCAGCTGATGCTTTTCTTTGATTGCTTCCGTTTATTATTTCACTATTAAGACACTATTCACCTTCACTTATTTCACTATTAAGACACTATTACTGTAAACCTAATAATTTAGCTGCCAAGTCAAATCGTCTGATCATTGAAAGTTCAAGATTTTCCACTACAATTTGGTGTCAAAAGTGGGATCCCTCGACCGGACCGTGTGGGCTGACTGATCATCCCTATGGGCCTCAGACATCCCCATTGGACGGGTGGAGTGGAGGAGTCAACCCGGCCCAGCGACCAGCGGAGCCGGGCAGGGATCCTGAAACCCGGTGAGAAATATTGAACGTCTATGATGGACAAACTAGGGGTAATTACAGAGTGTGAATGCAGGTCTGGAAAGATGATAGTGTAACTATATTACCCACTGCACTACTGTGTGGCTGTGGGTGATATAGGATATTATTGATTACACATTTTCAATCAAGGTTCAGTAGAAACCTGGAATAACATCGACGGGTGTTAATTACAAAGTACGAGGTATAGTACGCTTGACAAACAAGGTACGAGGTATAGTACGCTTGACAAAGCTAGCTCATGGTAATATCTGATCCAGCTTGGTTCAAACAAGGTAACCTGTTTTACTGAGAGAAGGGAAAAACCGGACCGGTACCAAATGACCCACGGACCGGTACCGGTCCGCAGAGAAAGAATAAATAACTTACATTATTTCTGTTTTATTTATTATCTGAGTCTGAACGATGTTTTGACCAGAAAAATGACCGGATTCCCTCTGTTACATCCATCTATGACTCACTCTTGACGCTTGTCTCGGTTATGTGATACGTTGCCGCTAAAATTAAACCTACAAGCTAGCAAAATGAGTAAAAACCAAATGTCTTTGGAAAGTTTCTTTGCGAAGGGGAAAAGGTCCAGTGAGGAGACAGAAGAAGAGCCTACGACTTCCAAGAAAAAGAAAGCTGCATTTAACAGACAATACCAGGAGTCCTACTTAAAATATGGATTTATCGCGACAGGTGATTCCGCGCAACAAGCCCGCTCTGCATAATATGCGGCGACCAGCTCTCTAATGAGGCAATGAAGCCTTCAAAACTGTTTCACCACTTGGAGACCAAGCACCCTGCATTAAAAGACAAGCCTTCGGAGTATTTTGAAAGAAAAAAACATGAACAAGAAGGACAGAAGCAATTACTGAGGTCCACCACATCAACAAATGCGAGTGCACTGAGAGCATCATACTTGGTGGCTAATCGTATTGCTAATGCTAAGAAGCCATTCACCATTGGTGAAGAATTGATCCTGCCCGCCACTAAAGACATTTGCCGTGAACTTCTAAGAGAGGCTACGGTTAAAAAGATATCAGGAAAATTGAAATGGTCCTTTTGTGTCGGCATATGCACAGACGGAGCTGCTGCCATGACCGGACGGCTATCTGGTTCAACTACTCGGATTAAGGAGGTCGCACCTGAATGTGAGTCTACGCATTGTGTCATTCACAGGGAAATGCTGGCTAGCCGAAAAATACCACTGGAACTTAACAGCGTATTGAATGATGTCGTTAAAGTCATTAACCACATCAAAGCACACGCCCTTAACTCTTAAGATGGACGCGGAGCACAGACACCTTCTCTTACACACAGAAATAAGATGGCTATCCCGAGGGAGATCGCTGGCCAGAGTGTTTGAATTACGAGAGCCGCCGCAGAGATTTCTCTCCGACAAAAAGTCACCGCTGGCAGCACATTTCAGTGACGAGGAATGGGTCACAAAACTCGCTTACTTGTCCGACATATTCAACCTGCTCAATGAACTCAATTGTCTTAATTTGTGGGGCCGGCACGTGAACAGAGGTATATTTGACACGTTTCAAACATTCGCAGGGATTTTGGAAGAGACTGAGCCCGAGCCCGAGCCTTCATTCTCCCAGCTGGTGCACGATCACCTGTCTTTGCTTTTAAAAGAGTTTCAGCGCTACTTCCCCAACCACAAAAGACCCACGAACTGCCAAGGAATGGATCCGCGACCCATTTGTCAACAAACTAGGTGAATCCAGCATGTCTATGCAAGGAGAAGATCAACTGCTGGAGATCGCAAATGACGGCGGCCTTAAAAGTCTCTGCCGGTGTTCTGGATTAAAGTCACAGCAGAATACCCTGAGATCGCCACAACAGCACTGAAAACCCTGTTGCCATTTCCGACATCCTATTTGTGTTAAGCGGGATTTTCATTACTCCTAGATGGGACCGTCTCGTTGCAGAGAAACAAGCTCAGGGCTCCCACTGATGTAGCGATTCGGTGAGTTGTATTTTTCATGCACTTTATATTTGTTTTTGTGTTGCATCTTATTTTGAAGGCATGTTTAAACGTTACCATAGCGACCAGAGAGTGTTTGGGGGCAGAGAGGATGTTACTCATGTTATGTTGTTGGCACAATGTTTCGAGGACGCTGCTAATACAGTTGGATAAGAGCACACAGTGGATTCACGTTTATAATTATATTTAGAAAATACCACAGTTTTAATGCCGGTCGTATCATTTTATTTTGTGTATTTATCCCCCACACCTTAAAGGCCGGTCCATGAAAATATTGTCTAACATTAAACCGGTCCGTGGCGCAAAAAAGGTTGGGGACCGCTGCTCTACATGACCTGAAACCGGGCGATTGGGTGGTCATTAAGGACCTCAGACGAAAGTCGTGGAAACAAGCCAGGTGGACAGGCCCATTCCAAGTCCCGCTCACAACCCAGTCTGCCATCAAAGTAGGCGAGAGGGTAACATGGGTGCACGCACAACATTGTAGATGGGCACCACCACAACTTGACATCACAAACGACGACCAGCGCGAGGAGAAGCAGACGACCAACGCAGGCCAACGCACACACGTCCCCTTCCCCAGTACGACCCAACGGTGCCAGCCTAGCACTGCCGGAAGTGGTCCATATTACTGCACAAACACTGTTTTTGCAAATGAACTCTTCATATATACACCTCAGAATCAGAAGTTGAGACATCTACAACACAATTGGTTGCCTGAGAAAACACATCACCTGTACTCCACAAATATGTGGTCGTGGAGATACGCTAATTTCACAGCCCACCAAAGAGGTTGACGAAACTGTTATGTATGCACACATATGCCTTTGTCAGTACATTCACCTAGAGTACATGCTCAACCGTTAAATGATACAGAAGAACGATGCATAATAACCTTAGCAACTGAAGCGTACGTAGCGCAAGAATTGTCTAAAATAGCCACATAAACTCCATTGGCCACGTTTCGATCCGTGGCCATATGGCCATGGATGGCCTCCATCGGTACCCCCAGCGTTGACAGCGATAGTTCACTCATCTTGCTACTGAAACATTCTCTGTTTGGGTTCCTCCTTACAATAATGTCTCGGATATGTGAACCATAAGTTCCAGCTATCAGTTGTGTATCACCTCAGGCTGAAACTGTGGGAAAGGAGACTGCCTCCTTCCTTGGGTACAGTTTTTCTATTGTATATTATCTCTATGCAAACTCTGTTCTGGGGTCTCACTCTCTGACAGGCATTAGGTGCACGTCACATTGTGAGACCCATCAGCTGATGCTTTTCTTTGATTATATTCTTTTATTACTTTCTCTTATTATTTAACTATTAAGAATAAACCAAATTATATTGCTACTAAATCACACCATCTGATCCCCCCCCCCATACCCCCGCCTGAAACAAACATGGATTATTCACGACTGCATCTCGTTCTCTTGTTCCTTTCGGTTACGCAACACGAGTGGAGCTCAAATAGTGACTCCTCTCGGGGGGAAAGCGCTAATAAGATCGGCTCCTCTGTGTATTTAACCTACATTTTCCTTCAAAGGCGTTCACCCGGAGTCGTCGATGTGACAGATCTGGAATGCAGGCTGAGATGAGGTGCTGAGGGTGGGGGGGTGGGGGAGGGGCAGGTAGGGTTGGTGGTGGTGGTGTTGAATGGGTGTAGGCGTAAGAGCTCATGAACCGTGTCAAATGCAGTTCATGGGTTAATCACGCTGTACACCTCCAGTCAGGCTTCCCCATCACATCAAACACACAAGGTCTTGCTTGACCCAGGGGTTCGACCAACAGAGCTGGTGATTCTCAGAGGGAGGGGGGGGGGGAGAGAGAGAGAGAGCGAGAGAGGACATGACAGAAGTAGTAGATGTGAAAGATAACGAGGAGATAACCAAACACAATGGCGTCAGTGCCTTTAAGCGAGAGCCACTTTGCTAGTCCCTGGGCAGGTGAAACGAGATGGCCAAGATTGATTATAAAAGACCAACACACGCTCCCCTCCATATTGCTCATGAAATACGTCCTCGACGATAAAACGCATTCAAAGAAAAATATGGGCCAGGCCAACGGACATCATGCATGTTATCATAGTTAAACAAGCACTTTGCATCATTGTCGTGAAGGTTTACTCTGCAGATATAATGCCCACCATCAGTGCCGGCTGAGAGCTAGCCCTTCATTACAACCCCCACCTCTCTCTCTCTCTCTCTCTCTCTCGCCCTCTCTCTCTCCCCCCTCACCCACTCCTTCTCCTGGCCATCCACAGCTGTGAAATAATACCAGTGACCTTGGCTTGGCTGTAAACTGCTGAGGGATGCAGTATGGGCTACGGAGATGACAAAGGGCTGCATGTAAGAAAACAATACACTGTGACAGTTCAAAAGGAGCACACTTAATGCTTCAGCCCAGAGCATCGCGGGGCAGACGTGTTGCTAGGAAGGTTTAGCAAGCGTGCGAGGTCCACACATTGTGTTCAGCGATGTGTGGACAAATAACAGCAATAACAATAGCCCTTGTTCCCCCCCCACCCTTTACCTTCTTTGAAGCTGCAAATGAGCTAGTAGAGTAATGTGAGCTGCGCTCTGAATACACGATGCAACTCAAGAGACGACATGATTTGAGAGTGAGCGGACGACACGAGGGTCTGTGGGGGGGGACATTTTCACATCTCTAAGCCCCACCGTGGCCATCAATTAAAGGAAATAGTCTCATTAGCAAATATTATTATAATATTATAACTGCATTTGTTTGGAAAATATGGTGTGTGTGTACTATGCCACCTGATATTTCCAGTTGCATCTTCTTTCATAACGTTGTATTCCACGAAGGTGGCCATGAAACAATGAACACGTAATTACAGTGATTTTATATTGGGGGGAGGTTCATATCATTTTCTATGGAGCCATTTACTATTTTGATGCAAAACGCTGTCTTTAGAACCGGACCAGAGCTTCAGCATACCGAGATAACTTGTTAAACTGTTTATGCTAAAGCAGCAGCGAATCTGCTAAACACTGCGGGCGCTCTCCGAAGCTAAACAGTTAACCAGTTTTTTGTTAGCAAGAGCAACGCGCCTCCAGAGATGTTGATGAGACAAATTTTGCCAACCTCTGCATTTTTGTTTAAGGGAGGACGAGAGAGATACGGAAGTGGGGGGGGGGTATTTTTAGATTCCTTTTACCTTGAGACTCTGATGTATCGAGACCCAGCCATCAGGCATTAACCGCTCCCAGCACGAAGTCATTGAAATAACTTTCCCTTTTACCCCTGATACCGCGTTTGACCCCATTTACGGAATAGGAACGGGCCAAGATAGATTGTGCGTTTGAACAGTGTGCGCGTGGCAGACGGTGGGAGACTGGCAAGGCAGCGGCCCCCTCGCTGAACAAAATCATAAAGCGACTGCTGAGGTGCGAGCCGGGCCACGTTAGGTCACACTGGAAGAATCCATCATCTTCTATTGCGCGACAATCAACTAAAGCTAGTTCGACATTTAGCACCGCCATGCTCCCTTCAGTTCTTACGATATAAAATACTCAATGCGTGATATTGAAAAGAATGGGGTTGACACAGATACATGTGTATAGCAATAAACAACGTAAACCAAGCAGTAAGTCACCTTTTGACAGCAGTCAGCCATGATGGACGGCCAAAAGCTGCATTGCTAGATTTGAATTGGGGCCCCGTTCAATTGGCGTGCGATCCTCTGCAGAGAGTTGAGTACAAGGCAAACATCTGTACAGCCCTCCTCTGGATCGCACGGCTGGCTGGGGCTGGCTAGGTGGGTAGTTGTGCGGTGGCCATTAAAGTAGCCATTACTCAAGGTGGGCTGAAGCGGGGGCCCGGGCAGACCATCTGCTGGAGGTACGCCTGACTCTCCTGTCAGATCCATCTCTAACCTGCATTTGTCTTACGCCGCTCCATTGCCTCGGCGCCGTTTTTGGAAGAGCGGTTTGTTTTTTGTGTGTTGCTGCTGCATGAGATACTGTACATTACATAACGCCTGTTGTTTTTTTTTACTTCACAAACTTCCCGCACCACTTTTGTGCTCTCAAAATATTCACCTAAACACCCTTTTTTTCCACAGTAGGAAAAACACAACGTTGTTAATGTTAAAATGACAGGAACAGGGGTCAAGGTACTTTACCCTACTACAGTATTGACGGTCTGTGAAAAGGGTCCATTGTGGAGTGTGTGTGTGTGGTTGATAAAACTGGTTTGAGCAGCCAGTCTGATTATTAGACCCTATGGCTGGGTGAGGCTGCACACCCGTGGTGCATGGAAGTAATCGAGGCACACAGGATGAGCTCTCACCACACACACTCTGACATGCGTTCAACACCTGCGCTCGATGTAAACACCTTGCCAAATCTCTCCAATACACTGGTTTTGTACAACATCTACCTGTGTGTCTCCTGTGTGTCGGAGGAGCCCAGCGAAGCCACTTGGGTGGCGTGCGGTAGGGTCTACCGCCACACCTATATTCTTTAGTCTTTTCGTCGGTTGCTTCACTATCATCTATAGCTCTCCGTTCCACATTTCCACTACACTGGTGTACACGTGGTCCGTGTACTCGGCGCTATTTCACCCCTTCCCCCCATCCTCTCATCTCATCACATCTCATCCACAGCTTCTTTGTTCTGCTCACCTTTCCCGGCGGACAGCGTAGCAGCGAGGAGTTGGAGACGAGTGGCTCGTGATGGAGCGTCTATTGAGCGACTTATAGACCCGCCTGTGACGGACAGAAGCTGATTTTAATCACTTTCTGCCAGGAAGCCGAGAGCCGACTGAGGGGGGGGGAAACAGTCATGTCAACATGCAAGCCCGCCCCCCCCCCCCCCATTTGCTCATCTTCTTCCTACTCTTTGCAAATCAGCTGTTTTCCATGTTAAGAGGAGAGCTGCGGGGCTGGATCTGTTCGAGTGGGAGGCCATGTTGAAATAATGCGTTTCCCTGATTGTCTTTTTGCACCGTGTCCTCTAAACGTCCTTGACCCCTCATCAGGATATTAATGAGACCCAACACCCTCACAGCGCTGTGTGAACAGCCCTTTCTATTCTGAGTAGAATGCAAGGCCCATATTTATTACATATACAAAAAAATATTTTTACATGATTGGGATAAGCAATTTACACATCTGTGAATGATTGTGCATGGGAATGAAGTGGGAGGTGTGCGACGAACAGAGGTAGGCTAGTGTGGTTGGCAACACGACACCAGGATGCCAGGGCATCCAGATCACAGTTGGTGGTGAGCGCGCGCACACACACAAACAATGGAATCAGCCAATTTTCTCAAGGACAATTTCCAGTCACTTAATGTGACAGACAGAGGAGCAGTTTGGGGGTGAGAAGAACAGGACAGACCAATCCAATAGGCAGGATAAGGACACATCAATATGGGGCAGCGATAACCTGCTGATGATTCAACGCTTCCATCCTCATTACCATCTCTGCTGAAATTGTTCCTTTCACAGGAGGTGGGCAGAATCTACCTGCCATTCAAATCAATCTCAGATCCCCTTCCACCCTAATTTTTGCAATTTCAAATGTCCAATACAGTGCATCAACTATAAGCACATTACTAACAAAACCAAACATTTTCCCTGCAGCACCAACTAGTGATCTATACAAGTGAAACCTTAGTTGATTGCAGTTTCAGTTGCTATAATTTGCTATTTGGTTTGCGGTAGGAGAGTTACAGAAAAGCTGCTGGACAAATTGCGACACATTTTCTTCGAAATGACGTCAATACGGACTCTGACCGACCTTTCCTATGTTACTGCCAGGTAGAATGATACCCGTTCTCACACACACTCTGCCAAATGCGGACAAAATACACAAAGTAAAGGACAATTCTAATTTAATTTGAACAAATCCCTGGCCATTTAGAAGACAATTAGTGACGGGAAAGCCACAGAGAGAACAAGATAATGCCGACAATTAGAACACTGAGCCGATTTGCTGGCTATGAGGCACAGGGCTGGGATGAGCGGGATGAGAGAGAGAGAGAGAGAGAGAGAGAGAGAGAGAGAGAGAGAGAGAGAGAGAGAGAGAGAGAGAGAGAGAGA
>JAOPJI010000113.1:4477709-4490238 GCA_027122695.1 Merluccius productus | reverse complement strand
TTTTACTTTAAAACGCAAGCTAGCAGACAGCAACCCCCCCCCCCCCCCCATGCCAAACACCACACCATCTGCCCCCTCCACCAGACCCACACCTAGCCACTCTGCCAAATTGGGTCATTGTGTCTGGAGTTTTCCCATTACACCGTCAAGAGGGAAGACCAGCAGCCATAATGACATTGTGCAGTTATTGCTTGTGCCAAGCTTTTCCACTAGCAGTACTCACACAGGCACAATTCAATACACAATAAAAGTAGGCGATTTGCCAGTATTTAACGTTGGCAAAGATGATCAAAGTTTGAATTATGGGCTTCATTCTCTAGGTATAAGCGGTTAAAGTCCAATATCAAAACTGTGTGTGCGAGTTTAAAAAAGAAAAAAAGTGCTTTTGTTTTGTGATAAACATGTGAGGAACACTTTGGCGCCGGAGGATTAAAAGCCTCTCCGCCGATTTGTTTTCCACGCTAAGCTTCCTCCTCGCCGTTACCTCGAAAATATCAAAGCACACGCTTCTCGGAATTTGTTTTGTTCCAGAGTTGCTAAATGATTGTAACCTTGGAAACAAGATGTATTAATGAAGGTGGAAAATGAAATGAGAGTTTAATTTGTTTCACTGTTTATGGCTGAGGTGAAATGGATTAGCTGTGATTGAGGTGTGTGATGAAAAAGAAAAGCGCTGACATGACACTTGTATTTGTCACCATGTCATTTCAAGGAGGATGCTGCAGCAATTATGACTACGGGTACACAGCAATTAAAAGTGGTAGCATTCATTAATAATTTTTATATTAATTTATCAGCGGCGACTGAAGTGATTGCCGCTGCACACAGGCTTTCCAATTACGCTGCTTAATTAGAAATGTCAATATTAAGAAATAATTAAACTTGGGAATACATTAAGGTTGTCACAAATACTTTTTCTGAAGGAAAAAATAAATAAATAAAATGTTATGAGCATCACTCAAACGATGCATTCACTAATGTGCATTCCAGTAATTTGCAATTGACATGGCGGCAACTTTGAGGAGAGGAGAATGGGCTGGTTCGCCAGGAACATTGCTGACATTTGTATGTTGGGGCTGTGGGGAAAGGTAGCGTCTTTGAGCGCCACTGGCCTGCTAGCTACCAGGAAAGGTCAAGGAAGGGGGGGGGGGGGGGGTTAACACACAGTAATCACACGGTAGTCCCCACGAGTGGAGCAGGACGTTTATGAGTTGTGGTAAATCCTTTAAGTGTGCTCACCTATTGCTTCCCCCCACCACCACCACCCTTACTGTGGCTGACTGATCCCTCTCAGAGCTGTGTGTGGAGATGGGCTCCGGCAGGTCCTACACCGCGGCCAGGGCCCTGTGCCTCAGCAAGCTGTACTCGCTGACCAGCGACGACTACCGGATGGTCCTCGAGCGCTTCCCCACCCTCCCGACGTAATAGAGGCAGTGGAAATCTACAGGTTAGTGTCCTATGGAACTTTAGTCTTGCTTTAAATTGGATGCTGATTTTTTTTCTCTAGCTCTACCAAAACCTTTAATTGCGTTCATTTTTAACTTAGTTTACTGACGTTGGCGAGGATGTTCATCCATAAATAAATCCTGCCTAGAGGGGTTTAATTGCTTGCCTCTGAAGCGTTTATAGAACTGACATAGGTAAATAAGTTTATTGGAACGAACCGTATCGAAAAGGTTTCCACATACAAGACATACAAGAATGTATTTATTTTTGTATGTCTTTCACAAAAAGCATAAATACTGACTACAAACTGCAGGCGGAATAAAGCATTAAAAAATGTACAATTGTTACTGTTTGCATTTTAGAAAAACTTGTTCTGCCTAGATTGGCATGGATTTTATTCTTCCTGATTTTTTTGTTTTTATGATTACACCAAATTGCCGTGATATTTGCCAGTTCTTACTGGCATTTTAGAAAGTGGTTTTGATGTATTAAAAAAAAGGCTGATCCAAATAAAATATTACGGTGGTTAGTGGCACCTTAATATCATTAATTGTGCTTCATAAACACAATGTTTATGGCATAACTGTAAAATAAATACACAAGAGTGACTTGTGTATTTACTTACACAAGTTACTCTTGTGAAAAGGGCTGTTGTTGAAAAGGGCGTAAATAACAAGTAGCCTATTCATCAAACACGTAGCCTATTCATCTAAAGCAAATACATCGACTAAACACTTGTTTAACCATGCACGCGCCCACCCAAGTGACTATTTAGTGAATTTGTTGTTTTTTGTTCTTGATTTTTTTTTTTTACAGCTGGGGAGGATTTTTCGTTGATGCACTCAACATGTCTCTAATAATTCATCATCTCAACACATTAACTTCTTGTTCTTTCTTTTGCTTTGTTTCTCTGACGCCTTACAGATGTTTTTTTAAAGTGGGCGGTAGAGTTTGAGGATCATTTGTGTTTCTGTGTTCTCCTTCCGTTGTAGCGAGATTCTCTAATAAAAATGTAATAATAGTACTATCACCTGTATATTGTGGCCTTATAGAAAAATAGGAAGGGTAATATTTGAAAACTGTCAGTGTTTGAGAACAATATCCCCTCAAAACTCAATAAAAAGTGGCAAAATAAAATGTCTATCTTTGGCTTGGTCATTTTGAAATAATAATCTTGTATTTAACTTACCATGCAAATTAACTGTGTTGTGTTGCTGTTATCTTAAAACCCATTTGTTTGTGCAAAATTGCTTTAATTCATCATTCTTAGTTAAAGCAGCAATGTCACAAATCCATCTTTAAGTGCCAGGCGGCGATCAACGTCACAGGAACAGCATTTCCTAGTACCAAACAGACTTCTATAACCAAGTAACCTCACAGCAATGCAGATACACTTTTTGTTGTTCTTGCTTTTTTTATCTCCAGGCAGACATTATCATTAATCAAGATAAATGTCTTGAAATCACCTGTTGACTTGCAGTGGAAGGAGAGGAACCAGGCAGACTTGAAAGCGTTCTTTCCTCAAAGCGACTGCAGCCTCTAATCATAGCTAGACCAGTACTGGCATCGCACGTTATAGCCAGGTTTCAAGGCCTTGGCTTCTTGTGACAGCTCTTTTAATTGGACCACTGTGTTCCCTCAGTGCTGTGAAATGTTACCAGCGCCGTTATTGCTGGGATGTTATGATGTAATTACCTTACGGTGTACCATTATATAAAAATCAAGCGAGTCACAGTTAATGTCAAGGAATTGTATGCTTCGCTTATGAATATGAACGACTTTGTGTTTATCGGTACTAGCATATTCCTATACGAGGACTTAATTGAATCCTTTCTTCGCCTAATCAAATACAAACTGTGCATGTGAATGAGTAGCCAAGTCTACTGCGTGTTACAGAAGAAACAATGATTTGGCTATGTTTGTAGATAATTACTAAAAGCTTGTCTGATTGCCAGATTATGTGGGCGGCAGGAGCTCAAGGGGTTAGAGCAGGTTGTCTGGAGACTGGAGAAGTTGCATGTTTGATTATTGCGTCCTCATTTCAAGGCCTCTCACCTAACCTCTCCCAGTAAGCTGGCTGTTGCCTTGCATGGCTTGACACCGCCACTGGTTTGTAAATGAAGCATTATTTGTACAGCCCTAAAGTCACACATATAAATTGGAGCTTATTTATTTACTTTTAAATCACATTAGAAAACAGTTGACTAAATGCTAGTGGTCTAATCTTAATTGAGCCAGTTTTGGCCTGGCTAAGCGACCTACTGTACTATGTATTAGATTCAAACTCGGGCTCCGCGTGAGGTGGCGTCCTTGACCCTGCTGTCCACATTTCTGTTGCTCGGGGCGCCTTTGGTCTTTTTTTAACCCCATGAATAGAAGGAATAAAAAGACCGTTGAAAGCATGCAAGAGTGAAAGCATTGCAGAGAGAGAGAGAGTTTGTGTCTCCTCTACTGCTAGGGGCCCCAAGTTTTGCCATGAGAGCCATAAGGATGGCCCCCGCTCGCTGACAAATGAGAAAAGCCACAGTGTCCCCCGCCAAAGTGACAAGCCAAATGGAAGCAATTCCTCCTGAGGCAGAGAGAGAGCAGCTGTGACCAGGACCCACTCTGCCTTGCGAGACAGCACCCTAATGTGTGTGTGTGTGTTGTGCGGGTGTGTGTGTGTGTGTGTTCTGTGGGTGTTGTGCGGGTGTGTGTGTTGTCTGGGTGTGTTTGTGTGCGCGCGGTCGGGCACGTTATGGAGACGTTGCCCGGGAGACAATTGGCATTTTTTTCCTCCTGGCGGTCTCTGGGTAAGCAGAGTGTGTGTCGCTGGCCTTTGGGAAACCCCATCAGTTGTGGATCACTTCCCCCCGCTACCGGAAGGCAGGGACACTGCTGTGGGTGTTTATTTTAGTCTGCATCGCTACGTCAAGTAATGTGTGTGTGTTTTTCTTTGTCCGAGTCGCTTTTCACTGCTAAAGGACATGGTATAATGATAATGGAATGTGTTGTGTTTTGTGTTTGTATGTGTGTGTGCATCATTTATAGTAAAAGACTCACTTGTGGTGGGTATAACATGAAGCAGTTCACTGCGGTTTTTCGCTTGCTGTAGCCTATGCCTATATCTGTGCACGTACAAGGTGTCCTCAGGTAATGGACCATAGAATCGCCTCCAGTTTGTTGGAACGTGGCCTTTCATGCAGCGGCATCAAGAGACTTCCACCCAGTGGTGGTGTGGGTAATTAATGCAGAAGGCTGATGGATTAAAAAGTCCCCCTGCTGAGAGTGACTCCTGGCAGATGTGATTGGCACTGTGACCCCGCTAGGAGCACTAGGACCCTAGCAGGCGGCCGGTGAGGCTAAAATGTTAAGCGATAAATAGACGGATAGAGAGAGAACGTTTGGAGGCAGTCGATGAATGGCTTTAAAATTAAAGAGCGGAATGGTGACATGTTGGAAAATTGAGTTTTAAACGTGAACATCGGATAGTTCTGGATTTTAGGAGGCGAGCTGTAGTGCCAATGTTTACGATCGCAGTGTTCATTCAGTCACGTATCCACGCCTATCTCTAAATCCCTCTTTCTCTCTGTCTTTCTGTTTCCCCTTTGCTCTCCTTTCACCCAGAGCCAAGTAGATCAGGCTTGGCTTAGACACAGCCATCATAATTACTCCCAGCCCGAGGAATCAATTAGGCCTAAGCACCATTGTTTTCAGGATGGAGCTAAGCATTAAAGTTTAAAAACTCAGAATTATTAAAAAGTCACGCTCCCAGGGACACATACAGAATATTTACTGTTAACAAATAACTTAATAACTTCTTCCACTCCTAATTATTAATTCATGCCCAGCGTTGGCTCTGCAAGGCTCGACTCATGGTTAATTTCCCTGCCTTCATACGTAGAAAAAAATGCATCGCCTCTCGACTATGAGAGCGTTCCTCAAGTCTGTCAGCGCTTTTGTGGATTTATTAAGAAATCTGAGCTGCGGTTTTGTCTCTTGACAAAATGATTTAACTTTTTTTTTTGGTCCTATAATATATGCTGTTTACGACTGGAGAAACAGATGGATATTCAATCTTCACAATATGTTGATTCGGCCTAGCCGACTGAGAGTCAGTTGCTTTTGCTTATTAAGAGTTATTGCTAAATAATGTTTGTTGATTTATTTATTTGTTTTTTTGTTTGTTACATGATGCTCTAGCTCTTGATGAGAATATCTCTTATGAGGAAAAAAGTAATTGAACCCATTCTCCATCAGTATTTCATGATTTCTCAGTCACTAATGGTGACAATGGTAGTTAGATTTGCCCCAGATAAGAGACAACCCCTCCCCTCGTTTAGAATTCACCAATCATGAGTCAGACTGGATATGTCAACAGTCCCTACGCATAGTAGTGAACAAAGCATTGTTAAATAATCTGCTAACCAACATGACTTCCTATGTGGGTGACAAAACATTTTTACTTTGACTGTAGGAATCCAACTAAATGGAGAGCCGTAGGTAGTGTGTGTGTGTGTGCACTGGGTTCGATCCCCAATGTCCACAGCCTACCTCTAGGCATCCTTAAGCAAGATGCCTAGCCTCCTAGTATACCTGCTCCTCATTGACATGTATCTGAATTCACTGCATGTCCCTTTGGATAAAAGTGTCAGCTCAATGACTAAATAGCAAATAATAAAAGAACAGTTTGAGCTAAAAAGTTGTTTTTAAGTGCACACGCTGAACTTGCGGATGATGAGCATAACTAATCTACTGGCTGTTTTGGAATGCTAGCCTTGATACTGATTAAGAGGGTCTGTCTTTTCGATCTCATATCAAAATGTTACTGATTGCTATTATTTGGATATGGATATGCACGAGATCAATCATGGCCATTTGAATGTTTTTTGTTTAAATCCATACAAATTGTTAGGATAATTCTGTCTGCACTAACTGTGACCAATTGTGCTTGGTGCTTATTTGTTGAACGCTACGTGTATGATATTGGATTTCATGTAAGATATTGGATTCCAGATCTCTCTTTGTATTGCTCTCTATTGCTGAATGAGATGACGGTATGGTACATGTCGGCTCATCCACGTGGATTGGATTCGACTATGCCGGGAGATGATGGAGAATGAGGAAACTGAAACTGCTCGCTCTTTCTGAGCTCTCCTTCCAGCTGAGCAATTCACAAAAAACAATGCAAGCGAACCTGAAATAGTTCACAGCTTCGGGAAAATTCCCAGAGGACGGTCGTAAATTGGCTCTCGGAAGAGAGAAAAAGAAACAATTGGCCTTTACCTCGGAGGATGCATGTCATCTCTCCGCTACTCACTGCTGAGCAGATTAAGGTCAAATAGACCATTTTCCCCCCTTTTTCCCTGTTCCACTGAAGGCTGCAGAAAGGGAAGGCAGGCAAGAAGAATGACAGGATGGAGAGTGAGGGGGGGGGGGGTTAGGAGAGTGGGACTGTGAAGGTCTTTGAAAGAGGTTTTACACCCGTCCCTGGTGAGATGCCTGCCTCGCTCCAAGAACTGTGTTGATAATGGCTGACTGTCAAGGTGGATGAGCTCCGCGTCCCTCCCTGGTCTCTCTCTCCAACAGGCGCAGAGTCCTGCCAACGCTGCACATCAGTTATGAAGGTAACTGGCTTTGGCATGGAAATGGTTAAGTCAGTGGTACCCTAATGTGGTTCGAAGTGCTGTTGTATTCTCTGTCGAAAAGAAAAAAAGCTCTCAAGGAATGTATTGTATATAGAGGACATAACTTTTCCTGATGAAGTTTCAGACGGTCTACTCCCGTATTTGCTTGCTAATCCAAAACCGTACATGCAAGGATTTACCGAGCACATCGCACATTGCAAATTGCATAAACGTAATGGGCTAACACCAAATTATGTTGTTAGTCACTCACTCGTCACAGATGATGAATCTCTAAAATCTAAGTGCTAACCCTGCCAATTGTCATTACAAAGCCAATTGACACACAGTTAAATCTTTTGTTTCAATTGATTGTCCTGTCAATCAGGAAGGAGCTCTCCCCACTAGTTGTAATGTGGGAGCGAATAGCATAACATTCTGCCTTGCCGTGTCAAGGGCATATGGTTATGAAGTCAGTCTGCAATTAAGAACAATAATGTGCTGAGTCGAGCTCGGCGACAAAATAGGCGGCAATTTCTTCTGCCTCTGTTGAAATTATGCTTATCAGGTACCTCGACAGAGGTGAGGGGTCGGCTGGAGCAAGCAGCCAGCATTTCTGCACATAATTGAGAGGAGTTTGGATTTAATTGTATAATTAATCTTGTCAAATTAAGTTACACAGAAGTCTGACCCCTAAATTAGGCAGTCTGGAATATTCTAAATTGCCTTAATGTGAAATCTGGCTCCAGAATGCACTTTGTTCTCTCCTGATGGTATGAAGTAAGTTTTTAGTCATAATGAACACTGTATGCTGTAATGACCAGTTATTAGCTCTTATCACGTTCCTTTATATGATTAATTCCGCACAAAGTAATTGCAATTTGGAAAAAGGAAGCTCAATTCATTTGGACGCCTGTTTTGAGCCAGTGATGTGAAAATGTATTGGGATGGGCACCCCTATACATTTTTTTCCGTACTGGATCAATATGAAATGACCTGGAAACCACATAATCGGAGCAGAAAATATTAGGCTCCTATGGCCATTGCCAACTGTACTGAGGAACCAGAGTTCGTAACACTGCTTAATGATATAAGGCTAACTGAAGCACACATTTCAACACGTTTTCTCATTTCTACTTTCATTTTCTTTCCACTTGATATCAACATTCCTTGTGGCTTCATGTTGACCACATGTTTAAACCTGTGGTCAGTTAAGTGTGTTAAAGCTGCGTTATTCAATATTTCAAACTCAATATTCCACTT
Organism: Merluccius productus; assembly: GCA_027122695.1. NCBI lineage: Eukaryota > Metazoa > Chordata > Actinopteri > Gadiformes > Merlucciidae > Merluccius > Merluccius productus. The sequence continues at coordinate 4,481,926 of JAOPJI010000113.1, read as the reverse complement.
TACATTCTCAAGTATTATTTAACAAGCTGCTTTGCAAAAGGGGCTACGCAGTGCATTCTGCCTCAATAGCCTGTCCATAGCAAACAATATGTCTTTTGCGAGCCTTTTCTCTTGTTTACGTTTTGATTCCGACCCATCAGCTCATCACCTCCTTTGAGACAGATAAGGCACAGCAACAAATGAACAGCAGGAGTAAGAGGACCGCGGTACACTCGACTAAGACATGCCCGACCACGCACCAAAAACTCCGGTGGTGAAAGCCAAGACGCTGATTCTTTCATGGATAAAGTGCCTTGACAGATTAGAAAAAAAGTGCTCATCAGGCGTGTTGACGCTTGTGAGGACATGACCGTGAGAACTGCCTGTAATACTGGAACATGGAGAGGAAATTAGCTCCATACACCATAGATTTAAATATGATGTCCACTGTTTGTTCTTTCAGCCAAGGGATAATTCACAAAGACGAGTAGAGCTTTTTTCCCTATTATACACAGAGTGATAAAAAATGGGGCAATTATGGGATTTAACATAACTGGTGCAGTGCCCGTTCAAAATGTGTCTGTTCGGAGCGGGCCGATTGCTTGGCCTCCGGTATTGTTGCTTGAAGCTTTTTCATGAACCACTCATCCAAACAACTTCACACTCGACACTGCGCTTCCTTGGGTCCTCAGCAATTCACTCGTTAAGTGTGAAGTCGATCAGATGAACGGTTGTCGAGAAAATCGAAGAGGAGGCAGACAGACAGACAGACATACCATACAGAGACTCCTTCCATTTTAGTCAGATTCAATTGGTCAATTATAGGCTATAGCATGTAACTTTAGGACACTACATTGTGGAAATGTGACATCAAATGTGACTTGAAATCAGAGTTACATCATTGCCATCCTTCCACCATCACAGCTGCTGCAGTGTTGTCCTGTAGAAGCTCAATAAACCTTGTTGCTATTGAGTCGGGCCGCGGTTGAAGTATATAGACCGTCCCTGCCGATGAGAATACATAACCTTGTCATGGAAAGTTCTATCCCTAAACCAATGATCGCACCTCGCTCTATCTCAGCCGGCTAATCTTGTCTCGGTAAAGGGGAGTGAATTTCGCAACCGTGTCTCTCGGCACACTCGTCTACAGAGATTATGTACGCTTGAGTGGAGACGGTTTCTTTTTTTCCCCCTTCTTTGCATTCAGTGGGAGTTGGGGGGGTTGAGGAGGGAGGGGGGGTGGGTGGGGGGTATCACACACACAGAGGATAAAAACAGTAGCTGTGCAGTGATGAATTAATAACAATATGAGATCAGACGCATGCCAACATAAGTTTGGTTTGGTGGCGGCGGTCGTCTGATATTCCACGGGTGAGATCACCTGCAGCTCGGCTACTAAAGGGAAGTGTTATCGGCGTGTTATTTTTATTTATTTTTTGGACAATTTTTTGTGTCTAATCTTGCTGGTTTTCATTCCACACACTTTGAAATCTATTGGCAGCAGCCCGCCGTGCCGAGCTGCCGGAAAAAAGCTGCCGGGATTTTGTGGCCTGCGTGTTTCGTGCTCAGCCATTAATTATTCTGTCCTCTCGCAGATGAGCAGTGTTTACCACCATTAGACTGATTGTCATCCGTGCCGTTGTCTTATCTCCAATGACAACATTTTTTATTTACTCCACGACGGGACTGAGGATCCACGGATGGTCCGTCTCCCGTCTGGTAAGCTGGAGGGGCCCCGCGGGTATTTGCCGGCATAATTCTCTTCTTAACACGGCGACCTTACTCGGCTGTTGCTGTCAGATTTAGTAACAGCAGATGCACGAAATAGCACCGTTAGGAGAGAGTGAAAAAAAGTCTCCTTCACTTTGTGCGGATGCCAACTGTGTCTCTGTGTGCCTTTTCCGAAGCGAAGCCATCTTTGATGTGCGTGACGTACGGCGGTTTCTCGCATCTTGGGGAAGCGGGAGACTTGCTGTGCTGGGCGCAACACTACTGTCTCTCTGAATACAGATGGAGACGGATGCCCTTGTGCACTTTTTTTTTTTTCCCCCAAAAGCAAACACTTATATTGATGGCTCTATATCCCATGAGTGTGTGTGCTGCAGTGCACTCTCTGCAAGTGAATAGAATCAGTATCTGCGAATGGGAAAAAAAAAAGTTGAGTATTATTTTCCACATAATTCAGATTCTCTTGGTCTCACTATCTCCCTTTCCCTCCATTTCACTTAAATCTAGTCAAGAAGGATTTTGCTTTGAACAAACACCGTTTTCATTTTCTTGTGAAGGCCGTTGTAGCACCTCCAGCACATAGGTAGAAGGGAGTTGAAGCACTTATGGTTGCACTAGAAGCGGGGTTTATAAACATGTTTTGAGCTAAATATCTGAAAGGTAGCCATTCTTAAATGTTCTTGTTTGAAGTGCTGATATTCAAAATAAATGCAATGCTTCTCTCTCGCCTGAACCCCTAGTGTTAAAGTATGTATGTTTTGTGTTACTTACGTATACCGTATGGAACAAAGAGTTTCAAGCAGCACAAGCATGTAGAGGAATCCAAGGGTGAAGATATTTAAATATATGGCTTAGATATGGGAAGGTTTTTGTCACAAAATGGAGGGAATGTCAACAAACAATAGCTGATGGCGGTGGGCCTTCTCTTATAGGTGATAGAGACACAGTTTATTGGAATTGGACAGCAATCAATGAACAGTTGATTTTGTTTATTTGAGCACATTTGCACTCCATGACCTATCCTTTCAGTGCACCTTCCTACCACTGAAATAGACTCAGGCTTTTTCAAGACTTCTGTGTTTTACTTGGCAACCCCCCCCCCCCCACCCTCTCTACCAATCGGTCCCTTGATTGTTCAGGGAAATCTTGTAAAATGCAAATGGGGCCAAACAGAATGTAATTGCTGCCGTGTGATGATTACGAGGGAGAACTAATGATGTCCCAACACTAGGGTCAGGCGGGGTTTAATTAGTAGAGGCACAATCAGTGTCACTCCTCTCTCTCTCTCTCAAACACACTCTCTCTCGTGGTCCCCCATGTCTGCCTGGGCCTGTGCCAGCTCGCTCTCCATCGGGGGGGCTAAAGAAGAAGAAGAAGAAGAGAAAAAAAAAACATTGGGCCACTCCCGACGTGAAAGGGGGAGAAATTAAAACGGCACGGTTTCCTTTGTTCGGCTTGGGATTGTTTGGAAAATGAAAACCCTCAAGAAGAAGGCTTGGCCCGGGCTACAGATAGAGGTGCAGGTTAATGAGAGCTGCAGAATGGAAAGAGGTCGTCTGTTGTTGGCCCAGACAACACCGGGGTCTGCTGTGAAGGAAATGGTAGGAAAAAACACTGAAAGACAGGAACACACACACACACACACACAGCCAATGTGCCAACAGTATCATATTGTCTTCAGTAGTAACATGGCTCAAACAGCTCCCTAGGCTCTCATACATATTGTTTAGTTGGAATATGTTTTGCTGGGGAGGAACCAAAAAAAAAAAACCTGAAACAAGACCAGATTGGACAGATGACTGAGACCGGCCAAGGAGAATAACTGTGGCCAACATTCCTGATTATCCAATCAGTGCTCTGAAAACATCAATTCCGTCTCGTCAATAGATAATTAAGAGGGATAATTGGCTGGCTATACTCTAGGCAGACAAGCAGTGCTGGTAAAGTTCCAGTCTTCATTGAACATCACATACGCACAAATACACACACACACACACACACAGCAAATATGTCCATTGACAGACGATTATGTTGTTCTGATGAAATTGTATGGGGTAAAACATAGAGCAAAAGAAAGTCATAGTCATGGATCTCATCCCATAGTAATCTACAAAGTGATGTTATTCTCTAGCGAACGGTCAGTCCATTAAACTTCACTTTAATCACAAGACTTGGTCCAGTAAGTCTGACATGAATAGTCTGACAGATACACTTGGTCTAAACCAACCCAGTCGCCAAAAGCAAACGTTGAGTGTATGTTTTCGTGAACACTGGATGACGTCGCATTTCAACGTAAAATAGCGTGTTGTACCGACAGTAACCGCGCGTGGCACTGTGGAGGCGCCTGGAGAAAGCACAACCAACAAGGACATTTCATGGTTATAAAATACATAAATTGGAATTAAGGTGACCAGAATTGGGAGGACCTATTACCCGGAAGTACTACTGTCCTTACTGTACTATTGTTTATGTTGTAATGTCATAATATTGTTGACAATAAAGTTTGTTAA
>JAOPJI010000113.1:4273003-4284568 GCA_027122695.1 Merluccius productus | reverse complement strand
CACACACACACACACCCACACACACACACACACACACACACACACACACACACACACACACACACACACACACACGCACACATGGTGGAATTGTGGGTACCTTCGCTAGCTTGGAGGTATTTATGTTTTTCTGACCCCACATACATTCCAGCGTGGGTGATTTCTGTGCTCCTGGGACAACAATCAATGGGCGACTACCACTCACAGCTAAGTTACATAGTGTTAGGATCACACTGCTTTCCCCAGCGTTAAGTCACTTAAATAACCAGAACATTTTCTAAGAATACTATACATGTGTTGTGTGTATTGTGTAAATGTATCCATTGCAGATGTCTGAATTTCATAACCATTTTACTAGGTGTACGTTTTATGAATTATTTTGGAGGGGGGAGAAGAAAAAAAAAATCCTGAAAAAGTATGTGGGGACATTGTGTCCCCTTCGGTAGTACCTTAAGTAGTCAAACTGCAGGACAGTGATGCTGACCCCGATGAAAATGCCTTTATTTGATTCAGTTGCCTTCCCAATGTGCCAGGGCTTTACATGACATGCTCTGGCAGATGTAAAGATCAATCTCCACCCAGAACGGCAGCACTGTAATAATGTCAAATAGCATTTGCTTTCACTAATTTTGTCTGACAAGAGCCAGTGTCAAAAGCAGCCATCCGCTTCGACCCACAGGCACACAGGAAGTTAGTTGACAGAAATGTGACATTTAAGTGGTTTTGTATTTGGCTTTCTTATACTGTAGCATTGATATATAAAAAACCCCAGAATATTTCCTCATATCTGCAGACAAAGGGTATTTGACTGAATTAGCTTTTATATTAAAACCATAACTAATTATATTAGTAAGGCAAGGCACACCATGTTTTACATGGGCAGGAAATAGGAATCACATTTTTAGACATTCAGACAATCAGTTGAAGACAAACCTTTAAAGGAGAGATGTGAAATAATAGTCAAATAAGGTAAAATATGAAATATGCCAGTGCAGACATGACTTCTAAATCCAAGGTTGTAGCACACAGAAACATTTGGAGTCCTTAAAGAACAGAAAATACACCCAAAGATATAATTAAAATACATATGCATTGCTGTGTGACATTTTCTCTATTACCCGTTGTATATGGAGGACAAATTGTGCCATGGAAAAAATCATGAATAATAATTTACCCACTTAAAGACTGTTTTAACACATTAATCAATTATCTTTTTTTGTTGTTGTATGGAGCGTTAAATGAAACGGTTGAGTGATAAATGTATTAAATATTCATTAATCTTTTTCCGTGGCACAATTCGTCCTCCATAATTGTAAACAACAAAGTCCCTCATAAATTCAATGTATTAGCTCGGGAGCTAGCTAGCGATTGTGGAGCTGCGGACGGCGGAGATGAAGTCCATGTTGTCCGTTTTGTTCTCCACAGGAAACATCTTTGTGGTGAGCCTCTCGGTGGCGGACCTGGTGGTGGCTGTGTACCCTTACCCCCTGGTGCTGACGGCCATCTTCCGCGATGACTGGACCATGGGGGATCTGCACTGCCAGGCCAGCGGCTTCATCATGGGCCTCAGCGTCTTCGGCTCCATCTTCAACATCATGGCCATCGCCATCAACCGCTACTGCTACATCTGCCACAGCCTCCACTACGACCGGCTGTTCAGCCGCCGCAACACCTGCTGCTACCTGGGCCTCACCTGGCTGCTCACCGCCATCGCCACCGTGCCCAACTTCTTCGTGGGCTCGCTGCAGTACGACCCGCGCATCTACTCCTGCACGTTCGCCCAGACCGTCAGTTCCTACTACACCATCTCCGTGGTGGTCATCCACTTCCTCGTCCCGCTGCTGGTGGTGTCCTACTGCTACATGAGGATATGGGTGCTGGTGATCCAGGTGAAGCGCCGGGTCAAGCCGGAGCAAAGGGCCACAGTGAAACAGAGCGACGTGAGGAACTTCCTCACCATGTTCATGGTGTTTGTGTTGTTCGCCGTGTGCTGGGCGCCGCTGAACCTCATAGGGCTGGCCGTGGCCATCGACCCCTCCAGGGTGGCGCCCAACATACCCGAGTGGCTCTTTGTCACCAGCTACTTCATGGCGTACTTTAACAGCTGCCTCAACGCCGTCATCTACGGCCTGCTGAACCAGAACTTCCGCAAGGAGTACAAGACCATCCTCCTGGCCTTGTGCATCCCCCGCTTGCTCATGAACGAGTCGTCCAGGTGTCCAACCGAGGGCATGAAGAGTAAGCCCTCGCCGGCCCCGACTAACAACGACATGGCAGAGCTCAATGTTTAAGGGGCCGTGTTCTTCTTCTGTGGTGGAGTATTTTTTATTACGGTTACGGTTATTTTTGGATGATCTAGTGCCTTTTGCTGAGAAGCAATTCTCACGTGTGTGTGTGTGTGTGTGTGTGTACGTGTATACGTGTGTGTGTGTGTGTGGGGGGGGGGGGTGTATGTGTATACGTGTGTTTCTGTGTGTGTGTGTGTAATGTGCTGACGTACAACAAACTTAAGTAAGACCAACTCAAGTGGAACAATCCCAATGACAATGTACTGCATTTTGGGAACGCAAGTTGACAAGCCAAGGATATAAACCAAACCAACCCTGTCGCCTGGTTGTCAGCACTGAGAAGATCAGCTTTGATTTTGTAGTTGCACACAATGAATATAGGTAGATAATATACATGAACAATTAAACATTTTCTGAATGTATGTTTGTTTTACTGCGGTCTCATGCTAGCCAACACTAATAATGAATGCAGGAAGGATCTCTTTTAGCTTCAACACAATAACATTGATTTGGAGATTTTACCTAGCCTTGCGTAGCCAGACATATCTCCTCACGTCATCTTGGGCGGCCCTAAGCCCGGGATGCAGCGACGGTGCCCTTGCAAAACAGTACAACCATTTACCGAAAGAACCAAGCGAGTCTGCCTCATTGCATGATCCAAATCTTTGTCAAAACGTTTTTCACCGTGTATTAAGAAATCAAATCTTTGTCAAAACTGCTTTCAGTGTGTAGGTTGCTATCTCAGAGGTTGTTTATATATATATATATATATATATATATATATATATATAAACATAATATACATATAGTTGAGGTTGTTTCACATAGCAACGGGACTTAGCAACGGTAACACGCAGATAGCGGAAGGGGAGGAGGATGCCGACTGAAATAGTCACCCAACGGCAGGCTTGTACTAATGGTGCGTTCTATTTGTCTCGTAATCGCGACTTGCAGCTCGGGTGTGACGTCACATCCGTCTCGGAAAACGAGTGACCCCGGGTTTTTGCGTTCTATTTGGCACACAACAAAACGAGTCGATGAAAAAGATGGACGCAATTCTAATATGCTAAATTTTAGCCTTGATTGACTCGTGATAAAAACAATATTGACCCAAGGAATCAACAATCAGACTGTGGATTACAGAGACATTTGTATGAGAGAAATCTGTTCAAAATTACGCACAGGATCTTAATGAATAAGAGCTGGGATGGGAGAAGACGTGTTGCATGCACATGTTGCATTTTATTGTAACTTTGTTGTAACCTTTATGTATTGATCACACTTTGATCACAAGTGTTTTTTTTCTTTTCCAGGTTTTAAAGGCTTCATTAGTATACAAAGTATACAAAAATAAGCTTTACCTTGAGGTTATTTTATGTTTATTTATTTAATTACCAGAAAATATCCTGTATTGTAATATATATTGTCATTGAGAGATATATTAAATTACCCATATTGGGATAGAAGATTTTGGCCATATCGCCCAGCACTACATATAACATTCTGATTATCACACCAAATCACGCTTACACCCCACCCCAATTATTAAACAAAAAAAAAGTTATCTCTGACCACGAGACCGGCCCGGGCCGGAGGAAATGGAGGGGAAATTCATACCCAAGCTGGCCCCGACCGGCGGGCCGGGTGTGGTTCGGACAGAGGATTAAACCTCTAGCCTCACAGGTCATTTTTCTGTTGCTGTGTTTTCATGTGGTGGCAATGGGGCACATCTGTCACCACTGAGCAGTCCTCAGTCAAAGCAGGAACCAAGTCCTGCTGTCTGCTTTTCCCACGGCTCCTCCAATAGCCAACAGCCTTTTCTTCACCCTTGCATCGCCTCAGTTCGTCACACAGCGTTTGCACATCCGCGCTGCCTGGGTCAGTAGCAATGTTGCAAGGTTATGTGGAGACATTGGAGCTGATTTTGAAATGTCACCAAGTCAGATTGAAGGTATTTATCAGGGGCTCGGGTGGAGGGGTTGGCAAGACTGGGCATACTTTTTGTAATAGGGCAGGTTTAGTGTAGAGTGAATATGGGAATGGAATGCATTGTAAAGCAAAATGTTTTCTCTGAGGTTAATGTTTTATTTCTTTCAGTCCCATAAGTGCCAGGTATTAACATCTCGGTAGCCAGTGGAAGCAAACAATGTGGTTTTAGATTCTAATGACTACTAAATAAGTTTTATGTTCTGCTTTTGAGTGTCATCAAGTGCAATTCAGTAGTTTCCATTAAACCTGGTATGAAAAGGGGGTGGAGAATGAAAGTTCACCAAGCCATGCACTGAACCTGAAGTAACACTCTTTGTATATCTTGCTTCCTAGTAACCCGCCTATGGACTCATTAGCCAGGTTCATCGCACTTGTACTGTCATTGATCTAGATTAAGTCCAACCTGTGTGCTACACTCTCAAGAGCTTACGGTTTGGGCACCTCATAATTTCCTTCTACACATATTTACAGATTCTATAATTTTATTTTACAGGGGAGACTTCCCTCGTGCATGAAACTATATTCAGTGACGTAATACAAAAATGAATTATAGAGACATCGCAGGATAATAGTGTGGATAGATGGATGTTCAATGACTTTGTTGTTGTAGATCAGAGGATATTGATTGCCTCTAAAGCTGCCCTGAGTGCAGTGAGCTAAAAGTAGGTAGCGTGTAACTTTGGTGGATTTAATGGACAGCTATAGTGATTTGGGCTAGGGAACTGTTGGAACTGAGTTGGTCAGGGTCAGACATGATCACGTGGGGATACAAGTTAAACACTTCGCCCCAAATAAAGTTCAATAGGTTTAGGTGACAGGGAATCTTCTATATAGACAATGTAGTATGCATAATCGTTTCACTTTAGCTTTTCTCGTAGGGTTACAACAGTCTAGATCATAGTGGAAATTTAGCAGGTAAGCAGCAGGAAGTCAACTGCTTGTGACAAAATGTTTGATGTCAATATGATAAAATCTTAAAAATCCCATATCGGTCGGGCTCTATTGTACTCTGCAACCTCACTGCTAGATGCCACTAAATTTTACACACTTTTTTTTTTTACACACAATTATAAGAACACCATCCATGCTAAAACCTTGTATAACCATTTGGTTGTCCAGCTCTCTAAGACAGACCGCAATGCGAAGACACAAGCCTACCATCCAGGCTTGTGTCTTTGCATTGTGGTCTGTCTTATCTCCTGGGACTTGCTCCCTTGAGGCTATACAGTGCCAGGCTGGATCTCTAAGAGGCTGCTGTGCCACTGTCTCTCAAGCTCACAAATCATTTAGGGAAATTCTTTCAGACAACCCTAACATTTTTACCAAAAATAAAGTTCTTGCAGGATCTTGCAAAGGAATGGGTTTCTGTGCTTGCCCTGTTCAATGTCACAGAGGTTCAGCCAGCTGGCGTCAAGCACCAGTTTATCAGTTGGCCCATGCTGAGTTTATTTGCATGTTTTCTATTCAGAGTGGTCTAGGGTGAGTTCCAAGGAAACCAAGACTGTCCCATGGTGAGCATTGATGATTTGTATGAGAGCTGAGATCAGGCTACAGGGAGAACTCTTATATATATCTTTTTAATTTAAGGCAGATGTGAACAGACAACTAGAGATTTTGTTGGCTGATAATTGTCAACATCATTACAATACACATGTGGCTAGGCTTGAGTAATTTAATACAATTTAATCAAGCCCACATATTAGACATTGTTTCCAAGATCTTACCAATATGGCCACATTCATTACTCTAATCTCAACAATCCAATTCTTCCATCCTTTTTTTCCCACAAATGTGTTAAGTTTGTTGTATTTAAATGTATTTAAATATAAAATTTGGACTGTGTCCTCTGACTGACTGAAGGAGGGAGTGCGATATATTGCAATCACTGTCCCGATGGATATCTTTGCGTCTTTCCTCACTTTCCCACCCTTTAAACCCTTTCGCCACTCGGTTGTTTCCAAGGTAACCACATTTCCTTTCAAAATTCACCATGTCCGACATTGGATATTGTCAGTCTCCATGGAAACAAAGCCCCTCCACTCCCTGTTTAATATTAACTGCAGTGCATACACAATAGTGGAAATAAGATTTGAATCTGGACATATCCAGTGTCTCCTTAATAGGCATGCCTTACAGGCATGAAAAGAAAGGTTTTTGGGTTTCTCCCAAAATGTTGTTCTTTAAACCAAGTGGCCGAGGAAAATTGATGTGATTCTTGCACACAGGCTGGATCTTGTCTGCCTCACAGCACAACCACATACCATTGCTAGTCTGGTTTAAATGGGTTCAACCTAGCAACCTACCTCCCTATATGTGTTCATCACTACTGGATTGTCTCTCTTCCAACACCTGACTGCCTTTCCATTTTGGGATGTTGGTACTCACGGTGGCAAACAATCTCTCTTCAATGTATTAACTTCAGCAACGTTGACATCTGTAAACAAACATCTGCAATCCTTGAATGGTTTTATGCGTTGAAACAGATGACATGGTAGTATTCAGTGTTTACCTGGATTACATGTTCTGTTGGATGACCATGATCAGCTTATGCAGATCATAATAAATAAATTATGGTCGCAACCCTTGAAGACGGCAACATGTGGCAGTTTACTTGGACACTTGGTCTGAATGACTCCAGTTTGTAACATCCAAATCCATGTCTTGGTGATAATGGTGACAGATGTTGGATTTCAACCAAAGCTTTGCTGTTGGGTTTATAACTGAAGCGATTTCCCGTTAGTGTTTGTAATTGCTGTCTTCATCAATGTGATGTGTGACCAATCAAACTAAATAGAGGACAGATTGAAGAACCAGATGAAAGGATTGTGGGTAATGGCCCAGTGGTTTCCTTTTCTCAGTTTGAATGGACAAACGCAGCAGGGTACAAAGAACAGTCTGCCATATGCACACAACAGACACTAGATTCACTATTTGCATGTTTTTTTTTTATCCTGCAGATTTCATCATGGTGATCTGATCATGCTCTCTTTTGCTGATGCATTGTTATGTATGAAGGCAGATAGGCCAGGTGTGTGGCTGGTCCGTTTTGCAAGCAACGGTTATTCACATTTACATTTAGGGCATTCAGACACTTTTATCCAAAGCGACTTTACAATAAGTACATTTGTCAGAAGAAAGTGAAACTATATATCGCTATCGGTACAGAAAGGATGTCAATAGAACAAGTTTCAAGCACTCATAATCGCTAGGTTAACCCATTCCTTGTATACAACAACGATAGCTAGGGTAAGGGTACATGATGCTAAGTACTATTTTTAAGTGCCAGGACGTTTAAATTGCACGCTGTCTCTCCGCTGTCTTTGAAGTTTATATATGTATATACAGTATATGCATATGTATATGCATATGTATATATATGTGTGTGTTTTCTCAATGAAGATTTCACGTGGTTTGACTAAACCAAAATGACAGCTCTCTGATTGATGGAATGAAATCATCTCATCCAGTGAATGCACGTGACCTGTGCCCGGCACTACATGTGCATCTGTGCACCAAGCTGTGCATCCGAACAGGTTTTTAGCAATGCTGGAAACCTAGTTCCCTCCGCTTATGTCTCTAACCGGAGACGGTGAACATGCTCGTCTTCTTGTAATGTCGATCCGGTTCATTTTGTTAAATTTATTTACAGTCACTACTTAAATATGCTATAGGCCTATTGTTTAATTTCTTAATTAATATCTAAGAATGTTGCAGTTGACTTTGTTTAAACTGTGCTTAGTTTGGAAATGAACACAACCACTGCCGCCCCCCCCCTTCCCCACCCCGAGATAAGACGATTATGATGGTCGGTTCGGCGCGTTGCCCCGGAGGGAACTCACTTTGCAGTTTTAAATTATTTCAACTTCTATTTCAATAGATTTGCGGGACAGTCCAGAAAGCCAGGTAGCTAGGTAGCAGCTGCAACGTGACCGTGCTCCTGTCACAATATATAGCATACCGCAAGGACTTGGACTACACAAGTTTTGAGACTTTTCATCATGATTTTATAAACTTAATGAAAAGTTAAACCGATACTTCAGATCCGAGGACCCCAACAGTCAACAGACGTAGGCTATAGGGGTGTAAACCTCTGGCTTCACCACGGTTCGATACGATTACATTTCTTAAAGGGGCTATAGACGATATATTTAGCCACAAGATGTTGCACTAGAGCACCAGCATCTCAAACCACAACACTTGGGAGTGTCCTTTTACCTTCATCTCATCTCATGCACGGCGCGGCCGGACCGGACACCAAAACAAAGAAAATGAAAGCTCAGATTACAACACACAGAGGGAGGGTGCCTTCATTCTCTGGTCAGGACGCCATTACTCCACTATATCTCTACATAGCCAATAGTTGTTTGCTGCTATATTAATGTTCAGGATATCGTCTATTGCCCCTTTAAGGCAATAATTCTAATGTTTGCAGATATCACAAATTTTGCTTCGATACAATTCGATTCAGTAGCATGAACGATATGAAACACTATTTTTCACTAACAGAAGAAATTGCATTTTTATCAAGTCACAAATGCATACAGCCAAATTGAGCGTCACAATGTAATTATTTGATTAAGCTCTGCTTAATTACAAATAACCCTTATTTGAATACAAAAGCTATTGTGCAAATAGCTAAAGGTGCAAAATCACGATCGTCTACCATCATAAAGTAATCTCAGCTAGTTTGAGGGCAAAATATATATATAAAAAAAGTGCTACATACCAATAATTACAGGCTGGTAATTAGGTAGTATACTACAGTTACAATGTTTTCTTTTCAGGAGAACCCTGATACGTTTTCAGACCATCTAGTGGTATTAAGCCTGCGCATTAAGTTGCTTCTTATGTGCTATTATTGGCCCTTTATTGGTGAAATTTCCACTGAAATAATACTGGAACATAAATGTCGGCCAATATTAGCAGCCAACCTAGATCTCAGTTGGACAAAATCCTGATGAAAACAACTTAAGCTTTTTCTTCAGCATTCAGACACCACTGACCTAATTGTAAGGACCCCTTTGTCTCGCTTCTGGCAGTCGAAGCAGACAGAAATCGCGCTCAACATACACTTTAGCCCCACTTTTGGTATTAAAGCAAGGCAGATCAACAATAACCCCTTCAACAATTTAACTGTTTTTATGGTCTTTGGTCAAACAAATTGCTAGCTCCTGCAGTTCGACACAGCTTGCATAGCTCTGCCTCGCTCAGAACACAGCTTGATATTGATAGCTGCAAATCTCTTTGCAGTCACTTGAAATGAATGTTATCAATGTTTGTTTCATCATTATTTCAAGTTTCATCATTATCACGATTTGAAAAGATGGAATAAGTAAAAGCACTCACATGCCCTTCAAATAAGTTGCCCAATGCTAGATCACTGTGATAGACCCGTGTGTCGAAACATATCCTGTGTGGGGCAACAGGGCATGTCTAGAATGCCATGGTTAATCTCATCGTAACCCAGTAATTAAGAAAGGCAGTAGGGCAACCATGGACCTGTAACAATGGGAGGCCCAATTAGCCAATGTGCACCAGAGGAATGTGCACTCTAGGGTAGTGCTCGCTCTTTGAGAGGAAACCCAACGACCTCCAGGCCAGTGTCAACAATCACAGATGTGCCATGAATCCTCCTGCTGATGTCCCAGGCATCCCAGTGGATTGTTCCCCACTCTGTCCAGATGTAGACAGCGGGGCGGCTTCAAGCCATTCAGTTAAACATATTAGAGACCCTTTGTTTGTTGGTGTGAAGGTCGGTGTGTCAGTGAAGTTGATTCCTGATTATGATCCATTCTCTCAACAAACTTTAATTCCTTTTGAAGTTTCAAATAAAAATTCTAAGGTAATTAAAATCCACATTCAAAACCTATTAGCTGTCTGTGTTTAAATAAGAGCTGCTTGTGTTATTTCTGCAGTGATGGGCACACTGTTTTTAAGGCCAGCATTACCCGACCTACAGCGTTTAATAAAGTGTGTAATGAATTACCGTTATGTGTCTCACTGGAGTCGAGGCACTCCAGCACCTGAAGACTTGCTAGCAAGACAGACATCCGTGGTCATCTGTTTACCCTCAGCAAGACACAGGCCCATTGAGAAACCCTTCTTCAGCCCCTTGCAATGATGTCGTCATATTTGATCCGACATGTTTTCCATCCTCTCTACAGGGTTGACATCTCAGATCATGTGCTTAGAATGTGTGTGGCTAGAAAGAGGCTTCAATTAAGAAAATGTGCGGCTCTAACAACTTCTCCTTTTCCCAAACCTAATTGCTATACTTATGAGAATGGTTCCATGTTTGCTGCCACAGTTGACAGAGTTAATAAGATAACTTGGCGTAGTTGGTGAGAGAGTTGCAGGTCTTGGCACACAACAGCAGTTGTGAGCGCCCACCCAAGGTGCAACCATCTGGAGGGGATGTGGTGTTACATCTATCAGCACCAACCAAATGCAAAGGCTGGAAAAAAGTATTTTAATGCCATTTCTACCCATTACATTTGATTGAATGTAACTTTGTATTTCACCTGCAAAAACAGAACTGTTCGGTTACCAAGTGATCCGAAGTTCACTGGCTCTCTCTGTCGTACATTCAAACCGTGATGTGCTGGGGGAATGGCCAGCAGTAGATGAAAAAGCGACGACGTTAAATGTGGTTTTTCGTAGTATTTGACCCGTCCGTCGACAGTCACTATCACAGCGGTGCCAATTTCAGCCCTCTATTCACAGGATTGGATGCTTAACATCGATTTATGTATGGCAGTCAATGATGGATAGAGGTCTTAAGTGCTTTGTGAATGACAGTAAATGCCTTTCCTCCCATCTCCAGCATTTCTCAGCTGAACATTATCATAATGGGGAAGATCGAGCCTCCAACCCTCTCCCAGCAGTCTCGTCTGTTGTTCCACATCATTGAGTCTCCTGTATCGCAGCCTGCATCCTTTCTAAGAGGCAACAGTGTATACGGGATTGAATCACCTCTGTTGCTGCATCAAAGGAAGCCTTTTTTGGGCGCGTGCCAATGTCTTAAGGATGCACTGTTGTTTTATGAACTGCTTAGGGTAATGCACTCTAATAACGAAATGCAGAGACACACAATCATACGAAAACAATACGAACATTATGCCACTGCTTAACCCGTTGTACTGTTTAACATTCTTCTGAAGCATCCCCGGAACCACATGGCTGCCATATGCTCAGTCAGTTTCCCCCCTCTTCTCTCCAGGAATCCCGCCGCGTGCGGGGGGGGGGGGGGGGGGGGGGGGGGGGGGGGGGGGGGGGGGGGGGGGGGGGG
>JAOPJI010000113.1:4258034-4271500 GCA_027122695.1 Merluccius productus | reverse complement strand
CCCTCTGTCCCCCATCTCCACCACCATCTCCTCCTCCTGCCTGCTCAGCTGTCCGTACCTGGCTGTCCAGTTGACCCCAGCCATCCCGGTGATAGGCGGCGCACTGTTTCTGTTTGTGCTGGGTACCCTGCTGAGGACCAGCTTCAGCGACCCGGGGGTGCTGCCCAGGGCAACGCCTGACGAGGCAGCTGACTTGGAGCGACAGATAGGTAAGACCACTGTGGGTGGACCCTCCGCTGGCTCAAGGGGATTCTGACTACACACTAATGCTCAAAATGCGACAGTTTGTAAAAGCAGATATGAAAGTGCCACCTGTACATTCAATTCTGCTTAATTTTTCTCTTGGCATTGTCCTTAACATTGTCATCCTGCAGCTCCTTCCCCATTTCTTGCATTCAGTTGCGGCCTGTTAAATTTCCACCTTTTTTAAAATATCTATTCCGTCTATTCCCGAGCCGTAGTCTCACTAGTATTATCTGTTTGAGCTCTCTATTGAGCCACTCTTTCATTTTCTGGGCTGTATATTATTTGCTTTCTGAGTATTTGATGTATTCTACACCTCCAGCTAGGGTGGATGACATGGCTATGCCAATGGTCAGGTGACTAACTGGAAAAACTGAGGCACACGGCTGTATTTCCACCCTCATCCTCTTTGCTCCACGCTGTAAGGCAGAGATAGCTTGAGCTATGTAAAGCTTCATGTTCTTTCCCCCTATGTCCTCCCCCTTTAACCCCGCACAGTATCTGGTTCTCTGTTTGGTCTCTGGATGCGGTTCCTGTCTGGAATCCGCTCAAAGAGCCTCCCAGCCGAGTCCTCTAGATTATCCAAATGATGCGGGGAGATAGTCACCTTGGCATGGAAATAGGGATTAAACTTTAAAGGTTATCTTTGGCTGGCCTGTAACAAGGCAGCGCCGCTACAGTTCCCCCGATTTGATCAAGCATACATTTGGTCAGCTGCCGGGTCTCCCTTATGATGTTAAAGGTGAATCTGTGGTCTAATTGAATTGCATGTGTGTCACAACCTTGACTATAGAAGGTTGTTGTCCTGGCTTTCTTTCTACCCTTTGAATCACTCTGTTTATGAATCATATCTATACATTTATCACACTATTTAATTAAAACATGCATTTGTTTGCATATTATTACAGTAGTAGTTTTATGTCTTGCTCAAGGACACAGTGCATGCTGCATTAAACATTAAACTAATCGGCTCAAGGGTTCAGTTTTCACAGATAAGAAACATTCTCATTTTCCACAGAGCTGCTTTGCGTCCATGTGCCGGCAGGGCCTCGTTAAACAAACTCTGGACCGGCATAATTAATCTCATTAGAGCACTTGGGATCGGACTACAAAGAGAGCCCCGAACCGCCGCCTTTTCAATCAACGCAGTGCCATTCGGTCAACAGTTGTTTAGCTTGATAAACGAATGAAATGCCTGGAAAATCTGAACAATGTTGACCCAAATACCACACTGGACCCCTTTTCCCCCTAACTCTTCCATCACTTTTGGCTTTGTGAAGGGTTTTTTGCATATGCATAATGTTTCTGAATATTTAAAATGAGTAGTTGGTGAGTTAAAATAGAACCAGGGTAGATTTACCGAATGCTCTGGTGGCTGGCAGACCAAATAAATGAGACTAGGACTGCCCCTCCGTGTCTAGATAGCCCCGCCCCCTTTGTATTTTATCAGTGTTTACGATTCTAAAAGTATTATTTCAGACCAAACATTTTTTGCCTCTTAGTCTCTCCTTGTTGCATTGTTCACGGAGAGATTTACTTGCCGAGCCGGCTCTTTCCGTCTCTACGTAAAACACCACTCCTTATTTGTTGGCAG
Source organism: Merluccius productus (assembly GCA_027122695.1). Lineage (NCBI taxonomy): Eukaryota > Metazoa > Chordata > Actinopteri > Gadiformes > Merlucciidae > Merluccius > Merluccius productus. The sequence continues at coordinate 4,269,663 of JAOPJI010000113.1, read as the reverse complement.
CAGCATCTTGTTTTTCCTGTTGGATGCGTATCCTTCTGGTGACTTGTCCTTCAGATAAAGCTGACGAGCTGAACCTGCATGGAGCTCATCACCTAATGATGGCAGCAACTGGCATGTAGGCAGAAATGGACCGCTGAAGTTTATTCGACGGGATAAACCTTTTTAAATATGAACGGGTGAATGGACACGTTTAACCGTAGCAGAAGAGATGTGCTTCCCACACTGTGCTGCTTTATATTTTCAGAATCTGAATGAGCTTATCAGCCAAGTAAGTTAGCACAAAAGGAATCAACATGCAAGGTATTTGTCGTGGTTCACTGCTATAAAGTTCAAAGAAATGTATACATTTTACGTATACACATTACCAAAGCAAAGGAATTTCATTCAGACCAGCTCACCTCAAAGATGACGTTTCCCTAATGTAATTATCATTAAATAATAAAATGAAAGGGTGATTTTTATTCTGTGACGATTGAAAGTCAGATGCTTATGCTAATTCTTTTTGGAGCACGTTCACAATGTCTGGTGGCGTTTATGAAAGGATTAAAAATGCGGAAATCCTGAGGTGTTTGTTTTTTTTGAAGGGTGTGTGCAAACACCGCTGTGATTTGAAGTTTGAATTGTTGCACAGCATCCTCATACCAAGTTGATGCATGTCCTCTCTTTGATGGTGACATTTTATGTGTGTGTGCGTGTGCGTGCGCGTGTGTTGTGTGTGTTGTGTGTGTGTGTGTGTGTGTGTCTGCCTGCCCATGTGGAAGTTAGTAACCCAAGCTGTGGGGGAATGACTAAATAAAGGCATATATTGGGGGGGAAGGGAGGGAGGGAGGGGGAGAGAGAGAGAGAGAGCTGTGTATTGCTGTTATTTGTTGTGCGTGAGTAGAGGCAGGAATGTGGGGCTTTAGCTGCGCTGCGTTTGGCTCTGCTTATGGCAACATGCTGTATCTAATCTGAGAAGACGCAACACGGCTATGGGAAGATTTTCCTGAAAAGAGAAGTCATTCTGTGGACTTCTGTAATTCAACAGGAGCCTCATTAATAGTTAATTATGTCGAGTGCTACATGGCTCAGTTTGCTATATTGATCTGTTGACTAAATTGTCAGTAGTGGACATAATGATTACAACAGGATACATCCTTCCTGTTTGTCGGGGGGGGGGGGTGATTGAGCAGGTCACTCTTTTGTGTGTCAGCTGTTTCCGGCACTTGCCCTGCACTTGCCCACTTCCTGAATAGGAAGTGGGCATAATGCATGAGTTTGAAGTGATTGTGTCTGATTGATGATCATCCTTTCTTCTTTCTCTAATAGCCTTTTGCTCACCGGCAGCTCCCACAACAACAACACCGTGCCTCTAAATATAAAACCAGACATTGTCTTTTGCAGGGCTTTTGGAGCTGTTTAGTATTATATAATTATAGAGATATAGTATATCAGTTTGTTCTAGTAATAGTCAGTGCATTTTAGGATCATTTTGGGCAGAGTAAACACAGGGATTCCTCTCATTGCTGGTTTATTGTCTACATTACTAAACTTAACCACCCAGTTCTACAATCCAAAAACAACAACATGTACAGAAACAAAGTTAAATAAAGTATCCATAGCTTGCTGATCCCACACCGGAAACCGAAACAAGTGTTCATCTCTAGACAGCGTTTCCCCCCGATGTCTCCGCATGCCTGCCTTCGCTGCTCAGTATGTCAGAACTAAACAGCCTGGCATCATTTTGGACGCCACGTGCCAAACACCAGACTCTCTGAAGCTCTAATGCCATGGGCAGCCTTGGGAGCCATCTCTTCTCTCCTCGTCCGATTTAACCCCCGAGCTGCGTTTTCTGTCTGTACTCTGAACCCTCTGAATGTACACTTAGTTCCATAGCTATCGGCCTGGCTTGAGGCAAAATATTACAAATTGCTGGGGAAGGATAGGCCTCAAAGAAGACCGGCATTTCATGTTTTCATCGCTGTAGGGACAACCAGTTTGCGCAGAACACATTTACGTTGAATTTTATCCTTATTTAAAGTAAACAACCATTATTTACGTTATTTTTGAAACCCCAGAGGGGTCACTTTCAGTGGCCACTCCTACATGCAGGTTGTAATGGCTACACCGATGTAAACACAGCAAGGGGAGTGTAGGGTAGGTGTATTGACTTGAACTATGTTTCAGCTGATTGATGACTTAAAAGCTTGAGTCCAAAGTATTTTTTTTGCTGTTTTGCTATTTATTGTTCTTGTTATTTCTAGGTCAGACAGTAGGCGTAAATAGGGCTGCACAATCAATTGCATATTAATCTAAATTATGATTTTTTTACCCCTGCAATTAGCTTATTGTGAAAGGTTGCATAAAAAATAAATAAAAACATGTATAAATCTGATTTTGTACGCCTGTTACATTAAAGTAAAATTACAAACAAATCAATTGCTTTATTATTTCAACGTTTTATACACAGTAGGCGCCGTAGAATATTAATTAAACTATGTTAATCGCAGTGAATAACCGCAATAACAATATCGGGAAAATGATCGCAATTATAATTTTTGTCATAATCGTGAAGCCCTAGGCGTAATTCTTTAGAATTTGAATGCTTGACTTCTCATAATAAATAAAGATTATTGTTCTAATAATTACAGTTTAGGACGCTGTTGCACTATATCCAGTGCATGTGTCTCTCACTCTCTCCTCTGTATTAGGTTTCTAATCGTGTGGTTAACTCGGATGGTTAGAGCGTGTAACGCGGTTGTGGCTTCGGTCTCTGTACAGGCATCATGTTGTGTATTAAATGAGTAACATAGGCTGGTACGAAAAATCTTCCACCATTTGAACTTTAACACCTTACAGACCTGTGGATTTGTAGCCGGCTGACCACTTGCACACTTTGTTTAAACACACGCTCACAAACACATGGTGCAAACACGCATCTCGTAACATTGCAATGTTTATTCCTTGCTTGTTACTCTGTACTGCGTCCCTGGGGAAGCAATTTTCTTTGCTGCCATCAGCTCTCTACCCTGCCTCAAGCTCCACAGTGCGTGTCTCAGTAATGTACCGAGAGAACGTGGAAGATGTAGTGGTTTTAAGAAAGTGACAATGGAAACTGTAGCGGCTGGCCAGGAATATTGCTGTGAGAGGCGAAGAATGCAGAGATGGTCAGTAAACCAAAAGAAAACCAGGCTAATCCAGGCTGGGCTAATCGCTCCGCAACTACAAACTCAGGCTCAGACACTTTCGCTACCATTACACACACCCCCCCCCCTTCCTCCTCTCCATTATGTCGATACCGTTTTCCTGGCTTTACTTTCATCTTTCACTAAAACAGTGTGGGCTGACTTCATCTGTATCTCAGATTGACTTTACACCCCCCCCCCCCCCACACACATTATATTGGTTTCTTCTCCACTGCTTCTGTTCCTGTGTCCCCATGCTGCTCACAAGGCTTGTTATCCAGCTCAAGCCTCAAGCGTTGAGCAGAAGTGTGAGTTGTCACTACTATGCCGTAATCTCCCCCGGCTCCCCCACTACTGGCTCTTACACTTTCTCTAAGACCTCCAGACTGGTAAAGGGCTTCCACAGTTCAGCTAATCCAAACAGAATGCAGTAAAACATGAGTCAAGTCTTATGTCAAGGACTTGTCAAGGAGATGTCTTGTATTACTGCTGCTGCTCAGGGTCTAAGATTGGATCATAAAAGAAAGTCATGTATGGTCTCTGTGATAAAGTAATCAGGGCTGATGAGATAAACTTTGTAGCTTGCTGGACGTAGAGCTGCTAGAGTCATCGGATGGGTCTCTGGCAGACGAGGAGATGGGTGCACAAACAGCTGCATGCTGTTAACCTTGTGGAAAATGACGTTGCCCGATAGTGACAGGCACGGCAGGAGAGAATGTGATTTGTGGGATGATGTTTGTGCGTGCTTGCACCTTGAATGAGAAAACGCATGCAGAGCTATGCATGCACATAATCTTAACTTCATGGTGTTTTGATGAGACGGCTAGTTGTAATACAATACACTATTGTAAAACAACGTTGCTTTTCATAGTGAGTATTGTTTACAAATAACTCCATAAAGTGCCTTTTCCATTTTACTATGATAGCTTTGAGCTAGAAGTTGAGCAATTACGACAACCGATTACAATACCAAAACTAAAGCAAATCAAAGCTTAACTCACGTTACTACATAATATTTTCTCTTCATGTCAAAAGGCATGACAATTGCAATTTTGTCTTACATAAATACCCTTGCCAAGTCCAAAAACTGCTCTTACGTGCAAGAAGTCCAACTTCCCAATCAGTTTAGCACATGTGCATACGACCCACCGGGTTGATGAGTAAGGTCAAGTCCAATGTATAATATATTATACAGTATATATGTAGTGCATTGATTATTAGACCATTCAAAGGACGAACTGTACTGTCAAAAAGTGTTATCTATTACTACCACCGCTACTAAAACGATGCCTATTGACTATTGTTGCGGAGAACTGATGCAGTCGTGGCAACAGCTGGGTTGTCTCCTCGGTGCACCGTGTCAACAGGAAGTGGAGGAAGAGAGTGTGTGCCCCGAAGCCGGTGCTATTTATAGCCCATCCCTGCCACCTCTCCACTCGGTTGCCCTTTCTGATATTTCACTTGCACTTGTAATTGAGTGCAGCTCTTCTACCGGGCCGGTGACCACGTGCCAAGGATCACAGGCGGTATGCCGGTATGCATTCATACCAACCAACCACTGCAGCGGCTGCTTCTGCACACCTTGACCCATAGGGAGGATGTGAACAGTGATATCAGCTGGTTTGCTCACATTAACACTACACTTGGTCTTATGGTCAATGGATTCTGTAGCGGCCCAATACATTAACAGATGACAAATGAAAGACGAAATGTGGAGTGAAATTGTTGGTTTAAAATTTGACACATTTGATGCGTTCAAAGTTGAAGCCGGCTGAACTCGGTGTTTATATTGGGGTGAACATTCCTTAGCCAATCTAACTAAACAGTACTTTGGTGAAACCTGAAGCCTGGCAGAGAAGTTATTATAACAGCTTAATGATTCATGACTGCTAAGTGATCGTTCTATAATTAATAACTCCATACAATGAATGGAGGCAATGGGGTCAATATTTGCAGTGCCAGTAAATGCATTTCAAGCGGAAAGCCTTTAATTTCTAGCCATATATTTGTTATGTAAAAACAAGGCCCACCCCAATGCACACTCTTGTTCTCCGTGTCCATGCTTTGATTCCTAGGAGTTGAGCAAGCCGCCGTCTTCCTGGGCCTCGTCAGTTGAGATCAACTCTTGAGATCAACTTCATTACACTACTCCACCTGAGAGCATGAGCGTTATGTTCCCCCTTCATCCACTGTCACGGCAGGGTAGCAATTACAATCGTTTTCTACCGCGCCAGGCGGCGCATGACACTTTTTGGCTGACATTGAACCCCTTATTTTGCATAGTTGGTGTCTGTTTGTCTGTCTGTGTGCATTTGTGTCTGTGCACCAACGGGTTCATTTGCATGCGAGCGACTGGATTTTATTTTCCAGCGTGAGGCTCTTTTCTCAGGGCCAGGCTATCTCTCTCAGGTATCGCTAGGCTCTGTTATGGAAGAAGTCTCTGCCAACAAGGCAGCTAAATATACATGTATCTTGGCTCAGCAGAAAGGTTATGTTGACCTTTTGTTCTCTGCTGGATGTGTCTTAATGCATACATACAAATAAAGTGGACGGTGAGTCAGAGTGGGCATCGAGTCATTTTCAGGGACCAGCATTTAATTAGAACCGAGCACGAAGTGATGTTGATATCGTCCCCTCACTGACCCCCTAGCATAGATTTATGGTGGCAGTTTTGCTATTCTTCATAATCTCTAAAGATAAATAGTAATCTAAGGTATCATCACAATCAATTATACTTGCCAAGAAAGTAAAACAGATTTGTATGCAACTGATACTAGGCCTTTGGCCTGCGTGGTTCAATGTCAAAGATAAGTAGGCACAGTCACATGACACTCTTGGTGCTTATTCGTCAGATTTTCCCAACCTATTGTACACTCATCATAAACATGTTTATTGATTTACTGACTATTGATGGACTGCAGCTAATGATAATTTAGATTGTCAATTTTTGAATATCTCAAGTTATGCAAGTGTTTGCATGTCGATTGCTAGTAACACCTTCAAACCAATAATGTTTTTGTTGATTTAATTAATCAATCAATTAGAATTCTGCATGCACCATTTGTTATTTATATATATATGGAATATTAACATTGAATATGAATATTGGATATGGCATATACAATGTTGAAATCCAAAAAGAAACATATTAATTCATTAGGAAACATTATTAAAAGTCTGCACATTTTCCGAGTCATGATTAGTCTGCTTAATCAACTCATCGTGACAGCCCCGTAATAGCTTTCTAATGCCAGAAGAGAAGCAGTGGTGGCCGTTCATTTTAGGTGATTTTAGTTTGATGTGTGTGTGGGGTCTAACACACTCTTCTATTGGGTAAACCGGATGATGAAACCACAACCAACCTCATTCCATTTGGCTGAATGAATGTGGATGACATTGACTTGCCTCATGCTACTCAAAGAAAATGTTGATGATGATGTCATCTTCTTTTTTGCCTCTGACAATGAATATGATAAAGTTAAATGGTTAAATAAATTAAATATTACATCAATATTTTATCATTTAACTATATTAATAAATGATTGTTCTCAGTGCTTCCCTTCATTTCCTATTGGGAACAGTAGTGGCTGGTAAAGGGCAGTGGAGCGAGGAGGAAAGCGGGAAGAGGCGCCATAATACCAAGAATAATAGTTACTTACAGAATGTACCCTTTCACAAAATGCCAAACAAATGCCTGTTGCCTGTTAATTCACTGCTCTCCCCCTTTTTGTTTATACACACACACACACACACACACACACACCACTGTGCGTGGATGCTGCCTTGATGCTCCAAATGATCTTCCCACTCGTACGCATTCACTCTGCCTATTCTATCCAATGAAAAATGTCTTTTCAACAGAGACCTTCATTATTCTTGCCAACGCGAGCACTCATTTTAAAAACATTTGTACTCTCCCCCATTTCTCTCCATCTTTTGTTCCCTCTCCCTGTCTGGCGACTCTCCCATCATTGCCGTAGACGGGGCGAATGGCAGTACCAGCTACCGGCCGCCCCCCAGGACCAAGGAGGTGGTCATCAATGGGCAGACGGTAAAGCTGAAGTACTGCTTCACGTGCAAGATCTTCAGGCCGCCGCGCACCTCTCACTGCAGCCTCTGTGACAACTGCGTGGGTGAGTACAAAAGAGGTCTCTGCAAGGGCCCCTGTTTTACCGCCTGGTTTGAGTTTGATTAGCCATTATAAGACGTCACTACCCTCTAGTGACATCACAAGTGGGAGGCTGGTAGGCTTATCACGCCATCATACATCTGGGTGGACACTCCCACTTGTGATGTCACTAGAGGGTAGTCGCATGGCAATTTTGAAATGGCTTGTAATGGCTACTCACACTCACACCTGGTGTTTAAAATAGGGGCCGTTTAAGGTGTACACGTGTGTCACATGTACACACAATTAGGCCTTTAAGAGCGTGGAGAGCATATGTGTTGCTGTGTTTATGCATGATGGCCCGGGCAGACCAAATGCGGGCGTCAACGCCTCCCATTGACTTTGTATTGGACGCGGTAGCATGTAGCCCAAAGGATTATGGGGACGGCTCACGTGCGGGCGGGGGCTTGCGGCATGTTGGAAGGGGCGGGACAAACGTTGAACTTCAGTTCACTTTATGCAAATGAGTGCGTCGTGCACAATCGACATTCAGTTAATACTGGTGGACCAGTGGGTCTGTGGCGGACTTGTGTTGAATTTCATTTCCTGGTTCTAAGCACTTCCATCGACAACACCCACAGCAGCAACCAGAGAGAGGGGGTGGGCGCGATGCCACGCGATTGGCACCACGAGGCAATACGTTTGGTCTGGCCGGGCTGTGAGGCTGAAAATAACTGTCAGCACATGAACACTTGCGGTGGTTAGTCCTCAGTGCTGGGCGTGCGCTCCCCTCAGATGTATCTGGTAGATTAGCTTGAATCCTTGCTTTGAAAACAAATCCTGGATGTATTTTGGAACGCATGCCAAAAATGTGTGCCTTGGGTACCTTTTTACACAAAAAAAAATCTTATGGGAATATGCAAAGGTGAGTACCGGCACACGGGAGGATATCATTGAGGGGGTTCGGGGGAAAAGATGAACTATAATGATAAGTAAACAAAGAGAGCAGTAGGGGAATGGCTGTGAGTGTTGCTGCTGTTCATACACACTCCCCTGGGACAGTTAGTGGAGAGTGCAACCAGGTGATTACAAGGGAAGGTGGGGAGAAAAAGAGAGAGAGAGAGACGGCATAATAGTGGAGCGGCATGAAAGGAGACCTGTTCTGTCACAGCCCCAGGGTGTGCCACTGCACTTTTCCCTCGAAGAACCGTTAATTTAAAACCCCTTCATCGTCGTCTGCTCTGGAATCAACCTGGCCAAACAACACCTGAAAACACATGAACATGTTGCATTGCCTGGCAGGGCATGCTTTTTGTAAAAAACAAACAAAAAAAACCCCAACAAACTGATTGCACTGGACAAACTTTTCCCTGCGGTGCAGCCGGGCATCATTCACTAAAAACAGTGTTTACATAACCCATGAGCCTATATTTACAGACCCATCGCTCCATCCATAACCCTGTCCGCGCGGGGGTGGGGGGGTGACAACCTCATTAATAACTTACCAGCCAGTCTGAGTACTTGGGATGGGATAGACCATTTTGTGGTGGGCTCCAAGCCAAAATAAATGGGAGAATCCCTTTTATGGGTTTCTTATGGGCTTCTAACATAAAGGGTTCAATGTCAAAGGACCAATGGACAGTTGAATATAGCGCTAGTGTGAAGAAGACATGATGGCCGTGTGGTTATCTCTTCACTGTGATTGCAACATCACATTCAGACTAGGGATGCTACGGTTTCACACCGGTGGATAAACTCGTGACAACACCGGTATTACCGATTCACCGGCCATTTTAAAGATGTTTGTGGGCTCAATATCTGTTTTTTTCCCCTTTTGTTGTGTCACCATAAAAACATAATTATAATAATTGCAAGGACATGTAAATATACTGAATATTTTGTGGTTGTACTGATTTATGAATGACTCTTCCCCTTACTTTTTGAACAACACGAATGCTTAGAAAGTTGGTGCATTATTATTTTTATTTTAATGAAAAACACAACCACAATAATACAATGATGAACTCTCTTATATTAAACATAGAAATAGAACAAAACGAATAAGACGGATGGCGACGCCCTACCCATCCCGTGCTGCAACACAAATACATTTGTTTTAAATAATATACGTAGTAAAAAAAAAAGAAATTAGCAAACACTATGGAACCAAATATATAATAAACAAATTCAAAAGGGAACCAAAGTGGATTGGCATGTCAAGGTTTTTCAAGCTGTGCACAGCGAGACAGCATATGGGTCAATGTTTTCTTTTTTGTCTCTTAATTATATGCCTGCTAATAACTATATGCCCGTTAAATTGATCATTAAAATGGCGGATATGTCATATGAGCATCTCTTCATGTATTGGAATGTAGTCATGTCATTATTAAAGCATTCTGCCCCTTTTCTACTTCCGGATGAAAATACATTTGAGATGCTCTAGTGGTATCCAATAGTAAATATTTTAGTTTTCAAAGTCTCTCTAGATGTTCATTTTATTAGATTCATAATTGTCTGCTGTTCAGTCTGAAGACATTCTGGAAACTATAATTCCTAGAAGATACTGTTGGAAGATACGTGGATGATCCAAATTTAACATTCCCAGAAACATTATCTCTATGAAAGCCAAACTTTAAAGCTGAATTTGATATAACCCTTCCCAGCCCATCCCAGGCTTCATTTTCAATCTCCTGAAGATTCCTCAAAGGGGCCTTGAGGTTATTCTCCAGAGGTTATTGGAGAGGCTGTTGTTCACCTAGCCAAACGCATCTTCCAACATGGCGACTCCACTACTCAATAATAAAGGTTTCAAGCCGCTCAAAGCCAGCCTGGGCAATCTCATAGCTGTTTTCCATTTGCAGTCAGTGAGCAAACTGTGTATAGTATGTCTGTTTAGCTCCAGTTTGAGCAGAATTAAGCGTGTTTCTGTCCGTGTGTTTGTGGGTGCATGGTTGATGGTGTTTGAGATTGATACATTAGCTCATTCATTGTGCACGCGCTTGTGAGGCAGATTAGTAACGAAGGCAGTAAGTATGTCCATGTGTCGGGTGACGTGTACGCGTGCACAAGTGTGCATCAATGTGTGAGATTTCCCCAGGCTATGTCTGTCCTGCTCTAAAATTATCCCAGGTGTTTCCCCACACCCTAGGTAAAGTGATCTGTTATTGATGGTTACTTTTCTTTGTACTTTGCTCCTTCCCCCCATTCACAGGCTGGAGCAAAATAACTGCTCTGCTCTCTTTTTGAAATGCAGTTATTGTAATTCTCTCTCTCTCTCTATCCCTCTGTCTCTATCCTCCTCTCTCCCTCGCAGAGCGTTTTGACCATCACTGTCCGTGGGTGGGAAACTGCGTGGGAAGAAGGAACTACCGTTTCTTCTACATGTTCATTCTCTCCCTCTCCTTCCTCACCATCTTCATATTCGCCTTTGTCATCACACACGTCATTATACGTAAGTAGCCTGGAGAAAAACCGATAGATGGATGCAGACACACACACCATGCATGGGCCCCTGCTCTGAAAAAGATACATTATACGATTGATCCGGCAATCAATCTTTTTTTTTTCTTTGTCTTTGTCTCTTTCACCCACTTTCTCTGTCAATTTAAATGGCTTTACCCACACACACATGCACACACATACACACACAGCAGGTTGTAAGTGGGTGTATTGAGAAACAGGAGCTTGTCACCTTGTGTATGTTGGCAGCCCGCTCAGCGGTGTGTGTTTTCTGACATGTTTTGTTCATGTGTGCTTTGTTCACTCAGTCACATGGGGTGCACGTGTTGATTGTCGCCATCGGCAAATAACAGTGGGTGACTGAATGACACACACGCATATGAAACAACAGGCTCAAAATCTATTGTTTTACTTTGCCACCGTATCTGGAGAATGGCTCATAGCGTTATACAACCATGTTTTTTTATTGTATTATGATTGTATATTGTGTCTTAATGCTCCTCCGTGCTTCATGTCACTGAGACCTCTGATATAATAAAATAAAATAAGGGTCAAATTAATCATTTAAGCTTGTGGTTTAAGAGACCTTCGATTTGTTGAAAGGATTTTCAGCTGCTTGCTTTCTATTGTACCATTACCATGTTGGGCAGACCAGTTTTCCTGCCGTAACGGCAACATCGTAGACCATGTAGTGTTACGGCCAATATCCACTATACGCAAATTTTCCGCGTGACAAGTGATTTATTTTTTACCAGGTCAGATGCCCTTAGCACTCAAACGTATAGCAGTTTGGTAGAATCGGCTAAAAATAGCTTCGCGTTGTATCGGCTTTTTTTTGCTCTCCATGGAACGTTGGAACTCGTTCTCATACTAAACATCCCAGAACCAGTTTACACCG
>JAOPJI010000113.1:4151257-4175842 GCA_027122695.1 Merluccius productus | reverse complement strand
AAATAATGGAGGCACCAGCAAGCAGGATTTTGAACTCAACTGGGAGTTTGTTGATCCCAGTTGATGCCACCAGCTGCTGAACTAATCGGCGTGTAATGAGTGATCAACTTCCCACATCCACCTGCAGAAGGCCTCCCATGCTGTGCATTAGCCAGCTGTTTGCAGACAGCAGCTTGCTTTGCTAATACATGACTTGTGACTGGTGGGTGGGTGGACGACACAGTCGACGGTTCCTTTATTACCGCGTCGGACCGAGACGTCAACACCAGCAGTGTACACGGCGTTGAAACAATGTTAATGATGTGCCGTGCGCTCGTACTACAACAAACAACATGCCAATCGGCCCAACACTTACTTGAGCTATTATCAGCCATTCTTGGCATTTCCCCATTGGCCGTTCTGTCGCCGCTGCATTAGTATCATCTCCTAGAGGCCTACTGATATATTACAAAACACCTCACCTCTGCTCATCAACATATTGCCCTGTAAGATGCCAACCTACAGACAAAAAAAATGCACAGGCCTTTTGTTTAAAACCGAAGCTGACATGACAACACAGCAAAGTTGATCTATGTTCTGGGAACCTGGAAGCTGGTTGGACCAAGAGGACACACAGAGCCTGCGGTGTCTGCAGGGGCCGATTCAAGAGCAGCAGGTCCTCCCGCCTGCAGAGAGCTACGACTCTCACATAGCAGAGATCCCATTGGGAACTGATGATGACAATTTGGGACATCCGTGCTCACATCCAGGACCGCCCTGGCTATTTGTTAAGCAAATAGCATGGTAGTGAGAGAGAGAGAGAGAGAGAGAGAGAGAGAGAGAGAGAGAGAGAGAGAGAGAGAGAGAGAGAGAGAGAGAGAGAGAGATCAACAGTTTCCAACAACTCCCTGTTTTGAAGTTGCCTGAAGTGAACCTATGGGGGTCGCACTCGCACCACAACAGACTCAAGAGAGACAGAGACACAGAGAGCATAGATGATCAAAGCTCAGCCCATCAGCTTCATCAAACAACTAGTCCACCCCCCCCCACACACACACACACACACACACACACACACACACACACACGGTTTAACACAGCTTAAGGATGAGCGAAAGCAGCCTGTGCTGTCTGTCTGTCTGCACAACGAGGAGGCGCAGGTCCACCACCACTGTTCCCACTGAGGAATGTCATGCATGGCTGGTAGTGCATGCGTGGGTCTGGTCTCCTCCACGTCCACAGTAATGTCATGCATGGCTGCAAGTGTGCATGCGTGGGTCCTAGTGCATGCGTGGGTCCTCCACGTCCACAGGAATGTCAAAAAGGAGGAAGGTGAAGTATAGGAGCTGTCTGCTGTAAGGGTGCACTTGACGAGCCACTCATCCAATGTAGGAGGAAACAAGGGGATGTAAGTTTAGGTGTGTGTGTGTGTGTGTGTGTGTGTGTGTGTGTGTGTGTGTGTGTACACCTGCATACCGAAGAGATGGGATCTCTCTCCCATCCCATACACAGTATCAAGCTGTATAATAGGGGTCAATATGACTGACTAGTATGTTTTCGTATGCTTTTAAAATAAGATTTTTATGATTTTTTTTGTTTAATGGTCAGCACACAGTAGCCACCGCTCACAAGCCAATTATTATTAATATAATAAATTATATTTTTTCCTTTGGTGACAGTGTTGGCAACTTGGCAGAGACACCGCGCCACGTTATATAGACACGTCAAGTCGCTTTACAAAATGAACATAACGGTTTTTGGGGGGAGAAGAAGAAGAAGAAGAAGAAGAAGAAGAAGAAGAAGAAGAAGAAGAAGAAGAAGAAGAAGAAGAAGAAGAAGAAGGGACATCTTAATTGAAGTTATCGAAACAGCAGCACCTCGTCTGAACTATAGCAGAGCAAAACAAAAAAAAGTTGCAACATTTAACGTGTTATGGTGGGGGGGGGATAAAAACGTGTTACTCACCATTTGAACACCCTGCCAGTGGTGAATGTTTACGTGTCCGTGTTGCGACTCAATGCACTAGGTGTAAAAACAACACAACAATACAAAAAACAACCATAACTGCACCACCAACCAACTAACTTCTCCATACAGACCCTTTCCACCCCATGGCGAGCCGACTCCATCCGAGCCCCGCCCCCTTCGCGGACCTCCCGGTCGCTGATTGGTTCAGGGGGATGTTTGGGGAACGGACGCCGGTGATTGGCTGGAGCGGGCCGTCAATCCCGGTGCCCGAATTCCACAGTGCTCACGTGACATGTGAGGTGGCTCCTCAGAAAACAGCTGTCTGGTGATGGACGGGATGGGCACATCTCACCGAGACGTTTTGAGGATTTTAGTAGATAAAGATAATTTAATAATAATAATAATAATAATAATAATAATAATATCAAGAGCCACGGGGGTTACTTCAGTTAGTACCCCATTCAAAGAAAGTTTGACCTTATTTTCTTTTATAAAAGTAAAAAACAATTGTGACAATGAACCGTTTTAGCTGTTATTTGAAAGCATTGGCGACACGAGTGAGGCTATTAAGACTAACTAGTCCATTGCTTCCCTACCACCATTTACTTTGAAGTGTCATAATCAAATCTTTCCTGAAATAAATCTCGGCTGCTGTTCAACCAACAAAAAATTAAATGCAATTCTGCCACCTAGTGGCAAGATGTTCCTCTGCATCATGTGTGCAGAGGTATTGGTTTTATGTCCAAGAAGTCCAACGACCCTTTTTCTTCACACCCCTGCAAGTCAGACACGACATGTAACAGATAACCAGCACTGTGCAATCATTGGAAAATCAGTAATGTAACACTTTATTTTGACTATTAGTAGATCCAATACCTGTGTCAACATTTTCTCCCCAGTCAGAAAGGCACGACATTGTAAAATTATACAGTGCACACAAATATCCATATATTAATCATACTAGTAAGTTCAGTAATGTTAAAGGAATTAAAGAAAAGGCTGTAGCCAGAAAGCTTATTGACAATTGCAATGAGTAGGACGACACGTATGCCACTCAAATACAATTAACATTAATATTACCATCACTCAAAAGAGAATACTTAATTTAGAGATACCAAAGACACTTCCAATCCCACACATTCCAAAATATTTCAGTAAACATGTTTGAGAAGTTGGTGTTCAATGTCTATATTTGCTTTGCTATATTTTCTGCTTTGCAGAACAGAGCCTATCAGGATCAGTCCAACGATCGTTGAAGTTCCTACAATGCTGAGTGAGATTCATGTTGTCCAGTACATGAGTTTTATAATACTACAATTGGTAGGCTAAAAAAGAGCAGTAGCATCACCAATGTGACCCCTGATCTAATTATGTGTAACCGAGCAGTAATAGGACTGAAAGCATCTCAGATTGTTAAGCACAACTTTTTAGGCTATTTATGTGAGCCGCCTCTGACGCCTCTGTTGTCTGCCAAGGCTTTGTCTGAATATATTCAGACAAAGGCCGCTTGTTGCAAGATGTCTAAGCAGCCTTGCATGCAACATGTGGCTTGTAACTTCAAGTCCACTTCATACATCCCTGGCTGAACCAACTTGTTTGCCAGAATTGTTATCATTAAATCAAATTATATTATTGGCTTTGCATAATATGAAAAGTATGTAGCTTTCAACTTTCAACAAGAAAGTGTAATTAATCGGTCTGGGTCTGGAGTCAGGTCATGAAGTGGCTCTCCACTATACAACGCATACTAAAAAGTAACAACCACTCTGCAAGGTGCATATTTCAGTGAAAGTAAAAGCAAGCAAAAAAAAACAAAAAAACAAAACTGCAACCATTTTGTTCCACCGCTTCCTCCCAAAACACACAAGGATGCACGTGGTGTACAGATCAAGGCCGTTCAAAGACAGTCTTCACTGACAATGTATTTGAACGGCCATGACATAATCTACCATTATATAATGGTAAGTGACACCCCAAACATTAAAACAAATTAAATACAAATAAAATAAAATAAAATTCCAGGAACAAGTATGTTTCATTCATGTTCCAGGCCCTTCAAGTCTAAATGAATACAAGCAGCTTATGGGGTTCCAGCTTACTTGAACCACTTCCTGATCACACCAGGTCCACCATTTATCATACTTATAATTCACTCATCTTATAAGTATATATATCTTTTTTGTTCAACCAATGGTGTACACATACACCCACCGCTATGTCCAAGTCCACCGACGAGGCCCGAGGCTTTCAGCTGCTGTGGGGTTTAGCCGGGCCCCCCACGGAGCCGTTGGGCACCGGCTTGTTGCTGAAGTTCCAGTCCACGGGGTTCAGCAGCTGCATGGTCTTCTTGTGAGTCCAGATGGGGTTGAGGACCAGCGTGAGGAGGGCGAGCCCCGTGAAGTAGAGGGCACGGGGCACCAGGGGGTAGACGGCGTTGATGGCCCCCCAGTGGGTCCAGGTCACCCACCACATGTAGTAGGTGAGCACCATGCGGCAGTGGAACATGTGGATCATCACCCACTGGTTGGCCCTCCAGAACACGCTCTGTGCCCAGCCGGCCTGTCGGAAGGAAGGAGCGGACATGATGGGAGTATGACGTTGTGGTTTGGATGACAAAAACGCAGGGTAATGACGTCAATGGCGATTATTATTATTTATACTTTATCTACTTAAACTGTCCGTGCCCCTTATGTTATGTTTGTTGTGCACACACGCTCAGCCTTTAGAGCTCGACGGTTTTGTGAGAAACTAAAAAACTACTACTTTGCTCTGCTACTTATACGTTTTTCAATTCCTCTTTCCGACTGCAGTCCTGCTGAATCAGACAGCAGAAACAAACAAAAATCACACGTATGGCAAACATCACACAATCCTGTCAAACTTGTTTTAGACTGGGTCAAAAACCAAAGAAACTTGCAGGGCAAAAGGCACTGACACCCCCCCTCCCAAAGAAAGAGGAATAACCAGCGGCACATCCTTACCTTCAGCAACATCCAGGATATGCAGGTGAACGGCGTGCTCACTTCCAGCAGCAGCGTCACCATGGGCAGGTAGTGGCCCAGGGAGTCGCAGACCACCACGCCCGCGTACCCGGACAGGGCGAAGAAGTGATGCGCGGCCAGCGGCCGGTCGAGGGACCCGAAGGCCACGCCGGAGACGTGGAGGGCCACGTTCTCGAACACGAAGAACCCCGTGGCGGTGAGCACGTGGAACCACGAGAAGCCGTCCCTGCCGCCCACCTGGTCCCTGGAGACCGCCGAGTCGCCGGTCAGCACGCAGAGACCCGCCGCGGTGCTCTGGAGGCCGAACGCCGCCCTGGTCGCCGCCAGGTCCCAGAAGACCTTCTCCTTGGTGAGGAGGGACCGGTAGGTGCGGGACAGCGCCGTGGACAAGAGGTGGCAGATGAGGAATATCGCCGCGTAGACGCCGAAGCCGAGACCCACCAGTTGGAAACGGATGTCCCACGAGGCGTAGGGGTCCATGGTGGACTGGCCTGCGCTGTCGTCGGGGGACATTGGGGGGACTCGCTGCTGCTGCTGCAGCATCACTCCTCAGGAGTGTGTGTGTGTGTGTGTGGGTGGGGGGGGATGGGACTGTGTGTGTGTGTGTGTGTGTGTGCGCGTTGACAAGGAGTCACCTGCAATGGGACACAATAATGCTTTAAAAAATGTCCCCTATTTTACCACCAGGTGTGATGTTGATTACCCATTACAAGCCATGTCAAAATCTACCCTCTAATGACGTCACAAGTGGGAGTATCCACCCAGATGGCATGATGGATAAATCAGCCTACCAGTACTGTAGTACCAACTGGCAGACTGCTCCATTTATCGTACATCTGGGTGGACACTCCCACGTGTGACGTCATTAGATGGTAATCAACGTCACACCTGGGTGGTAAAATAGGGGACAACACTGACAAAACACACAACAACACGCTATAGGTTCAGCATGGGCACCGATCTACAAAGAGGGCAGTTGATAGTGCAGGATAACATCGGACAAATCAATTAATAGCCAATTGGTACGAGCCTATAATGAAAAATAAAAGTCGACTAAGCAAACAAAGGGTGCATATTAGTTAGGTACAACACACCGCGTCTTTAATAGACGGGTTATCCTTTATATGCAAAACAATCGGCAACACTTCAGTCGAAAGGCAATGCAGTTGGATTATCGCTATGAAAAAAGAGCAACTTACCTTTAACTATTTAATGGTCCATAACAACAAGGGGAAGAAGTGAAGCGCGTTTACATCACAAGTCTTCAATTTGTATCGTTACCCGACTTTAAACCCGGAAGTCCCGCCCACTGTATTTGTTCTGGCCAATGGTCTCACCGGGTGGTGGCCCACTGCCTCCTCCTGATTGGTCAGCGTTTGCTCTGCCGCTTCTGGTTGGGTTGGGACCATTCGGGTTTTTGCATGCCTGTGTCGCAATGTGCGCTGAGGTGACATATGTGCAGACATGTGTCTCTGTCTGTATGGTATTTGCATGCGTATTATTATACAGTGCACACAACAAACGATATAGTATAGTTAGTATATAAGATATAAGACAAAAACATGTGGACCAAATAAGAGATGCATTTGTTGCTTCGATTATCTCCTGTCAATCGCTGTAAGCAAAACATCTGCTAGAAAGTGATAGTTTCGGGTTAGGGTTAGTGGCCTACCCTAACCAAAAAATGTATATGGGGGGGGGGGGGTATCAGTTCCCTTATTTAGGTGCTTAAAGACACGCAGGTCTTACTGCAAAAGTCTCATGACCTGGTTATCCTTGTAGTCATCATGGTTCCAGTCCCACAAGCAGAGTCACACTGCCCTCTAGTGGCACAAGGGATGTATAGTCGTATTACATAAGCTGGGGATCCTTGTTGTACAGTCAGTGTTGAATTACTGTTATAACGAGGAGGGCAGGGGCGTAACTATCGGTAAGCAGAGGCGGCAGTTGCTTAAGGGCCCACGACCTCTTAGGGGCCCCCTCACGGACATCTGGTGGGCCCCCAACGCAATTGCGTACTAGGGCGTCTCTTTACACTTGAGATGGTGCAGTAAATTCCTCTCAAACCCACCTGATACATGCGTTCCTGGCCGGACCGTATTTATACCACAACTCATGCCAGATTTCAACATGACGGTGTGCCGTTTAAAAACGACACCAATAGCAAATCAGTGGTACTTTTAATACTATGTTAGTAACTATGTATAGTTCATTAGACGGTTGGTATAAAATACACTCATACAATATGTTTCAAACCGCAATAAAGGTATTAACAGAACGATGTATTTGAGTATTTTATTTTTTACGCTACGACTTGGAATTATGGGTTATGGGTTATGATGAACTGACTGGACATATTACGAATTACGTACGTAACGTGCGTGCAGCGTGTTAAGACGTCACATCACGTTACACTAAACCAGAGCGTAGATTAAACCATAACATTGTATTAGCGACGATGGATAACAAAAAGAAGTACCGAAGCGGATTTCAGAAAAGAAAAAGGCATGAAGAGCTGCAGGAAGAAAGGAAAAAACTTCCGAAAATAAACTCCTTCTTTCAGAGAACCGGAGAGGGAGAGGTGGACGCTGTTGCTGCTACTAGTCGAGTGAGTGAAGATTGCAACCAAGAAGAGAACAATGGAGAGAGCGTGGGTGAGGAGGGGGGCTGTGAGGCTCGAGCTAGCCCTTGTTGCGCTAACAGTGGGTCTGACAGTGACAGCTCCTTGACCGAAGTTGAAACCCCTCCCGGTTTAACATCAACGAGGGAGTACCCAACTGACATAGGACATTTCCCCGAGAGCCTTGATGCAGACGTGAAACGTTTTATAGTGTCGATGGGGTCGTGTAAGCCAACAGGTCCTTTCCCTCGGGACCCTGAACAGTCAAACCGGTGCTTTTCTGCATCGTTCTACATTAGCAGAACCAAGTCTGGATTGGAGATACCGAGGAAATGGCTATGCTACTCTCAGATCCTAGACGTAGCCTACTGTGAGCCCTGTTGGCTTTTTGCAAAGCACACCTGGAAAACAAATACCTGGCGCAATTTGTCGAGGAAAATTCAAATACACGAGACATCTACTGCGCATACAGCTGCATGTGTGATCTACGACCATTGGCGTCAGAATAAAGTCATGGATAAGGAAATGGAGAGAAATATACTTCAGGAGGCAAGCTTTTGGAGACAGGTAATAGACCGAGTGATTAATGTTACCCTCACATTAGCCATGAACAACATCCCATTTAGAGGGCACAGGGAAAAAATTGGCGAAGCCAATAACGGCAACTTCCTTTCCATCATCGAACTGTTGGCAAAATATGACCCAGTGCTACAGGAGCTGATAAGCCGTCCCGCTCGCTCGATCAAGTACTTAAGCCCTCTGATACAAAACGAGCTGATCGAACTCCTTGCCAAACGTGTCCAGAAAGACATTCTAGATGAATTACGCTCATCTCCATTCTTCTCGGTGATCATGGACACAACACAAGATGTGGCGAAAGTGGACCAGATGAGCCAAATTTTTAGATATGTCGTTATTGAGCGAGATAGCCAAGGGGTTGCCACTGATGTTGCAGTCAAAGAATCTTTTGTTGGCTTTCGTGAAGTTACCGACTCATCCGCCAGTGAACTAACCAAGGAGATAATCGCGTCTGTGGAGGAGAGCGGCCTGGACCTCTCCAAGTGCAGAGGGCAGGGGTACGATGGTGCCGCTAATATGAGCGGCATATACAGTGGTGTTCAGGCAAGAATAGCTGAGAAAGAGTCGACTGCCGTGTATGTGCATTGTGCCTCACACAACTTGAATCTTATCCTCAATGATGCGGTGAGGATACAAGAGGTGAGACATTTTTTTGATGTTGTGGAGCGTATTTATGTGTTTTTTGGACACAGTATAAAGAGATGGGCAATGCTCATAAATGCAGATCGGAGTGAGACAACAGAAAACGGCTCCAACATCACACTTAAGAAGTTATGCCCGACCAGATGGGCATCCCGCTACGATGCAGTCAGTGCTCTACGACACAGATATGGGGACGTGATGAAGGCACTGTCAAAAATCGGGCTGACGAGCCATAAGAAAGAGGAGCGGGACGAAGCAGCATCACTGAAACGCGCAATGGAGAAGTTCTCCTTTGTATGTCTGGTTGTCCTCCAAAGCAAAATCCTGGAGCGAACAAATGTGGTGTCTAAACTTTTGCAGTCTCACGAAACTGACCTGTCCATAGCAGTCCAGCTACTGGACTGCGCCATCGCAGACCTGTCTGCTTACCGCGAGCACTTCGAAGAGTCCAAACAAGCAGCACAGGGCCTCTCGGAGAAGTGGGGGGTTAGCAAGGCCTTTGAGAACACTCGGGCGAGAAAGGTGAAAGCGCATTTTGACGAACTGAGTCAAGACGAACGCCTAGCAGATGCAGACTCTTACTTTCGAGTGCACGTCTTCAACGCCTGTCTGGACATCGTCATCTCTCAGCTGACCCAGCGATTCACTGGTCTACGATCAACAGCGGAACGTTTTAAAGCCATACAGCCCATGACACTCTGCACCGCCACAGACGACGAACTGTTTCGGCAAGCAAGCAAACTGGTCGACATCTACAGAGATGACATTACTGAAGATTTCCCCATTCAGTTGCTGTCATTCCGTGCTTGCTTGAAACAGCGCATCTCACAAGTCAAGACAGTGCGAGAGCTCGCAAAGATGCTGCTCATTGAGAACAGCTGCATCACAGCAAGTTTCGGAGAGGTTTGCACAGTTCTCATGCTCTTTCTTACAATACCAGTGACAGTGGCCTCCGCAGAGCGCTCCTTTTCAAAACTAAAGCTAATTAAAAGCTACCTGAGGAGCTCAATGGGACAGAGTCGTCTCTCTGGACTCGCCATCCTGTCGATTGAGAATGCTCGTGCCCGGCAGCTGGATGTACAGGACCTGATCGAAGAGTTTGCGCAGAGTAAGGCCCGGAAGCTGCATCTATGATGTGAGTAAAAACTTTATATATCTTAAAATAGTTATGGATAAAAAAAATGGCAACACAACACAGTAGTAGCAAGTGGGGTCCTGGATTGGTCTGTCGCGCGTCGCGCGTCTATGTGCGCGCTCACTGTGTGCGCGCTGCACGACAATAGCCAAACGTCGGGTTGGTGTGGAAGAGGCTTCAGTCAGTAGTCTACTGTGAAAAGTGATAACGTTTACAATATACGCTTTGAGCTTTGGCTCGTCTGATTTTTTTCTGGGTTTTATGATTTCTGCCACCAAATCACCAAATAGCCTATGTTTTCATGGACATGCATGGTGCGCCATCAATGTTTTAGTGGATGTGGTGGTGCGCTGTCACCAATGGTTGCATTCAAGGTGCGCAGTCGCTATTTTCCCGTGTGTGATGTGTGATCATATACTACTGAGAATTGCATAATTGTATTTGTTTGGCCAATTTATGGAACTGTCGCCCTATCCTGGACCTTTACACCTGTTGTACTTCATATGGGGCCCACGCAGATAATGTTGCTTACGGGCCCATTGATGTGTCGTTACGCCACTGGTTCTGAGCCAGGTTTTCAGTCTCCTGAGAGCACTGAAACTTCTTTCAGCCTCAGCTGATGAGACTGGGATGACTAAAAGCAGCCTGACAATGGTTTCAACTTGATCAAACAGGCCTCTCACTTCAACTGCCATTCCTCTCACGATATTAGCCACTTCAGCACTAGCTTTGAAAGTGTTTTTGGACCGAAACATGGCTAGATGGACTTTTAGGTTATCCCTGTTCAGTTCTGGGTACTGATCAACAATGCCATTCACTTCTCCAGTCAGTAAAGCTTCCTCCAGCTTCTGCAAGACATCTAGATCTGGACCTCTGAACCTCTCCTTAAACTGAACATCTACACTATCTAGCATTTTGTGGAACTCTGTTCTGTAATGCTCCTCAGGTGACTTGGGAGTGTGCTGGCTCATCCCATCAGTGTATCGTTTTGGTGGCTGTCTTTGGTGAGGAATCTGAGTGGCCTCAAACCCACGGGAGTCAAACATTGCCGCTGCTTTGTGAAAAATACCTCCTGAAAGCTTTCCTCATTCCTTTTGCCTTGTAGAGTGGATCTGACACACTCTATTGCACTTCTCATTCCTGCAATAGTTTCAGTCTGTTTTTGCAGGGACTTGTTCAGACACTCCAGCTCCTCAATCACTTCTCATGCCAAAAGAAGTCCAAGCACAGTTTTAACCTTTTCAAACCTCTCTCGCAGTCCATTCGCCCTCACACCTGTGTTAGATCCATTTGATGTCATCTCCTCCAAGCTAGACAAACGCGCTGCCGTATTATAGGCTACAAGGTTGCCTTTTTGTGAATGATGTGGATCTGGCTCGGTAACCATTTAGCCTATGGTAGGTATAGGCTTTTGTATTAAGCTCAGTTTTGACAGCAGATTAAATTTAAACCACAAAATAAGTAGGCTAATAAACCAATGTTTCTGAATACTTGTTTCATATGTGATGTGGTGTGAGGTAGCACTTTGTGGATCGAGTGTCATGGTGTTCGGTGGAGTCGGTCAGCGCGGTGTGTGCAGCGGGCGGCAACTCACACTTTCTGATTCTAGGTTAAATATACCTGTATGCTTATCTATTGTTCTTCAGAGTCACCTGTTGAGACAATTTTAAAGCAAGAAGAAGCATTTGAAATGATTCAGCGCAATATTAATTATTTAAAGTTAGTTCTTAATGATAAGACTCATAGGGCACTCAGTGCAAGCATGCGTGTGTGTGAACGAGAAAGACAGCTGCGTGGAGATGAATAAATGGAACGATAGTTATAGGCTATTATCAAATCGCGCTGGGGGATAAAAAAGCGGAATCAATTATGTCTATGTATGAGAAACACTGTCCCTTTAGTGGTGCTTCTGAATTTAGGATTCAGGACAACTGCTTTGATTTTGGGACACCCTAGATTCAGGCCCACCCCGACTTAATCCAGGCCCACCCATCTGTCACGTTCTGCATCCGCCACTGCAATGTAATCACCGCAATCATTCATGTGGTCATCAAGCCCAGTGTGGCGCATTGATTTGCTCTCAAACCCGCCATTTTTCACAGACATTTCTGCAATTTCGATTCTGTTTTCAGCATACCGGGGCCTTCATATTGTAGCAGGTAAGCTGTTCAAATGAAAGGTACCGGGTTTGATCCCCAATGTCCACAAAGCAAAAATACCCTAACCTTTACCGCTGTCCTGAATCACTTGTATCTACAAATGCACTGCACTGTTGCTCTGGATGAAGTGCTAAACTGCAACACCTACCTGTTTATGGACCTGTTGATGTTAAATGTACCTGTTTGTCGAGGGAGGTGATGTCCCTCTCGAAGGCGGCGTGCATGCGATGGAAGGACTCGGCCTTGCCGAAGTCCTCTCCCACATCCTCGGGTAGCTCCTTCTGCTTTTCGTGGATCTGCACCACCAGCTCCTTCCCATCGTCAAAGTACCTGCGGAGGGCGACGCCGGGAGATCGTCAGCATGTGTGTCGTATGTTTTATGTTGTAAAATTCACAAACGGCCGTCGCTACTTTCGTTACTGTTTGCGGGTTTCTTATCACTGCTGTGTTTTTTTTTACGACATACAGACGACCCAGAAGAATTTCCTCCAATACACAGTGTGTCAACAGCAAACATTACTGCTGTTCATTTTGGACTTTTTAATAACGTTCAGTCATAAGTCATTTAGAAACCTTAAGTTAATGATGAACTAATCAATAGCAAAACATTGAATGCTTTAATGGTTAGTTCATCGTTAACGAAAGGCCTATAAAAGACATATGTCTGAACGTTATAATAAAGTGTAACCGAGACCACCACCCCCCCCCCACCCCCCCCTCCCCCCCACGCCCCTCATCCACCCCGGCGGTCAGTCCGTACTTGAGCAGGTCGTAGGAGGCGGTGAGCAGCTGGTTGCGCGTGTCGATGAGCTCCAGCAGGTCGGCCCAGCTCTCGTTGATGGCGTCCTTCCACTCGGCCAGCGTGGACGCCTCGCTGTGGCCCGTGGAGATGAGCTCGTCGATGGTCAGGTTCACCAGGTCCACGCGCTCCTGGCCCGCCATGCCCGTGTCGCGCGCAAACTCCCGGAAACGGTCCTTCAGCAGCTGGGTGGCGGATGGGGAGAGAGAGAGTACAAATAATTAAAATAAAATAAAATAATAGAACAATTATGATATGCAACTCTTAAACTATGTTCAAATAAGTCAGTCATCAGTAATGTCAGTCATTTGGGGGGTACTTCAGACGGCGTTGAAGTCTGAGTAAAGCGTGAGAACCGCTGCTCTGATCTAGTCTCATGAATCAGACTTAAGATTAATATCTAAAGTCTGACGACAGACGAGCTCAGATCTGGGTGAACGGGGCGTTTCACATTCTTCTGTTTTTGTTTCAAACACGCATACGCCACGACAACGTTCATCATCCACGATAGAATAGGATGAATGGAAAAACCATAAATACACACTGAGACATATCTAACTTCCTTCCCACCAGTATTCGATTCAACTCTTTCTAATTTATTCTCCCATGGGGAAATTTGTATTGGTCTCTGACTCGCGCTGCAATTAAAGCACATCAGACACACAAACAACCCTAATTTACAACAACAACAATATAACAAACCGTACTACATTAATATACAGGGGCGAAATTCCCAAGGGGGACCGGTGGACGCTTCCCCACCAATGTTCAAAGAGAGCTCATTTGCAATTTGATTTTGCGGATGAAGTGACAAGCACATTCGCCGGCCGGTTCCTTTTGCATGGTTGGCTCAAAGTCAACATAGGGATTATGTCACTGGAAAAACCCCACACTCCCGACCCAAATGGTTCCCCCCAATGCGTGACTCACCATTTCGCCCTACTAATTTTACAGATACACAGAGAGAGTCCTCACCGTCACGTGGTCCAGGTCGTGGCCCATCTCCTGGGACGAGGCCAGGACGTCCCTCTCCGCTATCCAGTGCTCCAGGTCCACCACCTCGCGGCTCAACAGGAAGTGCTGGTAGGTGTGGTCCAGCTTCCGGTGGCGCTCGTCCGCCAGCTCCCTCAGCCCCGCGTACTGCTTCTCCACCTGACCCTGGCGCCGGATGATCGCCTCCCTGGTGGAGCGGGTTTCGGGGGAGGAGGTGGGGAGGTCAGGAGGTGGGGAGGTCAGGAGGAGAGGAGGAGGTGGGGAGGTGGAGGGAAAAGGAAGGATGAAAGTTTAGTTCAATTTAAAAAAAAATCACAAAATAAACAAACCAACAAAGGAATGAACTAACTCACCCACTCACACACCCACTAAATAATTCACTCAGTCACTAATTCACCCACTCACTTTCTCATGCACCCACCCAGAGAGAGAGAGAGAGAGAGAGAGAGAGAGAGAGAGAGAGAGACAACAACACTGACCCTAGGGGGTGATCCTCGGCCATCAACCTCTTGGCGCGGGCCGACAGCCTCCTGATGGGCTGGACGTAGTCGTCCACCGCCTGCTTCAGGATCAGGTGACGCTTCAGCATCAGCATGGCGCTCTGCTCGTCCTGCAGGGTGATGGGGGGAGGGCGGTGGAGGGAGGAGGGAGGAGGGAGAGGGAGGAGGGGAGGAAGAGGAGAAACATGGAATCAGATTCAACTTTTATCGTCATTGGCACAAGTACAACTAAATGTGATCTCTGCATCTAACCCATCACTAGCACGCTAGGAGCAGTGGGCAGCCGCAGTGCAGCGCACCTGGACCTAGTCCTGGTCCTGGGTTCGAACCCAGGACCTTCTTGCTGTGAGGCAGCATGGCTTAGGTTCACTGTGCCACTCATGGGGAGGATGGGGAGGAGAGGAGAAGGGGGGGGGGAGAGTCAGTTGGTGGAAAGAGGGGAAGAGGAGGAAGAGGAGGAGGAGAGGGAGTGGAGTGAGAGGAGGAGGTGGAAAAGAGGAGGGACAACAGAGCGATGGAATAGAAAGTAGGTAAAGGAAGAGGAAGAGAAAAGGAACGGAGACATATCACAACACATGCAGAGGTTATGCTATGTAGTTTTTCATGATACTGACGAGTGTCACAAATGACCCATACGGATACAAGTAACATTCATACTTTCTCATTTGAAACGGCAATATAAATTGAAATTGGAAATTGGAAACAGGATTAAAAACGCGTTGACCATTTGGTGGTCCTCTTCCTCCTCCATCTCAGCCTTGCAGGCGTTTCCGGGCATTATGAGGTACAGAGGACGGTCCTAATCTGCCCCCTGTGATCACATTAACTGGGGGATTCACGCGGGTCTCTGCCTCGACATGATAAGCCCTATTTTTAAAGCTAATGATGCGGGGAGGAGGCACCAACACACAAACGCACGGGCCAAAGCATTAAAAATAAAACACCCCGGGTAGAAATTCGAAGGCCATTTTTTACACGAGAAACGCCGCGGTTAGCACTCAAGCCACTGGGCTAGTAGTACTAGGAAAACCGCTTGTACTCACTGTACATAAATGACCTCAATTGCATGTGCGTATTTTTTGTATTAATAACATTGACCCGCTGTTTTCCACTCTTAACTCATTTATCAGACGCTTTCATGTAGAGCGACTTACAGTGAATACAGATACATGGATCCCTACAGGTGTAGACCTGGGAATCGAACCCAGGTATTTTTGGCTGGCAGTCAAACACCCAAGCCATTGTCAAGCACTGGCTTGACACTATCTTGTTATCGTTCATGTTTTTCATGTTTCCAATCAATGTGTAAATATGGCGATTAAGCCTTGAATTTAATTTCACAGTGGGCTTCACCCCTTAACCTTTATCTGTGTGATCCAGATGGGTAGGGAGGTGGACCGCTAAGGGGGGTTGGGGGATAAACCCATGGCTCGGCTGCGCCTCCTCACCTTGGGATTCTCGTCGGAGATCATGTACAGCTCCTGCTCCCCGATCCAGGCCTCGGCCTCTTCCGCGTCGTTCAGGTACTGCTGGGCCTCGTTGGCCCCGCCCAGCCTCTCCTTCCTCTTCTCCATCTCCTCCTGCAGGCTCCCCCACGCCTCCTCCAGGGGCACCGCCTTCTCTGCGATCAGCTGCGCTTCCGGAGTCACCTCCTCCTCGCCGCTAGGGGCGTCGGTGGCGGCGGCCGCGGCGGCGTTGGAGGCGGCGGCCATCCTCCGGCCTCGTTCCAGGACCTCGTCCACGCGAGGCTGGTGACCCTCGATCTCCCTCTGCAACGTCTGGAAGAGGGAATTAAAACGGCACAGAAATATTGAGAAGGCAATATTTCGATTGAGATTTGTGAAATGTTTAATACACGACTGTAATCAACCTGTATTTTT
This sequence comes from Merluccius productus, assembly GCA_027122695.1. Taxonomy (NCBI): domain Eukaryota; kingdom Metazoa; phylum Chordata; class Actinopteri; order Gadiformes; family Merlucciidae; genus Merluccius; species Merluccius productus. Next base: position 4,159,586 of record JAOPJI010000113.1, on the reverse strand, counting down.
ATTTTTATTTTTACTTGTATTTTTATTTTACTGTAGCTAAATTAGTTAGCTATGGTTATATTTCTATGACTGGTCCCTTGCCTGGTGTTTCTTCTGCAGCATCTGGACGGTCTGGAGGTTGTGTCCTTGCTCCTGGGACATCGCCAACGGCAACCTCTCCTCGACCCACAGCTGAGCAGAGGAAGAGGAGAGAGGAAGAGAGACAGACATAGAGAGAAAGGGAGAAACAGGACGATCGGGAGACATAGAGAGAAAAGGGAAGAGCGGGAGTTGTAGGGAGAATATAGAGGATGTAGACATAATTAAGTAAAGTGTCAAAGTGAGAAAAAAGAAATATTTGGACGACACGGATGAAGAGACAATTATACTATACAGTATAATATGCAGTTATACTTTCAAAGGAACTTACAATCCACAATCCAACAACAAGTAGATGCATGATGTCATTGGCTTGCGCCAGTCCAAAGGTCACCTGACCCCCACCGGACCCCACCACATTCATCCATCCAAAACAAGGAAGTGAACGCCTCACCAGTTCGTCCGCTAGGTCCCGGTAGTACTGATGGACGGCCTTGGCGGCCTCCAGCTTATCGCGCCGCAGGGCCAGGGGGGTGTGGAGCTGCTGGAAGTCCCGCTGCAGGGCCTGCAGCTCGGCCTCGGCGGCCGGCTGGTCCTCCCCGGCTCCCCCGTGCTCTTGGACCGCCGCCTGTAGCTCCGCCAGCTCCTGCTCCCGCTCTCGGAACTGGTTCTCCTTCATCTAGACGTCATGGTGACAAGAAGGTAGGATGTTTTTTTGTAATATTTGTATTTAATTGTAACTTGATTGCAGTTGTTATGTTGTTGACTACAAATGTAAATTAGCCTCTTGGCTAATTCTGACACATTTACATTGAAGTGTGAACTAAAATGTTGATTGATGTGTGCTGTCCCTTAAATATCTTAAATAAATAAATAAAATGTAGAGAGACGACGTCAGTGATGTTGAACTCAACTACAACGTGTCGTCAATACTGTATCATGTCATAGTATCATGTCCTATAATGTAGCATAGACGGTCAATAATTCTGAGCTCAACTGTCAATGGAGTAGTATAATGTCCATAGTGTTTACCTCGACTGTAAATCATATAGCACATATTGTACACGGTCAATAATAATGAGCTAATAGGCTATAGTTCACATTACATTGCTCATATTGTGCGTAGTGATGGATGTTTTGTTATTTATTTTTGCATATTGTTATTTTTTATTTTGTGTGTTTTTCTTTGTGTTAGTTTTCATTTCATGTAGATGAACAGCACAGGGAACTAAATACACATGATCTGGATCTGACGGAGCTGACATTATCATTATTAACATCACGTAACATTATTGGAAGATATCAAGGTTTTTTTACACACACGCGCGCCATAACCAAGACGCAGGCAGCGAGTGACCGACCTGGTGTTTCTTCAGCAGGATGTTGGCGTTGGTCAGGTCCTTGACCTCCACGTCCCCGCCGCTGCGTATCTTCTGCTGCAGACCACCCACCCACTTCTTGATCTCCACCAGGCTCTGGTCAAACAACTCGGAGCGGTTGGCGTCGAACAGCAGGCGCGCCTTCTCCTGCGTGGTGCTCTCCAGCTTGCTCCAGAGCTCGTGGAGCTCGGCCAGACGCGTCCGCACCACCGGCTCGAATTCGGGCTTGGATTCGATCAGCTCCTGGCCCTCCTGGTTCCGGACAAACGCGCAAACACAGACACGGGGTGATGTTGGAGAGGGTTTGCTTTTTTGTCCTGTTGGGTGTTTTTCTGAAATTCTGTGGTTTCATTTGGGCAGAAGGCCCGATGGTTGATTTATGATTTTACAGTAATTCATTTCACCCTTGTTTGAAGCGTAAAAAAATTAATTCAGTTTGTTCAGTTATCCTCTCTCAAATACACAGTGATTAATCTAGTGGGTGTAATTATCAACCAAAGTTAATGACCACCTTCACATCATTTGGTATACTTGGTACACATCATCTGAATACTTGGAATATCCTGTTTCCCATATGCAAATGCATTTTTTTTTTCAAAGCTAAATCTCAGAGTTTATTAATAAATCAGTCTAATTACAAGATACGTTTCTCGCAGTCGATACAGACTGACAAGCGCTATGGACTAAGCGCTACAGCATGAAAGCCAACAGACTATTTTAGACACACACACACACACACACAAACGGACCTGGTCTATTTTGTCCAGCCAGCCCTTGTTGGAGGCCAGCTCGGCGATGAAGGCCTGGTGTTTGAGCCACTTGCTGTGGAGGTTCCTGGCCTCGTCGTAAGACGTGTCCTGCGCCGTCAGCATTTTCTCGTTGATCCACAGGGTCAACTAGACAAGAAAATAACATTTACACATATAGGCTGGTTTTACACCCATGGTTACTCCCATTCCCCCTCCTGGGGAACAAGAAGTTTGGTCTTCAGGAATACTGCGGAGGTCCGCCTGGTCCAGGGTTCAAGTATAATGTTATGTAGGAACTTGCACATGAAAATTGAAGTCGCTAGTTTATAACCTTGAATCTGAATCTAGTGGGGACCATTAGGAAATGTGTTTGAAGGAATTCATTTTAAAACCCATGAACCATGACAGCAAATCTGTGTATCTGAGGGTGTGTTTGTGTGCAGAGCACATTGGATACAAAAATAATCTATTTTTTAGCCAAATGGGGAACCTCCAAGTCCAATAATGAAGTGAAAAGCTTAATAACTTAACTACACTATAATGTTGAGTCACTTGAGTCACATCCTGTTTGTACTTACATCCTGAGTGTTTTGAAGGAAGTGTTGGAGATCCCGGTTGTCTTTAAGCTTTTGTGAAACCACCTGGGCTCTGTCTTTATTGTTGTCATGTCTGACATCCAAAAACAAACAAACACAAACACATACAAAGTAAAATATACAAATACAAACACAAAGTCGTATTTTTAGTCTGTTGTTTTCCCAGCAAAGGTTCTACTGTATACAGAACTGAACAAACTCGACTATCCTTTTAACAGTTGAACGTTAAAAAACGGATAACTGCTTCTTTTCTAGCTGACATACTGTAGTTAGCTGGAAACGCTCTCAATTGTGTGGCATCACAGGTAAGACAATCTACCACTATCCCACAGACAGATCAATATCCATCACACCAGGCGCCTTGCTCCCAGTCTCCGGAAGCCGGGAGAAAGACGTCCAGGTTGGAAGTACACTTGGAATAAGTAGATCTTAATGTAGACTTAATATAATCATTGTATGCACTACTCCACCCTTGTATGTGCAAGAAATGCACTTTGTGAAAAAAAAAAAACGGATTCTGTTGTATTTTTATTTTTCTCGAGAAGAGGGTCAGGATAGACGAGTCAGTAGTTTGGGTTGTTTCACTCCCAGCCGAAAGGTTCTGGTTTGAAACCGCAATGTCTGAGCTGAATGTCCTAGCTGTAGTAGGCCTCCTTCAGCAAGACATTGAATTCCCTACCTGCTTCTTAATGGCATGCAGCTAAAGTTCAGTATAGGTGGCTTTGGATAAAACCAACCGTTGCCGCTGTCCGACAAAATTAAATAAGGGTTTTGCCCCCTGACCTGTCTTTGATGGATTTCATTTTGTCCTGGACCTTCGCGGGGTAGAGGTTCTCGGCGTCGAGCAGCCTCTGTCCCGCCTGCACCGTGCCGTCGATCTTGTCCTCGTTGGCCCCCATGGTGGTCATGAAGTTCTCGTGTTTCTTCAGAGCCTTCTCCGCCCCGTCCAGCGTGTCCGACTTCTCCACGTGGGTCAGGGTGTACTCCTGGAAGAAGAACACGTTCAGAACAGTTGTGCTGTTTTTCATCGCAAGTGCCATCCAAGCCATCCAAAGCACAGTGCTACAAGTTGTACAGTACGTCGGACGTGACCTGTCTCAAGACGGACAAGACATGCGAGGTGTATAATTTTACAGCAATGCAGAATGGTGACTGGTAACCCTGCTGCATTCTTCGCTGCAGAATTCTTTCAGATTGCGTCGCTCTGTTTTCCTCACTGTCTGAATCATTTTTCTACCCCAGAATACAGTTCCTTGAGGTTTTTTTCTCAAAATAGTGGGAAAATGTTTTGATGCGTTTCGTTAACTTCCTCATCCACAACACAACTGTATTTCTTATATAACTTTACAAACACACATTATGTTTCACTAGTATTTAAGGAAGGAGCAGGTAGGGTTTACACATTCTGCGCAAGAATAGGTAGACTGTGGAAATGGGAGATCGACCTAAAAACCTTTTGGCTACTACACTATCCTGCCCTGTCCTGCCTTCAGGTACAAATGTAATGAGTACAAAACGAAGATTATTACAAACATGATAAATCTACCTGGTTGTTGAGGATGGCCTCAGCGGCCTTGGCGTCCCTCATGAACTGCTGGAAACCCAAGCCCTGGTCCAGGAAGTTCTTTCGGCTGTCCCACATCTTCTGGAGCTCGGTCCAGCCGCGGTCCAGGCCGTTCAGCCTCTGCTCCAGCTGCTGGTACTGGGGGTCGTCCTCCTGGCCCTGGGTGACCCGGGCGCCGGTCTCCTTCACCTGGAGGAAGTCCTCCCGGTGGTTGCCGATGTCGTCGTGCAGGGCGTCGTGGAGGCTCAGCAGCTCCTCGGCCTCCGGCAGCGAGGCCGGCACGTCCTCGGACGCCACCGCCTTCTGGGCCTTGAAGAGCCAGGACTGGAAGTCGTCCATGTCCTGCAGGAAGGTCTGCAGCTTGCTCACCTCGCCCAGGGAGTCCTCGCGGTCTTTCAGGGTCTTCTTCAGCTCGTCCCAGGCGGCGTCCAGCTGGGCCCGCCTCGCCCGGATGTTGTCGGCGAGCTCGGGGTGGTCCTGCGCCAGTTGGTCCGCCTCGCCCCTCAGGAAGGCCAGCTTGGTGTCGATGGCGGCCAGGTCCCGCTCCATGCCGCCCAGTTTCCTCTGCATGGTCATGACTGCCGCCAGGTCATTGCCCAGTTCCTGCGTGGACTCGATGATACGCGTCTTGTCCTTGATCCAGGCCTCGGTCTCGTCGCACTCCATGCCGTAGTTGTGGAGGCTGAGGGCGGAGTCCACCTTCCTCTTCTTCTCCTCCACCATGGCCTTAAAGGCTTCCCACCTGAGAGAGGGAATAATATGGTCATAGACATGAAGCCATTACTTGGTCAGTACTTAATGTCAATAGTCGCACAGCTAAACTAAATTAAATAAAGATGACCATGTTCTCACCTCTTATTCAGTCGCATCTGGCAGTCCTTAATCTCTTTGGTGCGAGGGTGTCTGTTGTCCTCCAGCTGTTTCACCGCCTGGTTGACATCATCGACCCGCGACTGGACGTTAGCCATGTCATTAGCTAGGATGCTCAACCTGTGAAGAGTCGCGTTGTGTCAGCAAATTCCATCAACAGTGGCAAACCAATTCATATGAAACACAGTTTAATATCAATGCATGTCAGGGGCTCTTATTTACCGATTCTGTACTATTTCCAGATCCTCCAGCTTGTCTGGCACCTCCAAGCCCACCAGCCACATTTCCTTCTGGCCCATCCAGAGCTCACACGCGTCCGTCTCGCTGAAGATGGTGTACAGGGCCATGGTGTCGTCCAGCTCCTTCTGCCTGAGGTCCGCCAGGGCCATGAGGTCCATGTACAGGTCCCGGATGTCCTTGAGACGCCGCTGGATGTCCGGCGTGTTGCGCAGCTCCTCGGGCAGCGCGTTGGCCTGCTTGCTCAGGGCGTCGATGGTGGCGCCGTTCTTGGCCGTCTCGTTGTTCAGGTCCCTGTGCTTCTTCAGCAGCCGCTGGGTGGTGTACTCGTCGTGGCCCACCTCCCCGCTGTCCATCTGCCTCTTGGCGTCCAGCAGCCAGGCCTTGAGGTCGTCGGCGTCGCCCTGGAACTGGAAGAACTTCTGGGTGTCCTGGAGGCTCTGCATGCGGAAGGCCGCCAGGTCTTCCAGCTCCTGCCACTGCCTGCGGACGTCGTCGGTGCGCTCCTGGACCTTCGGGGCGCCGAAGTGCTTGGCCTGGATCATCTTCTCCCCCTCGTCCATGACCTGCTGCAGGTGGGCGCGGCGGGCCCCCAGCTCGTCCTCGAAGGCGCTGTGTTTGCCCTGCAGGATCAGCACGCTGGTCAGGTCCTTGCCGTAGTCCAGGGAGGAGAAGATGTGCTCCTTCTCCTTGACCCAGCTCTCCACCTCCGCCATCTCCCACAGGAAGTTCCAGAAGCGGCGGGACTGCTCGAGGCGCGCACGGCGCTGGGCGGCCAGGGCGCACAGCTCCTGGTAGCATAGGTCCAGGTGCTGCACCCGGTCCCGGATCACCTGGGGGTCGCACGGCTTATAGGCTGGGAGAAGGAGAGGGAGGTTTACATATTTAGTTATATAGTTAGATTTATATTTTTTTGTTTGTCGATTTGTCGAAGTGCTTCTTATGCGATTTCTCAGGGGGTATTATTTTGCAAATTTGAGACCTAAGGGGTTTTGTTGTACACATACAAGGAATTTGACTCCATTGTTTTCATTGCTCTCAATGTACTTACACAGAATAGACATTCATACAAAACAAGGACAGCAAACTGAAAAAAGGTCAACATAAACAGATGTACAAATATGGGCATATTTCTGGTAAAGAGATTGGATTTGTGGTAGAAAGACAAGTCTACGTTTCACTTGACTTGAATGGTGAACCTCATAGTTTCAGTCACATAGCGGGTGCAGAGGGATTTAAAGATGTTCCAGTTTGGAAATGTAGTCCGCCATCGCAGTTGGCACAAAAAACATGGCACATTTTCTACCTTCAAACCTCAATTTCTTTGTTTTACTTTTCACAAGTTATATCTAACCGTCCACCTCAGTCAATCTGTGGACATTTATAGTGGAGCCTTGTTTTCACATGTGTTAATTATAGTATTGTTTGTCTACTATTTGTGTTATTACTCACTGTCTCCATTTGCGAACATGAGGGCGTTAGTGTTGGCGTTCTGGACCCTCTCCGCCTGCAGGGCAATGTCGTTCTCCACCAGAGCGTGCTTCTGAAGCAGGTCCTCCACCTCCAAAAGGTGCTTCCCAAAGTCTGGAGACAGCAGGCGAGCCTGGGGGTGGAGGAGGGAGAGCGAGAGAGAGACAGAGAGAGAGAGAGGGAGAGAGAGAGAGAGAGAGAGAGAGGGAGAGCGAGAGAGTAATGTTTAACAGTGGCCAGATAAGAGGCTTCAGGATGTGTCATACAGGAATTATTTCTGGAGGCTGGAGGGACCAGATTCAGAAAGATAAGGTCCATCACGGTATGAAAATATAAAACGGTATTAAATATAAAAAAACATCTTAGTGCAGTGGGTGGAGCTAAAAAAATCTGTCCAGGAGTGTTCTGGACCTGTATTATTCTCCTTTCTATACCTTCATGTGGTCCATCCAGCTGATGAGGTAAAGCATCTCCTAATAGAGTTGCTCTACATCATATACCTGTCTGACCTAATGTACTTTCTTGGTCATTTGAGTGCCTTTGAGCCTTTAAAACTGTCATGAAATGTGACCTGTGAAGCCCTTTGAGACTGTGGTTAAGGAGATAGTGTGATTAAGCGCTATAGGCTTCATATACAATAAGATAGCAATAGGAATAGCAGTGGAATAGCAGTGGCCCAGGAGGTAGATAGGGTTGCCTGGCAACCAGAAGGTTGCTGGTTTGATCCCAAACTCCTCATGTGTCGAACCCTAACTGCTGTTGCCTTGCATGGTTGCCACTGCCAAGGGTGTATGAATGGGTGAATGTGAGGCAACTGCTACCACAGCGTATGGTATATATTGAAGTTGCTTTAGGATTTTACAGTGCTACAACTCTCTCAAGTCCTCTCACTATGGCGGAGTATCGCCAACAATAAATCCCATGATGCATTCTGATGTACAAGCCCTATAGGCTACAAGAAAATGGACTTGGCTGGATTGTTCTCCATCCCCCACCTTCATGTCGTCCATCCAGCTGATGATGTAGAGCATCTCCTGGAAGATCCTCTGCAGCGTCAGGTTCTTCCCCAGGCGCCCCCTGCGGGCCGCCAGCAGCTCCTGCAGGTAGTCCCACAGCCGCAGCACGTTGTCCTTGCGCACGTCGACGCGCTTGGCGTCGTGGTAGCGCTCCGCCTCCAGCTCGGCCGAGATGGCCACCAGGGCCTGCACGCGCTCCTCGTAGGCCGCAATGTCCGTCTCGATGGCGTCGTGCTTCTTCTTCGCCGCCTCCACCGCCGGCAGGTCGTACCCGAAGTTGTCCTGAGAGGAGAAGAGAGAGAGAGAGAGATACAGAGAGAGAGAGAGAGAGAGAGAGAGAGAGAGAGAGAGAGAGAGAGAGAGAGAGAGA
>JAOPJI010000113.1:4113823-4126951 GCA_027122695.1 Merluccius productus | reverse complement strand
GACTTACAATAAGTACATTTGTCAGTAGAAAGTAAAACAACAATATATCACTGTCGGTACAGCAAGGATGTCAATAGAGCAAGTTTCTAAGTGCATCATAATTGCTCGGGGTCTGATCGTAGGTTGGGGGCAGGGCCGGCCCGAGGCATAAGCGAAACTAAGCGGCTGTTTGGGGCCATCTCCTGATTCTCATCTCCTGTCAGACTTGTTAATCTCGTCTTGGATGCCTGGGGAGGGGTCCAAACTGACTCTGTGCCACAATGATCCTGGGCCACTCTGTTAGAGAGGGGCCTCTTGTATGCATACAATACTTTTGGTAATCCTACAACTATTGTGTGTTACTTTAACATTTAGAAGTCTCATCTGTCCTAGACGCAATATCTCATAAAGAAATTGCCACGACATACGCCAGGCGTCCTCTGTGTGGGCGTTTGCCCTGGGCTTGACCGTTTCACATCTCGCTGCGTTTCTTCACACATCTCACAGCCTGATCCAGATACCTGCTGGATGAGCCCGGGGGTCTTGATGAATCAAAACAGTCGCTCGTGCTTAAAGGGCAGAAGAAGCCACAAAGCTACAGATCAAGGCCCAAATGCAATATTAGCATGTCGTAATTCATAGGGCATGCAAAAGGGATAGGTTGTTGATCCTTTGTCCAAAAAGGCAGCTCTGCACATGCCAGCTAGCTTGAAGTCCATTAGCGCTAGTGTGATGATCTTTCATAGACCTGGTACTGCGTGGGTAAAGTCTGTTTAAACCAAATTGTAAAAATGTGTTTAGTGTTTGTCACACTATATATATACTTGGCCACTTCAAATTTGGCTGGGTGGGAAGACATTTTTCTTCCCATCCAGCCAAATTTGAAGTGGCCAAGTATATAAGATTAGGATTCAAAATCGTGAAACAATAAGCATTATTCTCAGCTCTGAGACACTGGGGGCGTGTCCGCTGAAGGTGCTAATCCAAAGCAATGGTTATTTAACAAGAAATAAATTAACTTTGAAGGGACAAAGTGAAACAGTTCCTTTTTATCAGCTAGATATCAGTATTTGAGTCAGTGTGTGACAAGACTTAAATCTACTTTTCTTTTGACCAGGTATATGTGCATACCATTTTCTTTTCTCTTAAGATCCATCTGAAGCTTTTTAAAACTAAATGTGCCACTTAGCAGACCAAGGTGCATTTCATGTTTTATTAGTTGTTTGCATGGCAATTTGCGATGAATTGTGTGGCTGCCTCTCTAGTTGCTGCTTGAGACGTTGCCGATGGAAAACCAGGAGTCCAACTGAATGCACCACAGCAGCTTTGCTGCACTAAAGTGAATGCTGCTGCTGAACCAGTGAGTGGTCCTGATACTCCAAGTATGCATCCTTGAATACAACTTAGGGTTAGGGTTAGTATGCATCCTTGGATATAACGTAGAGTTAGGTTTAGGGTTAGTATGCATCCTTGAAAATAATGTACGCTTTCATGTGGCCATGAGGGGGAAGGTGGTAGGCGGTAATTCTGCACCACAGCATCCGCGTATAGGAACACGTTTGCAATGCTTGCTGGGACTTGTAGTGCTGCACATGGCGGGAGTTAAAGATGCGGGCCAAAATTAATTGAAAACTCAAAGATTGCGTGGGCCAATAGGATTTGGCTGAGGGCCTGACTTGGCCCCCGGGCCTTGTGTTTGAGTGCTTGTCTGGGTGAAGCCCAGCTCATTTACTTCCTTAGGTCTTTCACGTATGCTGTGCCAGAATTTAAACGGGACCAAGCACTGAGGACAGAAGGAGTGCTGTCACATTGAAATGCAGAGGGTGAGTAGTGAGGATTACCTGAGTTCTGCTGGGACGTGCCGTCAATGCTGCATGCTGAAGGGAGGCAGAACTTGATCCCTGGAAACAAGTTAGTGGGTTGGACATTCAGAAGAGAGGGGGCGCAGTCAGCCGCCCAGTACACATACACCCTGGTCCCTGCTCACCCACAGTGCCACAGTACAAGTAAGGACTGTGCCTCAAGTCCACATGTGTGCAAGCTACCATCATCTCGTGTTCTAGTGCAAAGGAGCATGCATGAGATAAAGAGATAGAGAGATATCTGAAAAGATAGAGATGGAGATAGAAAGAAATAGAGTGGTATATGGACCTGGATAGTTTGAGAATGATGTGGGAAAAAATGACAATGACATTGGATTACAAACAGTAATTTGTGTATTCAATATAACTATTTGTTGCTGTATGACTGTTATCTGCCATGTTCCTGAATTTCCCGTCTGGGATCAATAAAGTTTTATTTTATCTTTCCTGTTCGTGTCTGGGAGGCCCCTTAGATGTCTGGAGCTGGGTTTGGGTTGAAACACCAGCTTTGTCATTAACCGATGCAGTTCTCTATCCACGGTATAATTTCATTGTCATAGAGGTGAAAAATAAATTCTGCTGCTAGGACTCCCCACTTGACAGACGTAAAGAGACTGAGTCGTGAACTGAGCTTTTTTTCTTTTTTCTTTTAGTTGTTCCCCATCTGGTACTATGGGAGTTCATTTACTTTACAATTATTTGTTTGCTATTGTTTGAGTGTACTATTCTTTGAAGATATTATATAGTAAGATATAAGTATAGATCAGCCAGCATGTGTGACTGGAGAAAAACAGTTCACAGTTGCACCACAGCCACAACTAACAGCTACAGTATGGTGTTGTATGGTGTGTGCATACCTTGGCCAGCATGGCTCAACTTGCTTTGGGCCCCTTCAGGTAAACACTTTATTTGCTGTAGTGTAGCAACTAGGATTAAAACATATGATTCCAGTTGCCAATATAACCCATGTTAAAATAAATGCCAATTAAAATGATAATTCAAGCAGATTTAGCTTTTTCAACAAATATTTTTTTTGTTACAGTGATTTATTGGAGTATGTTTCCTCAGGACAATGGATACAAACCCCATTAACTGAATATTTAGTTCAGGGATCCCAGATGTCTTCGGCTTATTTGTTTTCTTGTTTTGTTTTGACTTTCCATTGCTGGGAGCAGAGCACAATTTTCATTGTACGTGTTGGTTTGAGTGCTCTGTGGGGGCCCATTACCTGACACTGAAAAACATTTTTTTAAACATTTTTCCTGACACTATCAAAACAGAAACAATGGAAGGGAAGAAAACACTTACAAGTAAGAAGATCATAAGTATGACAAAAATACAGAGTAATCAATCATAAACATGCACCTTCAGACCACATATATTCTGACAAAATAGTCTCCGACTGCAATATACATTTCCTTTCAGGCGGAGAACACAACACATTACACACATTACAACAACCTCCCAGGTGCTTCACATTCTCAGTCTCTGATTCCTGAGCACGGAGATGATGTATTATTGTAATAAACACAATATCTCCCCTCAAAAAATATTCAGGAATATTTTTTTCATATGATTCATTATATTTACCAAGCAGAGTGCATGTATCTTTGTGTGTGTGTGTGTGTGTGTGTGTGTGTGTGTATTTGTGTGTGTGTGTGTGTGTAGGATCATGTGTAAAAGCTACATACTATACTATTTCTGCATTGGCCTTTCTTTGAGAGCATCTGACCTTAAATGCACTGGAGACCAATTATTCAGGTTTCTCTGAGCAAGAGGCATGTTTTAACTCATTCTTAGATTGTGCAACGGCATGTGTCCCTGTTTTGTGTCCTCTCAGCTGCTCACTTGGTAAACAAAGTGTCCTTGGAATTTATAGTTATATGATAACTGCCAAGATTTAGTTTGCTCCATTCTGGAGTGCTTAAAGCAACAGAAGTCAAGGAAAGTCCCATGGCCGGCGTGGCGATTGCCAAAACATAGCCATAAAAAAAGCCATCTATTCAGTAGTCAATCACAGAGCGCCAAAAGAGTCTCAGTAAAAGGAATAGGTGCGGTGAAAGTGACCTATGGTAAATCCACTTCCATCAATGTTGTGGGCCGTGCCTGAAAGAGGAACACTTCACTAGTGTTAAAAGAGGAGGTACCTTCTGGTGAGACAGCGACAGCTGCTTTAGAGCCACTTCATAGTATGTATAGCATTTTTTATAGCATAATTACATTAAGATTACAACATATTTGAGACCACTGATTGTCCATTTCAGGTTCTGGATAATCTGTAAAATATGTACTACAATTGAAGAAGTTATTTATCTTGTGGTGAGACTATTGTAGCATGGTGTATGAAGAGCGCCTTGTGGCTGACACGAAAGGTGTTTTTGAGCTATAGCTATCTGGTTGTGCACCGGTAGCTATGAAACAGTGTGTTTTAATATACTTGTGCTACATTTTGTCTGCTGAGAATGAACTTTGCTTTTAGAGTGATAGGGACATGTAGGTGATTTCTGCACTGTTGTACTCGTATCTCCCACTCCATGGTTCCACACTGGCGCTTCGATGGATTGATCTTGGCTCCCGACCCCTCTTCTGCCACCTGTACCACAGGAACGCCTGCTTCCAGGAAGACCTGTCTGGGCTGCCAGGGGCTTCTTCTGCCTCAAAGTCCTCGGATGGATCCATGCCTAGTGGCGTTTCTATGGTATCATCTGGCACAACGGGTGGCAGGTCTACTGAGGGTACTTGTATGTCTTCTGGATGTGAATCAGAGTCAGTATGAGATGCAGGATGAATGGATCCAGAGCCAAGATCCATTGATTCTTCTGGGTCAGGAAAGACTGGACTAGGAGGTGAGATTGTGACAATGACCTGTGGCAGTGGGTCTTTGTGGCGGTCATCAACAGCCTGCATCATGGGAGACAAGCTGCTCTCTATGGTTGGATCCAAACATGCCGAATCAGATAATTCTGAAGATTCAAGAAGGCAGGGCACATCTGGATCCATGTTAGATTGTGATGGACATGGGCTGGACATGGATTGGTAGAGGGGGGAGTCAAAATCCACTGTTTCAAATGGTGAGTCAACACTGAGGTCCAGTGGATCTGGTTCAGGATCCATAAACACTGAATCAAGATCATCTTGGTCAAAGGAGGTCAACATCACCATGTCAAAGTGCACAAGATCAGCATGATATATAGGTGCAGTGTCAGTTGGTTCTGGAAGAGGTGGCCACTCTGGTTCTTGAGACTCAGGTTCAGCAGAGTTGGCCCTGTCTTGTTGATCATGCCCCGTTTTGGAAGAACAACTTGAGTCTAAGGCCGGTGGCCCTGGTAGGGGCTCAAAGGCATGATCCGAAAGGGGGGTAAAAGGATCTGTGTTTGGATCACTATCCGTTGGACTTGTGGGAGAGTCAGGGTATTCAGATACCACAATAGTTGGGCACTGCTGGTCGGGCTGTACAATAACTGCAGTAGCAGTCGAATAATCAGGAGGAGATGTATAAGGGCAGACAATGTCTAGATCAATGATTTTCATGGAAGATCCCATGATTGAGTACAATGGATTTGAGTTTGTTTCTATTGGCTCTGCAGGGTATGGGTCTTCTGAACCAGAATCTTGTGAACATTCAGGTATTGTAACTTGAAGAACTGGTTCTGACTCATGACTAATAGCATCCTCTGAAGTTGATGTCACTTCATCTTCTGGTGGGTCATCTGGAGGTGAAACAGTAACTACAGGGACTGGATATGGTAGGGTTGGTGTTTCCTTCATATCAGGGGATTTTATCACTTGGGGTGTTACATCATCTGGCTTATCATCATCTGATTTGGCCTCTGAATAGTCTTCATTCACTCTGTCTATACAGGTTATCTCCATAGCTATAATGGAGTCTTGTTCAACTCCTTCTGGCTCCTTAATAGCTGACCCTGCTGTACATGGTTGTGGGACATGAGTACTGACCACTTCAATAATGTCTGCATCTAATGAACTCTCATTTTGCAGCTCTAACGAGGGTGTAGGAGACAAGTCTACAGAAGACACTTGTTGGCTTGGTTTCACAGAGACTGGAAGTATTGAATCTAAAGAAAGAGGTATGGCACTTTCTACAAACATTGACTGTGGAGAGGCAAGAATGCTTGGGTCCATAGAGAGCTGTTTTGGCAGGTGTCTGCGAGATCCTGTATCCTTCTTTTGTTCGTCGTGCTCTTCTGGACAATTGACCGCAGCATCAGCAGTGCTTTGCCTGACTAGGACCTTGCTCCTGGCCTGGGTCCCAACAGACACTTTGGACACTTGGGGTTTCTTCTCTCTTGCTCCACCAGTAACACCTCTCTCTGCTCCGGAGGCTCTGGGCCCTCCTCCTCCCCCTGCTACCCCTCCACCCACTCCCGCCCCAGTTGCAGTTGCCACCACACCACCTTGGGGGGACCACGTGTTGTAATGCTGGGTAAAAGTGTTGAAGTTGCTATTGAAAGCACGAAGCTCTGTGCAGAGGTCTCTCCTGAGGTCGGCTAGTTCTCTGCGCATGGCCGAGACCTCCTCCTTCCACTGCATGCTGATGGCCGCTGCCAGGGTGGCCGACTCTTTGATACTGGCCTGGATGGCTTTTGGTGATGGCCGCTCTGGGATGCTAGATCTTGGGGATCTGAAGTAGATCGGTGAAACGGGTGGTCCAGAAACAGGTTTTGCTTCAGCCCCCATAAGTTCTGGTTGGTAAAGCCTGTCTCTTCTAATGGGACAGCCTAGATCATCGTGAGCCAAAGGGACTGTATCTGCCAAATCCTCATGTGCACTGGCCCGGTCAGGTAAACAAGAGTCTTCCTGCACATAATTTCTGTCTGGAAGACAAATATAAATAAATTTCTGTAATATAGCCACAGGTGTGGGCAGCTGGAGAGAATGTGCTTTTCATTGCAACAAAGACATGCAATTATTGCGTATGAGTCAAAATAAGAAACTCTTAAAAATAATAAGAAAACTATTAATGCCCTAATGTGCATTCACATTCATGAATGTACATGAAATGAGATTAAAAAAAACATTTGTGATGATACAATCTTGATATCATTGTTTTAATTAACTATTATAGTTTGTTAGGAACTACTAATGCTGAGAGCGCATTCCAATTTTGACTCATTTCTGATAATGTTTTACACTGCCTTCTCAATTTGTATCTATAGCATGCATAGTGAACATCTTTTCCTCGCACAAAGCATAGTCCCCATATCATGTGACTCATAACAGATAATGGACAACACTATGATTAACTGAGGTATTGAAACAAATCATCTTGCATCATGCCTTTTCATGGTTTGTCTGGAATTAAACAAATGTCTACTTTGTGCAGTGAAAAGAGGCAAAGATGAACAAAGTTTTCAACCATCTCCGCATTACTCAGGAAGTACAAGTATGAACCCTATTGAACATGACAGGTCTAGTTTGACCTATTGATCTGGCAAAAAGCACCCATAATATTAATCACATGCCAACCTTTGAGTCCTGAAAATGCAAACACACTTGTTTGGAGTTTATTGAGAAAGCAGTGTAAGGACAGTATCCTTTTCAAGACATAAATCATCCTTCATAAGCACATCTCCAGGTGACCACACCCCGACCCTCACTAAAAGATAGTCAAACTGTCATTAGGGAATAGCAACATTAGGAAAAGGCAGAATTCATTGTTCAGTTCTGTTGCACACACTTTCAAAATGTCTTCTTTTCTTCATCTGTGAATCCACCTTTTTGGGCATAGTTGAAACCACCAGTACACCTAAGGGTCATCACCAACAAATATGTGCTTTGTCAAGTAGCTATCGCTTATGAGCAGAAACCTTTATATGCAATTATAGGACTAATGTATATTGTTTATTCAGTTGCAGATACATTCAAACTTCACTTTATTCTACATAAATTTTAAACATTTCCAAAGACAATATTACGTACAAGATTTCCATGTATGTAAACATGACCCTGGGAGAGAGAAAATAATAAGTTAAAAGTACTTTGCAATTGGCATGGAAAGGTTTGTCTATGTTTTGGTATTAATGTGATATAATCATTTTTTTAAAAATATTTTATAATAGCCCTGCTCAAAGTCCAGTCAAGGTGTGAGTGCATTTAGACATGCCATCAGGTGGCAACTCCCATTTCAGAAACCTAATTTCACACAAAGTCCCTTTATGTTTTTTCAATAGGGTTCATATCTTTACTTTCTGAGGAATCCAATGAGTGAGCAGACAAAGCAGCCAGAATACAGTCAGATGAACTGCCAAAATAAACAAGCTGGACGTACAATTACCGTATGTCTATCATAAACAAAACAAACAATGGAAATATATATGGGTGGTTCCATGCAACAACAAAAAAAAGTTTAAATAAACATGTCTACAACTTATCCATCCATTACCATTACAGGTAAGCATTTGATGACAAAACCATCTATGGACGTCATTTGTTTCCAGTTCTTACCTGTGGTGGACCTGATGGTGGAGGTGACAGTGGAGGAGCCCATCGAAGGGATGCAGTCATCGTCCTGGGAGTAGCCGGCCTGAATGGCCCGCAGGTAACTGTGGCTCCTGGTCCGGAAGCAGCCTGGCAGGTCCAAGGCCTCCATGGCCTGGGACTCCACCTCGCTGAACACCGACTCGCACACCGACTCAAACTGCCCGTTGATCTCTGTCTCGCTTACCTGGGTAGGACGGCAGCGTCATTCATGCGCCGTCGTGGCTGTGGTTTTTAACGAGCGAGGTTACGCATTTATTGACTTTCATTCAGGGATGTTCTATGTATTTCTAATACTTTTCACTTATTTGATCAAAAAATAATTAACTAGAACAGAAGAAACACAATGTTCTTGCCATAGATAGTCCCATCTCAGTTTGTTTTAACAGAGTCAATAAGAGAGGAAGAAGTCATTCTTGTAATGTTACTTGAAAAGTGCTTTGTCAGATATTCCACACAGCCCCGAACACTGCTGAATTAAATTGAATGATGAGACGAATATGTAGCAGGGATCGAGGACATATTGGGGGAATACTGATTTGATCTCTAGGCTGTAGCCGCTCAGAAAGTTGCTTTTCAATTTTGACAAGGTCTGTTGTTTGATTAGTTATTAAATGCTCATGCATAATATTCTGTCTAACAGATCTTTACACAGCGAGAAAAACTGTTTCGCCAGAAGACGTAGCTTCTCGCTATGGCTATATAACAGAGGCATTAAAGTACATGAAAGAATGTGGGAATTTGATAGAAATTCGCAAGAGGTTTTTTAGACTCCTCTGACAAAAACGATGTTCCTCTTTTTCAGGGCAATAAAATAATGAATGTCAGATTTTCAAAGCTGTTGATTTATTCACAACGTCTTGTACAGCAAAGTATTTGTAAAATGACTGAAGTTTGCAGATCGGTAGAGAGCATCCAGACTCACCTGGCTCACCTGGCTAACGCAGCTAGCTTGGCTCAGAGTGCTAACGGCGCGCATATAGCTTTGGTTCCTGGAACGAAATTTGGGGGAGTTGTAGTTGGTGGAAGGATCCAGGACCAGGCCTGGATGCATGTCTCCTCTGGCCTGCAAGCGGTAGCTCTGACTGGACAGACAGACAGACAGACAGACATACGGACAGAGATACAGAGATAGAAAGAGAGACAGAGACAGGTGGAAAATAAGGTTAAAGTGATACATCTAGCAAAAATAAATCCATAAGCTAACTCATAGGAACATGCATTTCCTCCAGGTAGCGTAGCGTAGCGCCGTTCCCTGCCCTGGGCATTCCTTCCTCTGGGCAGGCAGGAACCTCAGAGAGAGACTGATGATGACTTTGTAGTCTCCCAGGAGTGGGAGCCTCTCCCTCCGGTAAAGTCCTTGGTGCTGTTGGTTCGCCGGTGTCCTCTCTCCGCTTGGCACAATTCGATTAGCTATTGTGCTGAAACATCTAATCAATGCTTGGAAATGAGGGGGGATGCAAATAAGGGGGCTAGTTAGTGAGCAAGCACTTCAGAAAGGAGGAGGCCGGCGCATCAGCCGGGAACGCCGAGGAAGCAAACAAATGTACTTTCTCTGAAGCGTAAAGAAAAAAAAAAAAAAGACCTGGCTCGAGGGGTGGATGGGGGGGTGGGGGGGGGGAACCCATGTCTGGTTAGAAACCTGCAGAAGGGAAGAGGAGTGGAGAGAAGCTAGGGGAGACGAGAGATGATCAGGGTGAAGTTAGAGGCGACGGCTGGGACGGTCGAGTAATAGGAAAGCGTTAGGGATGAGTTGTTTTTCTTCTGCGTCCCGAGTGTTTGGCAGCTCGGAGAAAGGTCACCGTGATGTCCATGAATCCATCTTGCCGCGTCTCGGGTACATATCCTCTAGAGTGCATTTTAAATAGAGATTACAACCTTAAAGGGATTTTTGCTTTCAAATCAATCACAACAACAAAAAAATGGTGAACCTATAACCCTTCGTAACCAAATATCACTCGACGATTTTAGCCGTACACAGCCCCGGGGAGCCGGGGCTGTGTACTGATATACGGACGGGATAACTAGATCATTCACATTTATATAGTGGTCCAGGGTACTTCAGAGTCTGGTGGGGTGAAACGTTGCCCCGGCAACGATGACCTCCCATTGACCTGGTCTGGAGTGTGCGGTCTATGGTCATAGTCAGTATGCCAGCAAAGGCAGGGAGCCAGCTGGCTTGGGTGTTGGGTGTGTTCAACATGGCCGCCCAAAACAACGGAGGAAGGGGAGGAAACAGATGGCTTGGTGGGTGGGTCAGTAGATGTGTGCGTGTGTGTGTGTGTGTGTGTTGTGACAGAGGGTTGCGGACAATGGGGTGGGGGTGGGGGGGTTGGGTCACTGAGTCACTTGTATTCACCTTAAGTCTGCAGCGAAATTGGTGATGTAGTTACGCATGTCGCTGTTCATTTTATCCAAGCGGTACGAGCTGTGGGGTAGAGAAGAGAGGAGAGTTACTGGGTCCCACCATGCAGGTGAGGAAGAAGAGGTAAGGAAGGTCCCACGTCACCGGTAACGGGGCCAATGGAAATCGGCTATGTATGTATGACACCGCTGGAAGGCGGAAAGCGCTAAATGTCCCCTGCCCCCCCCCCCCCACTAAAAGGGCAACAAACATTTAGGATGACACACAACATGACGACGGGTGCACCGTTGCGTCACACTGATATGGGCAAATGTGTGAATGTCATCGTTGCATTGAGCTGATTCTCTTACAACTGCCTGGCGGGTTGTGTGATGTTGCCATAGTGACACACAACAATACAGGGACCAGAATGAAGAGGTGCTTGATGGATTCTGATGGACTGACACACTTGCACACTATTTTGATATGGAGTAAGACATATGAAGAAACAATAGTACAGTAGAATGTCATGCTGTAGCTGTACTGTAGGCTGGCCAATCACGTCAAGTCAGTGGAGTGGCGCTTGACCTGTGATTGGGCGGGTCGGTTGGAGGGCGGAACAGGCAGCCCGCTGGACCCAATGGCTGGCTGCAACCACGAATGGGAATGCAACGGGAAGTGAGGGAGCTAACGCGGTAAAAGTAACGGACTGGGTCAGAGTACATACAGTAGTAGTGCAACAACAATTCATGTTAGGAGGGCCGTGGTTTTCTGTGGTGGTGCACACAAACATTTTTGCACAACGTCCGTTGTTGGATTAATGGCACATTCAAGCTTCTGGCTGAAAACATTTGGTGATAAAGTACTGACCGAGGTCTAGAATATGTCTGAATTTGCCTGTCTCTGCTGTGCAGTGATGCATTATAATCCGTGGAGTGAAGGCAGCAGGTGCTGTTTCGTGAGAGCACCATCTTTTTATCAGTTCTGCTGGAACACATTTGCCTGTAATGTCTCTGGCTGCGGCTAATGCACTTCCATTGTTGGTCCAATATTAAGGGACCGGATGATTGTAATCTCACTTATTCCTG
The DNA here is from genome assembly GCA_027122695.1 of Merluccius productus. NCBI lineage: Eukaryota > Metazoa > Chordata > Actinopteri > Gadiformes > Merlucciidae > Merluccius > Merluccius productus. Next base: position 4,115,180 of record JAOPJI010000113.1, on the reverse strand, counting down.
CCCTCACTGGTTCTCTTGCTGCGGGTAAATGTATTATTTTTGGTGGTTTAACAAAAGCCTCGCCCCGGCAATATCTGGTTTTAAATAAGGAAGCGGATACGAGAAGTCATGTGTCACGGGCGGCGCACGAGGAAAGACCGTTATTGGGGTAAATTAGGTAGGGGAGTAAAGACAGAGACAGAAAGCCATGTGTTGTATGTGTAAACTTTAGAGTTAGCAAGAGTACAAGGAAACCTACAGGAGTTGTGTTGAAGAGTGTTGATGCACAACAACCACAACGACAACAAGGACGTCAGTGCTGGCCATTGGAACGGAGCGGTTTCCTCTAGATAAGGACCGCTGGAGAGCGATGTGTTAAATATGTTATTTCTCAAACATGCACGCGCGCATAAACATGCGCACTCACGCGCACACACAACTACAGTACACACACCAGACTTCCTAATCAGGCATTTGGCACACACCTTCGGAAAACCAGTATAACAGGTGCAATCTGAATAGGAAATTATATTATAAATGTGTGCAGAAATACACAACCTCGCGGGTTTAGCACTGATAGGAGTCAGGTGTGTTGCGGTGAAGCCTAACGAAGCCTACTCTGGTAGATTCATCATTTATCATTCCCTGCCGCATCCCACATCGCTCGCTTTATTCAGGGATTGTTTTAATTGCTTTAATGTTGTGTAAATGACTGGAAAGTGGAAACAACCCCGAAACATCAGGGACTGATTAGCTCGTGGGCGGCTAGATTTGGGAACTGATTTTCATTTATAATGGTGTAATAGCTTAAAATTGTTTTTCATGTTAATTGAATCGGGTGATTGGGTGTCTTTGCATGTGTGTGTGTGTGTGCATAATAATTAACATAATAACAAACTGTAATAGTATACGGGATAGTACATACACACACTGAGTTTCCCCAACGGTTAGGATTCCTGGAAGGGACCCCCCCCCCCTGCTGTTTCTCCTGAATGGGACCGACCCCCCCCCGCGGTGCTGTGGTCTCTACTGTCTCTCTGTTTGCGGTATAGCGGTGGACGTGCTCAAAGTCAGGCCCACAACAGAGTGATTGCCGCCGGTCAATATCCTGCGTTCTGCGGTGCCCAGAAGACCCCGGGCCCCGCCGTGGCGGGAGCCATTATTCAGAGTGGCCTGTGAGTACTATAACCGCTACTGATAGGCCTGTGCCTACTGCGGCGCTCGCATGAATCACTTGCCATTTGCGAGCCATTCACGCCGCATTCAAACGCGGATTTTCACAGGAACACAATAAAAAAATCTTAAAGGTGCCCTGCCGCTCAAAACCGTTTTTACTTGTATTTTTTGAAATGTGTTAGGTCCATATGTGTTTGTGCTA
>JAOPJI010000113.1:4015101-4026314 GCA_027122695.1 Merluccius productus | reverse complement strand
GTTTTCACATTTTATTTTTGAAAAAAAGCATATCTTACGTATTATTCACAAACTAACTGTGGTTGCCTTAACACATCGCCCCCCCCCCCCCCCCGAGTGACGTGGTCCCCGTGAATCACCGGAAAACTGCGGCCGCTGGGGTCGGCGGCCGCTGGGGTCGGCGGTGCGTGCCGACCGTGAATACCTTTTGAGAGGCTGTGAGCAGCTTTATGGTACACACATTTCAGCCAACATCTTCCAACACGATTGGCTACTTGAATGCAAAAACAATTCGGAAAATTTCATAGCATGAAAAAATTGGATATGGATTTGGACGATATTTAATAGGATTAAGATGGTGCGGCGAAGCAGAGTAACGACGCTATAAGGGCTCCAAAAATTGTTAGAAAAGCTCACTAATTCACTCACGACCACGACCAGATAAAGACGGCTGCCGAATACAGAAATAGTGCGTATCCATAAATCCCGCTTTAATCATTCACATAAATGGAAGAATATGAAGGGCTAGTGAAAATAAACGCTGCCGTCTCATGATAGACCCCATTATCCTGCCCGTATATGCCGTGGCATGGGAACAGAATGTGTTTTCACCAACACATGGCCCTGTGATGTCCAGAAAGCAGCCCGCTAACGAGCCATACATCAACACCACGGCCTCCCTAATGAGACACTAATCAAATGACAATCATCTGAATTACTACCAGCATATGCCCATAGGATTGTGCGAAGGGCTGCATGTAAATATGTTAAGATTTAACATATGTTAAGATTAAGTCCTCGCTCGTTTCGCTGCATTGTGTTGCTGTACTGATTTTTTCTTTACTTTTGCCCAACATCTCAACAGTACATTTTCACCAGACAAAGAGGTTATTCATGTCTTTCTATAGAACATAAACTAACCCTGATGATGTTATTGCACCATATACACTAGGCATACGATTGCTTTATTTCACAGATACGCCGTCACGGTTTCTCAATAGTGAGATATAAAAAATCACTTATATAAAAGAGACACTTTTGTCTCCCTTCAATAAATATGTTATATTGCTTACGTTTGCATTATTCCCAATGAAATACATTGAACCCTATTCAACCGAAGAGCATAACAAAGGCAACACATGGCGAAGGCTTATTGATCAGGTTCCGGAGCCCCACAATAATTTGCGTTAACTACGTACATCTGGATACTCCTATGTAATACACACACAAAAAAAAAATGAAAATAACGAAAAGCATTACGTCTGCAACCACTCACCAGATCTGGAATGACCTTGGTGTCTACATCACCCATGAAGAATTGGGTATGTGTGTATTGTGCGGTGTTGTGGTTCGAAATGTGACAGCAGTTTGAGTGTTCGTGATATGGCGGCGTTAGGATGTGGAGGAGAGCGTGCTGAGGTGAGATTGAATCACGGCTGACACATCCGATGGTCTTTATTACAGCAGAGAAGACTGTTGCTGTTGTGGGAATTTAAATGTTTATTTTAAAGATGGGAAAGATTTGAACTATAGAGACATACATATCCTGCTGTATTGCACGTTGCATATGCAGGGCCGTTTCTGATCTTCTGGTGGCCCTAATCCACATCAAACCCCTTTCTCTGAATTATATATATATATATATATATATATATATATATATTATAGCTAAAAAAAATACTGTTATCAATCATTTCCCACCCAAACCATTGTGGCTGAGGCCAAACAATGTACCCCACACACTTGCACTAAGGATCAAAATCACTGAACAATTTTACACAAAACATTTTAATTTAAGTATTCATTTATTTTGTATTTATTTTAAGGGGGGGGGGGGTGGAAGGATATGTCAAGTAGAAGTACAGTATATGTTTAATATATAAGATTTTGCGCATTCTGGAATCGCTTTGCTAAACCTCCTTTTGGGTTAATCAGGAAGTATGTAAGTGAAATTGAAGTGCCATTGCCAGCCAACTGTTTGTTTATAGGGACAATGATGAGTGACATTCATTTCAACTCATTACAAAAACATTTTCAAGACAAATTGGTTGTCACTGAAATAATATAGGTTTAATATATCATACTATAGCATGAAACTTTAATAAACACTGAGTGAATATCCTTCAACCACTTACCCAGACAAGACTGCCCCGGGCGTGTTTTTACAGCTAGCATGCCTAGCTAGCCCCCTTTTAGAAGGGCTACCATCATATAAAAGGAAGGAAATGTCTGCTGGTAAAGTTACATAACAGGGCACGTGGTAAATGGTACCTTATAACTGACAACAGGAGCGTTTGAGTCATAAGAGCTGCACTGCTAAACGATTGTTAATCATGGGAAAGAATGTGTGGGTACCTGTACCTTTAATTCATTATGGCCTGCTGCAACTCCCATCCCGTCAATTCAAACTACTTTATACCAACGAATACCAAAACATGGCTCTGCTTTATCTTGGTGGGTGGGCTGTGCAGTCCATTGAGGTACGTGACACGTTTGTCGTAACTGGTTATCTGTTCATGTGCAAGTGAAGTGGGCTGTTTGCTATCGGACGAGGTGATCTGTATCTGTGTGTATATCACGCAGAGAGAGAGAGAGAGAGAGCGAGAGAGAGAGAGAGAGAGAGAGAGAGAGAGAGAGAGAGAGTTCGAATTTTGTATGTCTCGCTTCATTTCAGGGAAGACAATGAGACGAATCTAATACCTGTCCCGGTCCTTTGTTTGCTATGCGGAGCCAAGTTAAGCGCTGTAAGGTAAATACATCTGCCTCCTAATCTGGAGATCATCATCATTACTCCGCCACTTAGAAAGGGCACATATCTTGAGCTGCAAAACGCTTGACCATAGAAAGTCATGTAAACAATGCATGAACCTCAAACTTTGTGATGCTTTTTAATTTTTCCCCTACATCCTCCTGTTTTTCTTGGCCGTCTTTTAGTCAGCTTCAAAGAGAGAAACCCCACCATTTGTTTGAATTTGGTTAATATTTCACTCTGCTCAAGGAAACGAAAGAAAGACAGCGGATTTACAGCGCCGTGCGCCGTTCACGCTGTACCTGGCAACAACACTCTTGTAACTGCGCATGCCAACACGTGTGTAATACATTCCCCCTGATGTGGCCATGCCTGCGTCTCCTCTCCTCCTCTCTGTTCTCCGTGAGACTGCCGATGTTGCCGTGCAAACGTATTTTACCCTCCAGACACACTGTTGTTCAGCCTCCATCTGGGGCCGATGGTCTCCGTTAACCTTAAACACACTCGGCGGTGAACGCCACCCAAGTATGACCCCGCCGTCGTGACGTCGTCCCCCCGCGATCAAACGGCGTGCAGGAAGTGGGACGCAGACACACAGCCTTTTGATGTCCTTGCATCTCCGATGGGGCTCAAGTGATATCAATCTAGAACCGGGGGGACGCGAGGCACCACAGGCAACAACAACTCATTACAGTGCAAGCGGCGGCTCAAACTTTCTTTTTATTAAATTACTTTGATTTGTGGGGGGAATTGACCAAGTTTCCTATATTGTGTGTTTGCTATGCAAAGTTTCCACATACGTTGGTCTCGACATGTGTTTTTTATTCGGGGGGGCCGAACATGCGAGCGTATATCGGTCTATGGAGGAATGAAGTGCATAACTCAGCGCTCGGCGGTGGAAACTTCCTGTCAGTCGCGTCCAACGCAAGCCTAATCATTTCCTAATCATCTTATCAGCCATCTGATATGAAGTTTGGAGCAAAACATGCCAGGTTGATTAAGATACATTGTGCTTCGCTCATTTATAATTAAATTATTGTGATCATTTATTATTTTTTTTAAAGCTTTCCAATTTCTCCGGTGTTGCCAGCCTCCTGTAGAAATATTATTTTAAACAAACCAGCCCACCGTACCATATACTGTACATTTCCCTTGAATTGATCGATAGTACTTCACACTATCATACATCAACAGTGTGAAATAACGGTTGGCTTAAAAACAAATTCTTTACAGTTCTACTTTTCCCCAACCTTAGAAAGTGCAGGTGAAGGTCATTCCTCAAAAGTCTTTGCAACATCAGCTGTTTTACAGTAAAAGAGAGTTAGAAACCGTGTACAGTAAGTATTATGCAGCGAGCTCCACGATATTCCCCTTCGCTTCCTGTGTGTAAGATATTCATCACTTTGTGTGGAAGAAAAATAAGCAAACCACTGCAATGCAACTTCAAAGCAGAATGACCTTCATCACTGCAGCAGCAGACAGAGTTATGGAGTAATTACTGGAGCCGTTCGCTAAATATAAGTCCCTCCACTGCAGCAAAGTGCAAATGTTCAAATCCACTTCCCGACTTCCTTTATTGCTATTATTATTATCAACATAGTTGTGAATGCAGTCCACATGCATTTCAGTATGTTTCAACCCCCTACTAAATTTTTGAGTTCCTAAATTTTGTAGTTTAGTATTTTGTAACTATTCCCATTTTGTGTTTTACATTTCAGGGGCCGCCGTAATTTATCAGTGTTTTTCCTAAAAACGTTACGGCTCAGGATCCCTAACGGTGAGGAGCAATGTTGATGTTATACAGTTACATGTGTTTCGGAGTGGAAATGTATCTCCAGCCAGGTTCTCTAGAAGGACATTCATTATTTGGAGTGAACTAGGCCTAAGAAAACAGACAGGGTTTATGTTGACAGTTTTATACGATATGGCCGGAAACTTGGAACCATAATGTGAATGCCATTGCATACCACGTTTAGGAGGCATTCCAGTTCAGGATGGGAACTAAGGGAGCTGTTTCTAAGGACATCAACAGCAACATCTCAACGTTATTTACTAGCGTTTGTATTGGATAAATGTGTGAGTTTGGTCGTTTGGGTCGTTATGGAGCTGTGATACAGGGAAAACCGTATTTATGCTTCTGAGAAATCACGCCGACCCCTTGCGGCTGTTGATGGGCCGTTTCATTTGAAAATTGATCTGGAAGATCGATCAATGGTGAAGGCCGTCGTGCAGGACCACCTTCTGTGTTACCACTTACTAATATTTGAGTGAAGCTAATCATCTCTCACAGCTGCGTGTCTATTTGGACTTGTTGGATGTTGACATTAAATCACCGTATTATTTACCGGTGTGAACTTGCTACTCACGCTAATGCCAGAATCATGCAGAAATAGCGATGTCACGTTGCTTTTTCTGCATTATAAACCTGAAAATGAATAGAAACAATATCATTTAGCATGTGGCTACATTGGGCAGAGGGGAGACCTTGCTGGGGGGGGGGGGGATTATTGTTGGTCTAATACTGATGAAATGTGAATGCCTGAAGAAGATATACTTCTCCTTTCTTATTATACAAATATTTCAAAAAGAGTTCAAACAAACAAGCTCTTGTCCAAAACGATCTTAAAAGGCTTGTTTGGTCATCCATACATCCATATCATATGTTCCCCCACACGTATCTCCAACATTTTCCACTGAACGCCTAAGAATAATCGTTCAGTAGCCCCCATACTTCATCAAGACGTCTTCAATAAGGTTTCCTAGTCTTAGATATTTCATTATAGATCAAAGGGTTACAAAGGACGGCTTGCCGGTTGATTTTTCTTGTCTGACTTCCCTTTTCAGCAACAGTATTTATTCCCAACAGGAGTAATGTTCTCGTGATCTGCTGGAACAACACAAATCAACCCATGCAAATCTCAACCTCATAAATAGCTCACGGCTCTACCTTCCTCCGATTTTGATTGGGATGTAGGGTCTACACGCTGTCCTTAATATCAACACTGGAAGTGGAAACACAGTTTTCACTTTTTATTCAATACTAATGATTTAAACCACATGATGATTTAATCAGCCACAGCAGAAACGGGTATTGAAAGCGGCCCTGTAGTCTGTTTTTGTCAACAGACTACACACATGTCACATCAATTTAATTATGTCTCTTTTTCTTCTTCTTCTTCTTCTTGTTCTTGTTCTTCTTCTTCTTCTTCTTCTTGTTCTTCTTGTTCTTGTTCTTGTTCTTCTTCTTCTTCTTCTTCTTCTTCTTCTTCTTCTTCTTCTTCTTCTTCTTCTTCTTCTTCTTCTTCTTCTTCTTCGTGTCCATAGTTCAGCAGGGGTGCCAGCGGGGCACTTTGCCGTGGTGGAAAGATTTCCCCATGTGGTCGAAACCATTAAAGTGGACAAGATGAGTGACGGGCAGCAATCACAGAGAGCCAGACAGACTTGTATCTGTAAGTTATCCTTTTATTTAAAAAAACTGTGTGTGTGTGTGTGTGTGTGTATATCTGTGCATGTCTGTGTGCATGAGCGTGCGTGTGCATGTGTTGAACAGGGATACTGTTGGAACGAAACCATTCATTAGGTTTCATGTTGTTGTAGCCCAACGTGTCCTCTGGTCCTGCGCTCCGCATGCAGCCCTGCAGTGTCTTCATGGAGGACACCGCAGCCTGGGTGTCTTCATGGAGGACACCGCAGCCTGGGGATCTTCATGGAGGACACGGCAGCCCTGTGTCTTCATGGAGGACACCCCAGCCTGGGGATCTTCTGAGACTCACATCTTGTCTCCGCTCATCCGCAGGCTGCAGCCGGTTGGCGGCAGACAACCACCGAGACGCGTCCTCGATGCAAATGTCCACATGGCGTGTAGTCTGGCTGGCAGCAGCAGCAGGGGTTTCACTTTGATCTCTACATCCAGACTACTGAGGCTGGTTTAGGGCAGTGATGCCCAACTGGTTTAGGGCAGGGATGCTCAATTATTTGAGAGGGCCGCAGAGCGTATGCCAAACCTTCATCTTTAGAAAGAAGCCCATGGATGAACTCATGTTTCCATGTTAATTAATGTTTCAACGGATTTCATTGAGTTTAGCCCTAATTGTTGCTTTGTTGATTACTGCAATATTGATAAATAAATATTGTAATTATTTTTGGGTCGTGACTTAAGGACTAATGACACATGGTCCTGAGGCTCAACTGGTCCTGAGGCTGGACCAGTTGACAACCACTGGTTCAGGGGATAAGGCTCCAGACTCTGTCTGTCTGTGTGTCCGTCTGTCTGTCCGTCCATCTATCCATCTTGATATCGTTCTGATGAGTCAAGAACACTAAATCACTAAAAACGAGAACCAACACAACTGCTACTTATTTGTGTTCATCTCATTCTTAAGCCAGCACAAACAAATGAAAATATGCCACACTGTGTTCCTCCATTAAATGCTTTCAAGAGGGGCTCTCTCTCTCTCGCTCTCTCTCTCTCTCTCTCTCTCTCTCTCTCTCGAAAGCCCCTCCATCACTCCAAAACTAAGGCTTACATAAGGCAGACCTTCTCCACAAGTGATCACAGGCCATAGTCCTTAGGCAGGAAATGAGCGCCAGGTGACGGCCTCTCCGCTAACCAGTGGTTGTCCTGCCCCAACAAGAGGGAGACAGAGAGAGAGAAGGCTGAAACAACACGCTCCCTATCCAGTGTCCTACCGCCAACAGATGGGTCATGACCTACAACCAACCCCCCGGGGATGCGGGGTGACAGCGTGTGAGTGAGTACGGATGACCAGAATAGAAAGAAGAAAGCAAAATACATGCGTTTCAGTTTTTCTATTGTCGTAACCATCAGCACCTATCCATCAATGTAGGCTCAATTCAAACCAACACACACACACACACACACACACACACACAAACTGAGGTAAACAGGAACTATGTGTGACTATGTGCCTCAAACACTGTCAAACTCAAACATCTCAAATGGTGTATTTAGCTCAGTCAAGCATTTCTATAATGAATAACAGACTTGATTTTTTGATGAGTCATTGACGTCGTCAATCTCATTGACTTTCATTGACGTCATTTGACTTCTGTTTTCATTTGATATTATCATACATAATAAGACAAGCATGTGATCCGACCTGCACAGGCCTCCAATTGACAGAGGCCTGTCAGCACCCAAACAAAAAGGCAGCAACCCAAAAAAAACAAGTTAAAAGACACCAAACACCCTGAAGGTGTGTGTGCACGCACGCACTCACACACTCACATACTGACAGAACGATATCACTCTTTATTTTTGTTAAAGTGTGAAAGCCGCCAGAGGAAAAGCCTGACCGGTACTGCATGTTCTAAAACGGCGGCTTTCAACCGTGCGGCTCCCGGGTGTCGAGGTGTGTTTTAGTAGGACGTGGGTGAAACTATGCCCAGAGGCTGGAGCAGATCGTATTCTGCATTATCAGACATCTGGGGAAGCTCTTACAGAGAGAGTCCCACGTACGTACGAGTGCATTGGACAAGTGCTGGAAATCCTGGACGTCACCCCAAAAACACCAAAACGTTTCGCCAAAAACCAAGCGGTTCAGCAGCTGTGAACGACGGCCCCCGGCTCCCTCAACACAGTGAGAGGTCAGGCCGACCTCCACAAGCACCAGCACCAGCACCACCACCACCACCACCGCTACCACCTCCACCAACAGCACCACCATGAGAGAAAGACAGGAAAGTAATGAAAAAGAAGTGCTAGGTGCTATGGAAAGTGCAGGTCTTAAATCAGGGAATATTTTTCCATGACACCCCGTCATAGGAGAAGAGGCAGACATTAGCTATTATTACGTTTACGATCCCACGCTGCGGAAAAACAACTGGAAACTAAAATGACGGAAGAAAAAGAAAAAACATACTGTGAGAAAAGAGACAAAGGCAGGCTAGATCATATTTTGATCGGCCCTAAGCTGAAAAACATGCCTACTTGTGATTGCTGAAGGAAGGACAAGTACCTAATAAATATTGAGTGATATTCGGGAAAAAGATATTCCATGTTTTCGCTTATTGTAGACGCAAAAGTGACGTCTGTGTTCATTCCACACGCGTTCATACTTAAAAGGCAGACGTCAATGTCATGTATACTGTTATATATATAGTGAAAAAACAGCATTGTGTTGCTTTGGTAGGCGGCGAGGTGCAGGAGCTAAACAAATCTCTGGTCACAAGTCGTTTTTAACACAAGACATCACTGTGGCGGCTTCTGCAAACCGACGGAAAATGACGTCCGACATCTGTCTGTCCGAAATATGTGCCGAAAAACGTTCACTCGTAAAATAACAATAACGATACTAAATAAACACCCCCCCCCCGCCAAAAAAAAAATGACCTGCAGAGGGACTGAAAGCTAGCGTTCCTTCCACTCGTCGTCAGATGACATTAAACAGCCCCACAAACCGAAAGAAAAGCGTTGAAATAATGTTATCGTACCTCATCCAATTTGTTTACAATGCCTTTCGGGGGAAAGAAGAAATTAAGCCATGGCCAATAAATAAATGTAAGTCAAACAACGTGGAATGCCAAGTGGTAGTAACAACAAGCCTCGCTCCTGTTGCTATTTCACCACTTTATTTGTCGGAAAACAGATTAATGGTCAAAACAGATGAGCAGAGCATCGGAGGTGCAACGCAGAATACAGCAGTGCGGCGCATTTATGCTAACAGGGGCTATTAATCACGTCTTGTTAACTTTTCAGCAGGTTCTTTTTAATGGCATTAAAATGCACTATACAAACGGATAAAGATTATGCTGTCTGAAGGTAAGTGAACTCGCATTTAAGTATGAGTCAACCTGCCTCTGTGTACTTTGATTTAATTTGTAGGCTATATTTGTATATACTGGCATCTAACGAAGCCGTGACCGACCAGATCCTTCGTGTGCCACCTCGACCACTTTCCCTGTGTTCGCCTTACTACTACGTCTCTGTCTTTCCTCAGTCTGAATCGTGCTGAATGTGTGCCTTCCTTCACCCACTAGTTTTCCAGCTTTATTACAAACCCAGTCCAGGTGTTTCTATGGTTTCAGACAGGTCTCACACAAATCTTATTGACATGCAAACATTTCCATAAAGCCCACAGAAGGTAAAGACTAAAGAGGAAACTGCTTCAGCACAGGGCTGGCTGGCTGAGGAACGGCCTGATACTTTTCCAGGAATGGCTCAAGAACAATTGTGTCAGACTACAAGACATGTATCATGTATATCGTGCATAAAGTATGACTAGTATATCCTAGATGTAATCAGAGTTTTCATTTACTGATCCAGGTATGGGGTGGGATGACTTTTGCAGTGAATTTGATTATGTAATCTTAAAAAAAACCAACTTGTAAATCATATCCATCCTATAGGCTGCGCTTGAGTCTCACTGTAATCTCAATGCCAGATGCTGAACAGCCCCTAAGTGAGACCTTACTGCCCTGCCTGTTTAGATGGATCATCCTGCCTGGCCACACGGGCAGCACTTATGCGTGTGGATGTCTGCTATTGCTCTTTTGGCTTTTGATGTTCGTGTGTGTGTGTCTCTGCAATTGCTCCTTTGGCTTGTGGTGTGTGTGTGTATGTGTGTGTGTGAGTGTGTGCACTATGTGTGTGTGGATATCTGTGATTGCTTCTTTGACCCGTGGTGTGTGTGTGCATGTGTATATATTTGCTACTGTATGCGGACACATGTCTGTGTGTGCGCGTGTGTGTGTGTGTGTGTGTGTGTGTGTGTGTGTGCGCGTGCGGTCTACGTGGTGGCGGCGGTGAAACAGGAGAAGCTCTTGGATGGCAGGGCTGAAGTGGGCAGACAGGACGGAGGAACTGCTATGTTCCACTCCCTCACACCTGGAGCCCGCTTCTGCTGGCGTCACCCCACCGCCACCACCACATCCATCCATCAGCCTCCTCGTCTGGCTCCACGGGCGCGGAGACCACCGCCTCTCTCTCTCTCCCTCCCTCCCTCCCTCTCGGTCTGAATGGTAGTCGTTAGAGGCGGATCAGCGTAACCACTGATTGATTGTCAGTTGGAGTCAGGTAACACAATATAACCCCCCGACGTTTACGTCTTGTGCAAATGAAGCCTGAGAGATGTGCGTATTTTCCATAGCTACTCCTGAACATCCCCTCCGCAGTGTGTTCTTCGGTGGGATATGGCAACTCGATATCATCGGAGTACATGTCCACAGACAGGTCGGATGGCTCTGAACGCACACGCAGTGGATTGGCCAGCCAGCTTTCCATGTCTGCTTGCGTACAGGATACAGGAGCCCAGCTTTTACAGCATGCATGGAGCAGCACCGGCCTACTGGACCCAACTGGTAGCCTAGAAATCTAGACCTCTAGCGGCGGCAGATGAATTTGCTCAGCCAGTAGGTCTAGCGTCGAGCCATAGGAACATTGATTGGTGGGACACCGTTGGTGTTCACCCAATCACAACGCTCTATGTGTTTGGAGAGTTGTTGGGCGGGCTTAACACGATGACGA
>JAOPJI010000113.1:3984620-3995163 GCA_027122695.1 Merluccius productus | reverse complement strand
AATAGAGACGATCTTAGTAACGACATGGGAACGTTACCTTATTACTCCAGTAAATAGAGAAGACCTTAGTAACTACATGGTAACGTTACCTTATTACTCCAGTAAATAGAGACGACCTTAGTAACGACATGGCAACAGGGAAGCTTTCTAAACGTAGACCCCCCCCCCAAGGTGACAGTTACTAACGTTTCGTTCAGCGCATTAATCTTTGGACCGGTGATGAGGCTGCTCATGGCCGTGGATGTATCGAAAACGTATGCACACCTCTTCAGCCAATCAGAATCGAGTGTTCACCAGGGCCACGGTATAATTAGGTCTTACATCATTTGTGTTGCTCAATGTTAGGTCCGGCTGCCACTAATAAGAGTTATTACTCATAAGAGTCACACATTGGCACAAACTCTACAGCACGTTTTTTCAGCCAGTGTTTCCCCCTCGCAGTGATATTTCATGAATAAGTTCACCAAGCGTTACGGTCGGTAACATAGAGTACCGAAAAACGGTCCCGAAAATCAATCATGTCTCACAGCATGATTGATTTCCATCAACGTAAATCATGATCTCTGAAAATCTCAAGCGACATTGTCCTCCATAGCCCCGCTGCTTCAATCCTGCATCCATTTTCGTCTTCCCAATCCCTTGTGATTGATTTTCAATCCGTGGTTTATTCCTCTGGTGTGCTGGCCCATGACTCCTAAGTGTTTTCCCGTCCTTTTGACATCTTGCTAGGAAATCCTCTGTGGGCTTTGTTCAAGAATTTGCCCATAAATCAGACCGATTGGTAAACCAACGTGCAAAGATACACAGGATAATGCCTCTCAACACGTTCTACCCAGCAGCGCTGCAGCTCCACAGATGTACAATAACCGATAAATGGTTGGAATTTAACGCAAACAAGCCTACGCTGTTTTCCTCTAAACCTCTATTTGTTTAGATATCGTGTCATATTCATTCAGTATACTCTCCAGATGTCGAGATTCGATTCTAAAAATGTACCCAAATACTGCATAATCAATAATACCGGTTTACTAAATTTCAGTTTCAGCAGTTCAGTGCTTCGCATGCATTCCCATGCAACTTGTGTACTACAGGTGTAGTCCACCTGGTTAGCTGCATTACCCGGCCTGACAGAATCCAAGACTTGTCCTTTTGCATTTGTGCGGTGAAAGTCGTGCGCAGTCCAATCAGAGCGGGACAGCTGGAACCTAAACAGGGGACTGCTGCGTGAAACGCCATCGGAGCCACAGTCTGTACGGCAGAGCCCACTTTAAAACCCCGGCCACAAAGTGGTCACAGATGCACACTGGGCCAGCGGTGAAACCCCCGGTCCCTGGTGGGAAAGGCCGTACGCCAGACAGAGGAGGAGTCACCGAACGCAACACATTATGATTATGTCACTGGAGGGACACTTTAATGGAGAAGTAAATAGATGTGTCAGCGGTACAAGCGGCCGTAGATCAAGGTTGTCTGGAATAAAGCCTTTTTAATAAATATCATTGGTCTCGGGGGAACGTCCTTCCGCTAACTTCTGGTGGTAAAATTCTTTTAAATAAAGCGCTGTTGATGGACTAGCATTGAGAAACGGTAGGACTCTCAGTCACATCCAACAAATATGCTCTCTAATCACTATCATACTTTTTTTGAAAAAAAATGTCCACAAGCTGCTGAAAGGCACACAGAGTTCCCAATCCTGTATAACTTCTTATTGGACTGTTCAATGATTAAAAGGCACTTTAATTTACATTTGCGATACCATTGTGGATAACTCAACATCAGGGTTGTCCCTCACCAAGTCTGTTTCCTTCGGATGCTTTCTTTCCCATGATCCAACGCTGTCCAAGTTGAGCCTCTAACTGTCAAGTTCATGTCTCAGAATGCGCTCATGTAAACACATCTCTGTGTTCAGAGCGCTTTTACAGACGTGTCCCGGACACCTTTATGAGCAACATTTACAAGGTTCCCATGGAGACACTCGACCTGGGATTATCTAACTGGGAAGGGTTTGTTCCGGCGGCCTGGATATATAACACAGGAAAGGCCTTCATGCAATAGTCTCATCCCACACACACACACACACACACACACACACACACATTACAGGTCTAGATCTGGGGGCGTTTCATGATGACTCTCCCTCCACTGAGGAATGAAAGGGTTTCCAGAGAGGAGTTTCCCCATAGTCTGCCTCTTGGTGGAGGTGGAGATGGAGAAGTGGTGGTCCTCCTGACCCTGATACCAACCTTGTTGCTTGTTCTTATTGCTAGCCATTATCGTTTTTTAAATGCCCCCACAGAGAGGATATTTTCGTAATTAAACGTAAATGAGCTCCATGCACCATTACCTCATATGTTTGCAAGTCTGGCCAACTTCTCACTTGTTTTGTGTTTTTCTTGTTTTGTGTGAGTGGATTGTCTGGGATCTGTTGTCCGCTGCCAGAGCTAGATCAAAACTAGATGACATTTTCCTCATGGAAACACGTGTGTAATCTTTTACGGTCTGATAAGGTGGCCGCTCAACAGCTGCTTTTAAGTACAGCACGAGAAGCAGATTGTGTTCCGTAGTTGTGCTGTTTTTTCCAAAGTTTCGGTCGTCTGGTCTAATCTCTGCTGCAGCGACACGCATTGTTCGTGGGAATTATTTTTAATAGACCAGGAAAATTTCACAAAGCACTTATTAAAGCCGTGACTTGGCAAGAACAGGGGTCAGTCAACCGAAATTAAAGTGCTTTGGTACATTTTTAGCCTTCGTGTTTATGTAAGAAACGATGACGTAATACTCTGTCTTTCCATTCCCCTACTCCTCAACCCTTTAATCCCAGCACTTTGATATCCTTAGAGCCTAATTAGTCATTTAATTGCAATGCTATTGTAATATATGCCATTTGGTGGACACTATCCAAAGCATACTATATGAGTGCATTCATACTTAAATGGTCGGTAGAAACACAAATCAAATAAATGACAGGAGGACGGTGCTACATTTTCAGTAGTTTTATTGAAAAATGCCTCTTCTGTTTCAGAAATAAATAAGAAAATAAGGTTGTGGAATTCACACATGTGCAGTAAAAATGTGAGAAAAGCAATTCTATATCCATAGCCTTGCAAGCAAATACAACTGTATTGGTGCAAAAACTATAACTATATTCTGATTTAGTAATCCTCACTAAATATACAACACACACATGCAATTCCACCTTTGGTAGCAAAAAATGAAAAGAAAAATCAGATAAACATTTGGTTTACAGGACTTATAAAAAGCCACAATTAACAATTTATGCTAGGGGCGTACTAAAATTAAGATGTAAGGGGGACAGAAAACACACATTTTCTGATTGTGGCAAAAATAAAAGTTGTGAATATTGAATATTCTGAATATGGATTATTGGACAGAGTTTCAAAATGTTATGTAATTACCTAACATATTTCTTAATTTCTTTTAGGCAAGTATAGGGCATTACATGTTGGACTCCATTGAACATTTGATGCTCTTATATAACAAGCAGAGACACTTAAAGTAACAATCAAACACACAGGTTTGTAAATCAAAACATCTAATTTGTATCCTCATCCTGCTAAACTACCTCACTTTGGCAAACATATATGTCTGATAAAGCCAAGGCTATGTAACCTGTACATTTCATTGGACTGAATAAAACTGCATACTCACACATATAATCATGAACTATTACTATTTTTTTTTTTCGAGAACTCTTGATAACTTTCTGTGTGTGTGTGTGTGTGTGTGTGTGTACACGTGTGCGTGTGTGTGTGTGCGCGTGCGTGTCTGTGTGTGTTTATTGGCCTATACTACGTCCCCGGGTAGTGACCGTTTTCTTCGTTGGTTTCCAGGTGATTCTAGTGAATCATAATCTTCCTCTTGTTCCACAGGTATTGACACTACCGCAGGTTCAGGCTCGTAGTGGTTGGCTAGAAAAAGGTATGGATTGGATTGGCCCCAAAATTACAAATCAATCAATAAAAAAAAAAAAGCATTCATTGTACAATCTTCACATGCACATATCTAATGGTATTATTGCACTATGCTATGGACTTTATCAAAAATGCCCACTGTCAAACTACTGTTCTGCTTCCTACGCTACGGCGGGAAGTTCAGAAGAGGTCCTTTGCTCCTTTCAAATCTGGTATGATAAATACAGGTATGTAACTAAACGTTTTGAAAAAAACTACTGCAAAATGTGATGACGGTCTGTAATAATAACAACGCCCTCTCAGGCATTCTCATAACGATATACCTTGAAGTAAAATAAGCTTAAAATAAACAACAACAACCACAAGAATGACGACAACAACAAAAAATAAAGATGTAAAATAAAACAAAAATCGATATGGAAACAGGCCGGACAGCACACGTTCACTTTTACGTTTAGATTCGGAGAACATACAGACGCATACACACAGAAATGAAAAACAACTATGTGATGATTAAATGTACAAATGATACATGCTACAGTCCTGACCAGAGCACCAGATGAAAAAAACAAAAAACAAAATGGCACCGATGGCATCTTCGACAGAGGTTATGCTGGTAGTTAGGTAAAGCAGAGGAGGGTTATAAGGCACAAGCATCATTACAGATGTTAAACATGAGCTCTTCATGGGAAATATTTTTCGGTTCATACATCATTTACAAGGCGAACAAACAAAAAAAAAAAATTAGTTTTATTTACAGTCATCACCTCTGCATTTGCTCGTCAACACTGCTCTCGGTTTGTTAACATCCTCTTTGTTAGTAGTGTTGGGTATGGTTGCTTTTGGTTTGGGTTTTTTTTTGGTACATGCCTCCTTCCTTTTGCGGAGAGATATTCCTTTCCTGCGCACCGTGCTTTGGGGGTTTTTTTTTCAAGATGCAAACACGACGGCATCATTGTGGCGCTGTGACGCTGTCAGGAGATGTTAGTGCCAAGTCCATTCCTTTGACCTTTTCTACCGGTTTTTTTTTTTTGTTTGTTTTTGGTAATGTTGTTGGGTTTGTTTTGTTTTTGCTTTTGTGTTTGCTATCGTGTCCATGGTGAATTGTTATCCTTGCACGCCCCTCTCTTTAGAGAGTCGGTAAGCGCGTCTCAGAAACAGGACGTCAAAGTGAAAGCAGCGCGGGAGGCTTAGATAGTGTATTATGCCAAACCTGAAAATAGGTCAAAGAAGGGTGTGAGTGGTTCAATGAGAGAAACATGTTTTTTTTTTTCATTCTTTGTAAGTCAACACTATGCATGCCACTAACACAGCTTTATATAATGCAGGAGAGGAACCGAGCACTTTGACATCCAATCAAAATTTGTATTTGTCTTCCAATTCCCTTGAACCGTCTCAGTCCCGCTCTCCGTGCATTATGAAAAGGAAAATTTAGTACTTTAAAAGATGCAATTCTAATGAGCATGCGTCATTACACATTATTGGGTGACTACTAGTTTCATGCAGGGGCACCTATAGGGTGCTGCCTGGCGTACCTGTGTATCCTTGTCCGTTGTAGGGAATCCCCACGCACTGGGAGGAGTCGCAGTACCCGGGGGGCCCGGGCGGACCCCTCACTCCGGGGGTACCCTGGCGACCGGGAGGGCCGCGAGCTCCAGCCGTGCCGCTGGGACCTGGGGGTCCTGTTCTGGACTCGCCCGCTGGCCCTGGAGGTGGGAGGAGGGGGTGGGAGATGGTGGGGAAAGGGAGGGGTGGAGTGGGAGGGAGGGAGGGAGACGGGGAGTAGAGGGGGTTCAGGGTAAAGAGAGGTGAAAAAAAAGTGGGAGGCTCTCCCGAGGCTCCGGCAGTTAAAAACCCTCGTGACATCATGGGGGATTATCTCCAGTGGAAAGGGCAGGGGTAACACTGGTTCTGCGGCACTGTAATTTCAATGTTTAGACAGCCCCAGTGAAAAAGCTCGAGCAAGAAAAAAAACATTATACGAAAAAAAAATTAAAAAAAGGAAAGACGAGTAGTCAAAGGTTCGGTTGGAGTTGCCCCCGGCCCCGTCTGTCTAGACGCTAGAAAACCCTCTGTGGAATTTTCCCTCTCTCTCTCTCTCTCTCTCTCTCTCTCTCTCTCTCTCTCTCTCTCTCCATCTCTCTCTCTGTCTCGCTCTCGCTCCCTCTCTCCCTCCCCACGCTTTCTCTCCAACTCCCTAAGTGAGCCCATGTGTTGCGTACGAAGCCCCTAAAGAAAGTTCATTGTGCAGCGGTCCCATTCTCTCTCTCTCTTTTTTTTTTTTCTCTCCCCACTCGCACGCGCGCACGCCAAGCGCACGCCTGCCCGCGTGATTCATCGCCGTGGACTTCCTCCTACTGCTGCTGCTCCGCTTCCATTCACAGAGAGCGACAGACAGGGCTGTGATGGTGCCTGTTGCTTTTTCAATGCACTCCCCGCACACCCCCCCCCACCCAACTGGGATCCCACATACTCTGAGGTGCTTGGCTTCATTCGACAGAAACGTATTTAATATTAACAGCCCAACTAAAGCCATGTTATAGCGTCCAACACTAACATTCAAAAGTCCCCAACAGCACCGTGGAAACGCCGCGGATTCATTTTATTTTCAACGAGTCAAAAGCAAGTTGACGACAAATATGAATACTTGATACAGGTTTATTAGTGGGCCTTTTTTTTTTCATTCAAATGGTCGTTGCAGGTACTGACTACCACCATCTGTTGATGAAGACTTTCCAGCGGTCCGGCATGTGTTAATGGCGTGTGGACCGGTTACAAAAAACTCACTGCACATAAATTCTTTTGAAAAAGGAGAACTCGGACTAGGAATATGTTTCGAGTGTCTCGAAAAGAATTTATGTCCTCCAGCTGCCCAAACCAAGTGCATTTAGCCACATGTATGTAAATCTTCGCTTGTTGTTAACGTCTGCCATTTTTTTAATTGGTCTACGAGGAATACGCCGTGTCACAGAGGGTCACCGCTAGCAAGTTAGCCAAACTGACTATTTTTTTGGCCGTTCAATTTGCAAATGACTGACAAAAATTAACAAATACAAACCCTCCTCCGATAGACCGGGGGCTGGGCTTGTGGCGCCAGTTGTAGAGAAGACGTTTTAAAGTCTGGACTTGAATGAGCAAGAGAAGAGGTCTTGGTCTTACCTGGTGGTCCGTTTCCTCCTCTTTGTCCTCTGGTGCCTGTTCCTGGGGTTCCTCTCTCTCCCTTCTCTCCTTGCAAACCTGAATGGATCGGCCACACACATGGAGATCAGTCACAGATGGGCATTTTAGCTGGACTTAAGCTAGGGCTAAACTCGGGGAAATTACCCATTGGCGATAGCGACTTGTTACGCTGAAATGTAACAGGCAGCTATTGACAAACACAGTAAAACATGAAGAGGGTTCTTTCATGCTAGCCTGGAGCATGCTAACATGAAGCAACTCAATTCACTGAAAACCTTTGTTATTTGTATGCCATCCATGCTTCCTCAAAAAGGGTCTTAGGACTAAAAGAACCATGTTTTGTAATCAAGTGGTTGCATGCAATCTGCCCAATGAGCTCATGGCCAGCTCAGGTGCAGCAGTTCCTCCTCAACACATTTCCCTAGCAGACATATGGACCTGGTTCTCCTTGGTTTCCGGGTAGACCTGGACTTCCAGGGAATCCGGGCCGGCCGGACTGTCCGGGCTCTCCGCGAGATCCCTCGTTTCCGGGAGGGCCGGCAGGACCGGGTGGTCCAGCTGAGTTGCTACGGTAACCGGATGGGATCTGGTTGAGCATCTGGTTGATTCTGCTCATCTGGCCTGCGAGAGAAACACGTATAAGGTGATGTGAGGTTATTTTTTTGCAGGACGTCTGAATCCATATGATTTTCAGATTTACTTTTGCACATTTCAGGTACATATACAGATGACTTGACTTGGATCGATGCACTCTAGTTCAGTGCTGAAGAGAAAAGCACTGAGGGAGGTCTAGGAAACGACGTGTTTCTTGGATGACTTGAAACTTGTACTTACTGTTCACAAGCTGTTCACAGACTTGTCTGGCAATGGAGCGCATCATGTTTTGGGATGCAAAGTCTCCCTAGAAGGCATAGAGAAGGGACAATGCTCTTAGATAATAGTCTTTACTTCCTGGGTTACGAATGATATAGAAAATAATTAGATTTGTAATGACAAAAGTGATACATACCCTGTCTCCCTTTTCCCCTTTAATTCCAGCTGATCCCTATAGAGGAGAAAAAGGATGTGGATTACCAGTTTGAAGCATGTTCATGTTGCATGTATTTAAGGAAGCAATCAAACAAACAATAAATACATCATTGTTGTCATCATCATCATCATCATCATCATCATCATCATCATCATCATCATCATCATCATCATCATCATCATCATCTTTGTGCTCTTTCCCGATTCATTCATGCAATGACAGTACAAGTCAAAGTCCTTGCTCTACGTACGGGGTTTCCTGTGTCTCCCTGTTTTCCTGGCTTCCCTGTAATTCCCTGCACTCCTGGGTTTCCAGGATTTCCCTGCCGGGAGAAAAAAACAATAGCAAGGAGAATTAGTTAATAATTCATTCATTAACGTTGGCTAACGCCACGCCAGCACCAGCAGCAGCAGCAGCAGGTCCAGACTGCTGGTCCCAGTTAAGTGTTAAGATTGAAACAAGCTATATGTCGAGATGGGAGTGTGCTTAAACATGTGCTTTGGGGAGGCCCACCACTACACAGTGCCAAGATCCATTAAGGAAGAGGAGGAGGAGGAGGAGGAGGAGGAGGAGGTGGTGGAGGAGGAGGAGGAGGAGGTGGTGGAAACAGGGCAAGCAGCGGGGATAGGAGGCAGACTGGGGAGCCTATAAAGGGCCCTGGGTGCCGTGCAGCCACTATGCGCTCCATGTGAACGCAACACTGGCACCCTGGCATGGCTGCTTGATTAACCACAAGGAGAGAGAGAGAGAGAGAGAGAGAGAGAGAGAGAGAGAGAGAGAGAGAGACAAAGACGCAAACAAGATGCACGTTTCCTTCTCATAACAGTGAGGCAGCAAGGACCACCATTTCTTTCTCTTATTTTATTTTCACAGTTCAAGCGAATCTCCTGAGACACACAAGAGAGGAATTATCGCCTAAAATTATAACTGGAAATAAATCACACTCCAGGGGTGGTATTTACCTCTCTATAGGGGTGCGAGAGAAAGACACAGACAAAACAAATACACACAGGACATGCACATGCACACACACACACACACACACACACACACACTCACCATGGGCCCTTGTGGGCCTCTGGGTCCAGATGATCCCTCCTTTCCTGGTGGTCCCTGCGCAGAAATAACAACATACAATCACACAATGGGGTAGAAAGGCAGTCAGCACTTTGTTTGGCCAATACATCAGCGTAGCGAGCCTATATTCCTTTCAGATTTTATTCAATATCTCCAGTGCAAAAAGGCTTTTGGAAAAGTGAGTAACTGCACGGGTTTTTACGACAGCAGGGAGCCCGTGCTCTTGGCGGTTACTTGAGGTTAAGATGTAGCGAGACGGCTACATGTTATCTCAACACGCAGCACGGGAGTGGGCTCCAACATGTGTCCCGCCAAAACGTCACGTAGATGTAACCCGCCTGAAAGTTTCTATACTCTGGGTCTGAAATTGGATCGGGTCTTACCCTGGCTCCGGCTTGTCCGACGGGGCCCACAGGACCAGAAGACCCGGGAGATCCCTGGGAAAAAAAGAAGAAGACACACTTGATCGGCTGCAAATGAGCAGGAATGGCACATTTCAACACTGACTCTGTTCAAGCAGGAGAACTTGGCTTGTTGGCGGTCCCTCTGGTTGACAGATGCAACCTCTTTGCTGTTTAACTACAATGCCCGCAATGCCCACATCACTATGAGTCTCCATACCAGTCCTTCCTTTGAATGTCTGTGGCCATGTTAACTATCCGTTTTATTAAGCCGCTCGTTATATTCCTTTTGGGGGATCCTTTCTTTAAAGTACATCGAATGAGCTGCAGCAAGTCAACCAACAAAGGTCTGAATGTTGGGACTCCTAGTTTCCCATGCCATCATTTCCTTATTCAGAGGCCAAGACAACCAATGATGAAGTTCTCTCCACTTGAATCGTGTGATTTGGCTTCGATCATAGGCTCTTCATCAAAATGTCACGCCAGCCCATTCAAAAATGACCCACTGATACCATAGGGATCGGTGAAGGCCAAAAAGAACGATCTAACGTGTGTTAAAAAAAAGTTGAAAAAATAAAAGCCACGCTGAATCAACTCTAAGGCTCTTTCCCGAAGACATACTTGTGAAGGTGGTACAAATGGTGGCCAAAAATCCAAAAAGACTCAGAACCCCAAGCTTATGGTAATCCAGTTCCTTAGCTCGTCTCTTCTCTGACTTCTTCTCTTTTTTATCCAAAGTGCTTAGGTTGACATCTGCGTTAATAGACTGGTGGATTCAAATCTACCAACTGCTTCGACTCTTCGAAATGTTCCTAAAAGCTCCTAATCCTCATCCATGCCCAGGGGAGGTATTTTCTTCTTCTTCTTCTTCTTCTTCTTCTTCTTCTTCTTCTTCTTCTTCTTCTTCTTCTTCTTCTTCTTCTTCT
>JAOPJI010000113.1:3953266-3964090 GCA_027122695.1 Merluccius productus | reverse complement strand
CCCCCCCCCCCCCCCCCCCCCCCCCCCCCCCCCCCCCCCCCCCCCCCCCCCCCCCCCCCCCCCCCCCCCCCCAGAGGCCCAGACGCAGCGTGTCATCATAAGCACCTTGTAACCCTGGATGTCGCCGTTCTGCGCGTTCGTCGGAGGGTGATCCCACGTGACATCGAGCTGTGTCGCCGTCGACGACTGGATGACCACATTTTGGGGCGGGGCCGTGGGGACTTGAATGTAAAAAAATAATTAATAATAATAATAACAATAATAAGTATATACAAATGATTTATACAAATGATAGGATATAGTCGAAGTCCGCTAAGAGACACGATCCCCATGTGGGCTCAAAGTGAAATATTCACACACACATCCATCCCTGGCATTTAGCCGACACACTCACCTGCCTCTCCCACAAACACCTCTTGAGGAGCGCTGCTTGGACCTTCCCCCACGGCGTTATACACACTCAGGCGGATCTCGTAGCGCTTGTGTTTACTCAAATCTACAGGGAGAGAGGGAGATAGAGAGACATATGGAGCGAGAGACACACACACACACACACACACATGCGCACACACACACACACACGCACACACACACAAAGACAGAGAGAGCACAGCGATTTTTAGAAGACACTTATAGAACACAAGCAGCAAAGACAAGATAATCAGTCCAGAGAGAGAGAGGGAGAGAGAGGGAGAGCGAGAGAGAGAGAGACAGAGAGAGAGAGAGAGACACATACACATAACACAACACAACATACTGAGACGCCAATGGCATGACGGCGTTATGATCTGCACACAAAGAGGAAAGGGACGCAATTAGACTGCAGAGTTGCTGAGGAGAGAGAGAGGGGGCTGCTGGTGTGTGGGACTTGAGATTTGTCAGTGATTAAAAAGACAGAGAAAGAAATAAAAAAATAAAAAAGCGGGGGAGGGGGTGGGGGGGGGGGGGGTTGACAGGAGGGATGATGACAGGGTAGATGGGCAGAAAAGGAGATAAGAGTTTGAAGGATTAGAGCTGGAGGGAGGTTGAAGTGTTAACGAAGAAGTGTGAAAAACACTTGTAGTATTCACTTTTGTGCTCCAGTACCTGTAGGAACGTGTATTAACATAGATCAAAAACTCTTGTAAAATGGCCACCTAGTGCTTTTGTCTCATTTTTGTGTCTTCCTCCACAAATACGTGGTTTAGACAAGTTCAGAAGACCAAACCGTCTTCTGCACACATGAGAAAGTTTCTATGAAGCGCTAGTGAACTGTGCTTGCCATCATTCCAAAGAAACCGGTTTAAAGATGTTGCCTCGCAAAAAATCGCAATCAACAGGACACCTCCTCGTTTAATGGCTCCCAGGTAATTTAAAATGAACCACAGGAGGAGCCTGCATTGTCCTTCCATGGAATACTGCCTTCTAAAACTTAAAGCAGATGTGTGGTGCTTTTGTAGCGCTCTGACTTGTACCCTCGTAAACACAGCGAGAAGGAGACACTGTGCGCTTCCTCATTTTGAAGACCAGACTACTCTGGTTCAGATTGAAGCTTTTTGAGGTGGAATTCATGCCATTACCAAAACTTCCCGGATTTTTCTGCTTGGTTAGATTCAGCCCGAGCCATTGACTGCTTTAATTCTAACTTTGAACTGAGTAACATGACTCAGGGATAAATATACACGTCATGTAAACAGTGTGAACTGTGTTCATTAGACATTCTTTGTAAGTCTTTGTCGTATGATGACGTGTGTCTTTGTAATATGTCGGCATGAAAAACCACCGGTTCCTGGCACAGAGGTCTCTGTAAACATGCACAATGTTCCACTTGACAGCGGGTAGACGCCAATACACACACAGGGGTGGGACCAGACAAGACCGTAATGGGGGATCCCGAGGATGGAGCACTGTCTGAGTCCGGTGAGTACCTGAATGTTCTCCATTCAGTTCTGTCCCTTCATGCATCCCATCTCCACATACACCCCCCTCCCATCCGTTTCCTCCCATCCCATCCTAACTGCTACCATCACCCTCTCCGCTGCCCGTAACTTGGTCATAAAGACATACTGAGTTTCAGTGAGGAGACGGCCTAATAAGGCTGCCAAACTTTGGAGGAATTCCTTCCTACGCAATCACCCCTTAAAACGCTGACTCATGCGCAGCTGAGGTTTGGCGGTTTTGAAAATTGTGGGAACGCGAGCTGGAAAAGTCACGAGTGCCCTTTAAACAAAAACGTTTAAAAAAAAAGAAAAGAAAACATGTTTATGGAACCTATCACAGCGGATCAAATGTCATGTTATATTTTAAGTTTGTTTGTGAGCTGTGTTCATTTAAGACGGCAGTAATCGGCCGTACATTAATTGGCTCCATAAGAAAGCGATGCCGTCTAATAGACTTGGCTTGGCGCGCGTTCGTATTGAATTGGCCTTGGACGGTCCCACAAAGGAAATCAACTTCTTAACTGCAGGCTTTATTGGAACATACTGACGTACGGCCAAAGTTAGCCAATGACTAAGAACAATAGGTTCATTCGAGACATACAGTATATAAAGGGAAATTATTCTTGGCTACGGCAGAAACCATCAATCAGAAGAAGAAGCATTCTCAGTTGCGCTGCATCGCCGCGCCATCTTGTTTGCATTGGCATTCATCATTAGCGCTCACTCAAAGGTCATAGTGTTTCATTTACAAAATGGCGGCTTTGTCGACGATTTGTCAAAAAGAACACTTACATGTCTTCCCATCCTCGGACATGCGTTGCCCTTCTCCGTTGGAGAAGATGGGCACCAGGGTCACGGTGTAGAGAGTGCCGGAATCCAGGTTCCTCAGCACTGTGTTGTAGGTGCTACCAGAAACCTGGGTCTGTGATGATGAACACACACACACACACACACACACATATGGTCATGCTATGCCCAATGGAGATACAGCATGTCTCTATGCACAAATATCTATCAATGATGTTGGCGAAATTAGGATTAACCCTATGATTAGTGACTATGTCATTCTTGCTAGGATCCTTACTATCACCTCGGTAACTAGTGAAACTATTCAAGTATCTTTACTTCAATTGGAGTTAGCAAGAGGTTAGAGCATGGTGTCTTTATGCATGAGTTATGCATATAGACAACACACTCCTACCGCCATGTTCTCCTTCAGCAGGCCCAACCTACCGTCTCCTCCACTCCTCCGGCGGCGGGCACATAGTGGATCTTGTACTGGCGCACGTTCCCCTCGGCGGCCTCCCAGTTGACGTTCAAGGTGCTGGTGGTGGGATCGGTCACCCGCAGGTTCCTCACTCCACCCAGAGGCTCTGGAGAAGGTGTCACAATGTGTTGGGATTGTGTTGTTGGGACTCATGGGTGGATTCTTATACATATCTCAAGGTCATCAAGAGACCTCTTGAATGAACCCTGTTCTCAAGGTTGCTTCCGTTTTCGCCAATAGGATTTTGAGAGTTTTTCCTACGGCCCGTTTGAGGGCTCAGGGTTAGCGGTCATCTTATCGTATTTCACTTTGCTATTGGCCTGTATAACCCTTGGAGACTGTAAACTGTGCAATGAAGGGTTCTAGAAAGAAAATTGACATGACCGGATTCTTGACAGCCGGGAAATAAGTAGTAAAATGATGACTTACTGGTTGTGCCGAGGCCGTTGAGTTCACTGCTGACCCCACGGGCGTACACAGCGACCACTGTGATGGCGTACTCTGTGTTTGGGGTGAGCTTGGGCAGTAGGACTGTGGTCTTCTTTCCTCCAACCTGGGTCTGGTTAGGGGGGAAAGTGGAAATAATGGTAGCCTGTTAGGTTCACTGCATGCCATTACCACTTCTTTAGTTGTTTTTTTTAACGATGGAAACTGTTCAATATCAACCGTTCCAAGTTCTCAAACTCAATACATTTAACATTTAAATGATGAATTTGGTTTTCTGGAACTGCTTGTTTGTCTGGGCTTACGATGTTTATAATGGTTTTCAATTGGGAAATTGGAAACATTGATGGAATTTGTAAAAAAACAAAACAAAAAAAACCCCTAACCCTAACACTAACCCTAAAAAAAAGGAGTTAAAAAGACCAACAGTTCAACAGCTCATTAACTAATGTAACCGCGAAGATTGCACAAATGGCATTGTGCCCCTTAAAAGAAATGGAAGCTAAAGCTATCTCATCAAAATGCTCAAAAGTTATTAGCAATAAAAAAAGCAATAAAAAAACCACATAAAACCCCATTAACATAACGTCAATAGTCAAGGTTAACAGTTCAGATTTCCGTCTGTGTGACAGAGTTTAACAACTTTCCCAGGGCTTTCCTGGAATTCATGTCGAATAAACTAATGAAAAAAAACCTGAAAACTACGACAATGCCAACATTTTCTTGGCTGTAAATTGCCAGATTTTGGAAATAGATAGTATAGACTACTGGGCCAAGACACGTTAAGGCAAAACCAAGGTTTCTGAAACATCAAATGCTTTCTTCTAACCGGCCTATAAGAGTGGTATAGTGTATTTATGGGACGGCGTGTTTTCTGTTTTTTTATATGCCATTTGAAGACAATCACTTTTCTCTGACATTTCACTGATCTCTGCAATCACGACTGGAGGTAACTGGAGTCAAGAAACGGTTTAAAGAGAAATCAACGGCACATCGGTCTCGTATCTAAGCAACCGCAGAAACTTCCCTTGAATCAGCCAATCGTTGCACAGAGAACGTGTCTCCCTGATGACATGATACAAAGGTGCCTTGGCCTCGCTGTCTGAGTGGAAACCCAGCTGGGTACCCTAAGGGACTTGGATCCAGGTTCTGACTTCTCCCTTCCAGTTTGCTTTTAGTGCTTTAACCTTTTTGCGTTGTGATCTCACGCAGGGAATCGGAGCAATCGGTGTCCTCCAATGAGCAAGAGGAACACATTCCATCCTTTTTTAGGAATGGAAAACAAGTCAGCAACCGAGGATCCTACACAGGACCTCCTGCAGCACATCATCTAAACACAGCCTTTGAAGTGAGGAAAAAATCACCAGAGAAATCCACTAAAATATAACATTCACTGTGACTGCTGCCGTTTGCGTGCAGAAACCCTACAGTCACCCTAACAGCTCAAACATCTGGGAATATTAATATAGAGGAAAACAAGCTTACACCGAGCTCTACAAGGACTACAGCTGTGAGGTTAGACAGACATTCAGACAACCTTTTAAACTGTCAAGACATAGACCCCCTTGGTGTGTGTGTTGTGATCTACACACACGTTTACCAAGTTGAGGCAGTTCCACATGCACCCTATGTGCACATAAATCCACATGCATAAATTGTCGCGGATCGCCTAATTCCCTAGCTTAACCATCTGTTTGACATAAATGGCCCATACATTCTCCTACTAAATCAAGAAGTATACCGCAAAAGATCATCAGACCTAAATCTTCGGCTCTCGTGACCGTGATCTGTGAGGTCTTACGGAGGCTGTCTTTGGGAGGTCGCTTTGAGAGATGCAAGTTTGGAGATCCCAGAGAGCTGCTTGTGTACAAATGTAGTTTGCTCCCACGATTGGTAAAAAAGGGACGCAGGTTCTTGGCACAAGTCTTCCAAGTCCAAATAGGGTTTTCACCAGAACCAGCTGGATCAACTGGCCGGCGCATGTACGCAGGTGTGCGCATGTGTGAAAATGATTGGCTACATCTGTTAAAAAAGGTTACCCTTGTGTTCTCCGATTACCCAATAAATGGTATCATTAAAGTTGTTCAAAAAAGATATATCAGCGCCCCCCAAGTCCTATAATATCCCTGTTTCCATAGTATGTGGTACAGTTCGTATATACTGTCCTATGTATGACTTATAATACAGGTGTCGGTGTCTGCAGGTGTGTCCTTACCGTCTGACTCCGGCCTCCCGCCGTGGGGACGTAGGTGATCTTATAGTTCTGGACCCGGCCCCCCGCAGGGCTCCACCTTGTGTTCAGGGTGGTGGTGGTCTCGTCGAACACAACCAGGTTGCTGGGAGGGTCTGGGGGTACTGCCGACAACAAGCAGGACGCGCACACAAAGTTTGGTTACTTAGATTGATGCAGATGTGCTTTTTTTTTTGACAGATTCGTTGAAAACATCCCTTTAAAGACACAATCCTTGATATTTTCAACTTAGCATGGAGATGTTTTTCCTCTTTTACAAGGAGCCTCCAATCCTTTTTTGACTAATTATCGATTTACACTAGAATTCAAATGTTCAATGTGAATTAATATTATGTACATTAATGCACTTAGATAACCAAAAACTGGCTTATGTTGCCGGTATAATTCAAGGATTGCAGCTTCAAAGAAGAAAAGATGGCCACCGGGCACTTTGCCTTTTCTTATGCATGGATGGCTTGAAGGTAGTATAGATCAATGGATGGATGGATGGATGGATGGATGGATGGTAAAATAGATGGTTGAATGACAGGATGCATGGATTGATGGCTGCATGAATGGTTAAGGAACAGGTTCAAAGCAATGATGAACATGATGATGGTTTCGATGATCCGAAACAACGTAAGGAGGAGGAAACTGCTATCTCGGAGGGCAAGCATAGCAAAACCCCTAAACTCCTTACGTTTTTTCTGAGCAAGAACATAG
Source organism: Merluccius productus (assembly GCA_027122695.1). NCBI lineage: Eukaryota > Metazoa > Chordata > Actinopteri > Gadiformes > Merlucciidae > Merluccius > Merluccius productus. The sequence goes on along the minus strand of JAOPJI010000113.1, from coordinate 3,957,507 downwards.
CGTTCCTTAGTCAGCATCAACAACCTGAGGATGATTGACATGGATGATGGGATGTAAACCAAACGACAGACAGACACACACATGATTATGAAATGACTCTGTTCAGCAACAGAGCAGCACCATCGGACCAGTGGATGGGTTAGATGCCTTGCTCAATGGCACAATGATGGTAGTCCGATGGACAGCAGTGATGATAGTTTGATGAATAAATGAATAAACATGCTTTCATCACGTCAGGGGGCTGGAGGGAACCCCTTTTTGTTTTACCGCCATATACTTACATCCACCACTTCTCTGGGGCACTATAGAGGCAGAAATAGAGAGTATAATGGATCGATCCTTTACCCACATTTTACATATAGTGTTGTTAACGTGTAATTAGCCGCTAACTGCTAATCAGCATCTAATCAGAAAATAATGAATCGTTATTTCAGTAGAAACTGTATTGAAACAAACAAAAATCACAGTGAAGACCATTCTTAAAGTTTCTTTACAAAAACACTTGTTTTTTTCTTTTTCAATTGAGGTAAAATGTGAATTGAATTGTCAAACTGCTAAAATGAACAGCAGGAAGTGTGTCTTACGTGTGCGCTGTGTTCCCAGGAGGTCCTCGCTCTCGGATTCATCGGGGTAGATGGCGGTAACGGACACATCGTACGGCGTGTCTGGCTCCAGGTTCTCCAGCAGGTGGGTAGTGTCATCACTGTTCAAGATGGCCTGAAGAAGTGGGGAAACACCACAAAATCCAGGGTTTCACATGAATAGCTGGAGCAGCCCACCCATGGTTATAAGCTATAAACGTTTTTGGTGGGCATTTGGGGACCTCCCCCGCCGCCACAGTTTCCTACAATCTCCTGTAGGAAACACTGCAAACAATTCAAGTCGATTCATTATGAGAAAATAACTTATAAACTGCTTTGTGAACCCAATGTGTGTCTTCTTGTCTGTGTGGCAGATGTTCTGAAGACCCCAAACGGGAGGGATCATCATCCACAACCAGCCACAGACCCTTTCTGTAGTACTCATTAAGAAGGAGCATGTATGAATGAACTTGAAGCCCGGCGGACGGCTTGGTGTTCCCTTACGTATTTAGGCTCGGTATCTCCCTTCTTGGCCCAGCCGATGCGGTAGAGGGCCACATCTGGTGCCCCGTGGTCCCAGTGGGCCTTGAAGCTTGTCTGGGTAACCTCCGAGAAGCGCAGGTTCTTAGGAGCAGGAACCACATCTATGGAGCAAAACACAAACACATATACGTTATTGGAGCACTGCTATTACAGTGCAGAAAATTCAAAGGCGATGGAAAACAAACCTTTTTTCTGTGGTTTCTCCTTGTCCATCACAATGTAATGAAACACAATATCACTGGTTTTCTTTTTACACTAATGTCCCAATTCAATTTTAAACTAAATGTCCCAATTCAGAGTTTGGAAACCACTCAAGTTACCCCTTAATCAAAGTTTCTCCTTCACCCCCTAATCCCCTATCCTTAAGTTATCATCTTTCCAGAGTGTGGAGAGAGAGAGAGGGGGGGAGGGGGGGGGCATGCATTTCCAGCTGATGTCATTCTGCTGTGTGGTGATGATGTAACTGCTGTGTCTCCTCCTACCAGTGATGGCATCTCCCAGCATGGGCTCGGCGGGTCCCTCGTCGTACACCGGAGTGACAGCTAACGCGTACTCAGTCTGGGAGGTCAGGCCCTCCAGTAGCTTGGTGGTCACACTTCCATCCACTTCCAGCTGTGGGAGAGTCCAAACGCAGGCGAATTAGCATGACATGACTGTATTAAGGGTATACACGTTTTATTATGACGTATAAATCATCTACCGCGTTGAACAAGTAAGGGGGGAACTTCCACTAGAAAGCCACATCCAAGATGCAGTGCCAAATGTTTCCCCAGGTCTTTAGAAAAAGTCTCAATTCTCAGTATGAAACGGGTCTGTGTGTATCCAGTATGTAAACTTTGTAAACTTGACACAAAGGCATCAGATTTCTGCTCATGTTCCCGACCTGAAGGAAAAACAAACAGGGTTCTCCTGAGTGTTTTTTCTTTGAATATCTGGAAACACAATGATCCTTTTTACTGCTGCTCGTCCCCCTTTCCTTTGATTAATGGAGCTATCAAGAAATTGAAATCAGGTCAAGTGATCATTCATTTTGAGTACCCGTGGGCTTAAAGTCTCTGCTCTTTCCGGAGTTTTGTGTTGCAAATCAGAGATGACATTTTGCTGGATTTCTTAACTCCAATAATGCATGCGGGAAAAAAAAGCAGGCCTTTCCCAGAGTATAACAAATGTTGACTACGTTTGGATGGTGTGAGTGGCATGCTGTCTTGAGTCATATCCATCAGGTCAGATGTAAATACCAGGGGAAATCAAAGCACTCTTTTACCTCTACAGAGAACCTCTAATGCCTGACACACACTAGACGATTTTTCAAATTTAGAAAATGTGAAAGACCACACACCTAACAATAGATGAGTGTGTGGAAGGCAAGGATTTCGCCGAAAACAGCACACCACACACTAACGAATCCCATTCCCAAACAAGCCAAGTCCTGATTGTCAAAACCTGAACTCACACATTGCAATCGCAATATTGTGACCAAAAACGTGACTTTTTAGTGTAAACAAACATGGCGGACGGCGGCCCGCATGGCTTTGCTGAGTCTAAAAGGGAAAATCTGGCACAAAATTGGTCTAATTATCCTGTAGTATCACCCCCCCCCCACATAGCCCCAACATAACAAGCAACAAAGTACTTTGAAACTGTCAATCTTCAATATTAATTATTTTCTTATTAGGTTAGTCCTCACGTCAAGCCGAGTGTCATCAGGAGTTTTATTAATGTATTTTTTGGAGTAACTTCTAGGTTCAGAAAGTGGCCGACCGTTCAGCCCTGTATTCAGCGCTAACCATATGGATTCGCTAATCATTAGCATCGAAACCCAGACACACAGCTCTACAGCAGCGGGGGCCTTTTAAACTTGTCCGCCGCTGCTGTGTGTGATTAACTTGTATATCCAAGTATGATGATCTATCCTGCGATGTCTGAGCTCGGTTCACCAGCTGCTGCTTCCATCAGAGGGGGGCGCCCTTGGCCGGTCCAGTGATCCAGAGGTCAACAACAACTTTTATCTCTCTCATCCCTTTCAAACATAATGTTTCCGGCAGACAACAAGGTTCAGAAACGACCGGCAGGAATTCAACTGGCAAGGATGTCCTTGAGATGGTGTTCACATGGACTTTCCACATCTTTGAGATGTTCAGAGCGGTGTCCATGAGGTGTGGTATATTTTTTGGGGAAAATGGGAAATTCTTCTAAGGTCCCTTCATAGGTTAGATGTGATGTGTGCGGTTTGGAGAGACCAGATAGGTCAGGTTTCTGGGTGTGGGATCCGAAGCTCACCTCTTTAGCCTCTCCCTCCGCGGGCTGGTAGGTGACCAGGTACTTCCTGACGGGACCTGGCGCAGCGTCCCAGTAGAGCCACATGGTGCTGTGGGTCACGTCGCGCACCCTCAGCTTCCCAGCGGGAGGCCGGGGTCCTGAAGAGACCAGACAGTATTGATGGATATTCAGTGGAAAATTCAGTGCAATCAATGAATCTGCATCTAGCTATATAGAAATATATAACTACGTTAGTCATAGGCAAAGGTTATAAATGTTACGTTACACAGTAGTGATCGTTCTTCATAGTTTTAAATCATTCTTCAGAGTTTAGATTAAATAAATCTAACCGTTTGGTTTAAGCACTTATATGACAAAGATGCGTCTATGCTATCACTGTCAAAAAGTGGACTAGCTCAACTGGTAGAGCATGGCATTAACATTGCCAGGGTTAGGGGTTCGATTCCCACTGGGACCACTCATGCAAAAGAATGTAGGCACTGGTATTGTAAGATGCTTTGGAAAAAAACAAAATGGCATATATATATATATTTTTTTAAATAAGAATCTTAAGACTTGATTAAGCTGATGAACTCTTAAAATAAGCATCTTAAAACCTGACGTAAAGCGCTTCCAAGTGAAAGCGTAGCGATGGCGGCCGGGCCGTACGTACGGGTGACTCCCTGGTCGGTGAGGGGCTCGCTGGCCAGCTCCCCATGCAGGGCGAAGAGGGACAGCGTGTACGCCGTGTTGGGATACAAGCTCTCCAGCTGGACCTCCGTCACCTCCGCTCCCACTCGTATCTGCAAGGGAGGAGGACCGGGGTCACGGTTAAACACATGGCTGGAAGAGAGGGGG
>JAOPJI010000113.1:3933124-3953166 GCA_027122695.1 Merluccius productus | reverse complement strand
CCCCCCCCCCCCCCCCCCCCCCCCCCCCCCCCCCCCCCCCCCCCCCCCGCCCCCCCCCCCCCCCGGGTAGGTGGGCCGATACGGTTTCCCCTCAGTGAGACATCGTAAAAAAAGTGATTTTCTTTGTTTTTTTTCCTTCCTCCCTTCCTTCCTTCCCTCCCTCCCAGACTCGGAGAGTGTTTCTAGTGTGGGCAGTTGATGATGAGTCGGATCCAATTTGGACCCGCTGAGTTTTAACACTTCGTGAGCAGAACGATGATGTTTGTCTGGCAGGGAGCGCTCGCGGCTCTGCCCAGCCCTTTGTGTATTGTAGCAGGGTTTTTTTTCTGTTTTTTTTCCTCTGTTTCAGCCCATTCCTTCCTATGGGGAACACTAGCAGCTTTGTACAATGTTGTTATAAAGTGGATGACATCTGTATTCTGTCAGGAGTTTGCTGACAGGTGTTTGGAGTTTTGTTGGTCACCGGGCAGGATTTAAATAAATGCATGTGTGTTTGTGTGTGTGTACGTGTGAAGAGAGAGAGAGAAAGTGTTAGAGAGAGATAGTGAGTGAGTGATGTTTGTTTGTGTGTGTGTATGTGTGTGTACTATTGGAAGTGTATGTGCATACACATAAAACATTTGACACGTGAAGCTAGTGTATGTGTGTATATGTATACATGTGTGTATATTTATACATATGTGTGTGTGCGTGTGTGTGCATGCATGTATGTGTGTGTAAGCCAGTGGTTGGGCCATCTCACCTCCTGCTGCTTGGCCGGCTGGGTGGCGTTGATGGTGCTGTAGAGCAGCATGTATCCTGTGGCCAGCGCTGCCTCCTCCCACCGCACCCGCATGGTGGTCACCTGCTCGTCAAAGATGTTCATCCTCTTCACGGCGCTCAGGGGCACTGGGGAGAGGCGGGGCACGCATGTCAAGGTTCGAGGTCATTGGCGACATCATATATGCCCATATATGGGCATACATGACAATAGCTTTTTAATTTGAGGAATTATGCCTGGATAAAGCGTCAGCTAGAAGAAGTAGCTCAATATGAGTTTTATATATAATACAACATTATGAGAATTATTGTGTTGTTATCAAAGCGAACACAATAGGAGATTTATGTGTGCTTCCATGGAGATCTGTCTTTAACTCGAGCTATAAAAGTTAGTTAAGACATAAAAGCAACAAACAAGAACAAAGTTTAAGGAAACAAAGTAAGGACCCTAAAGAGCTGCTAAGCTTTGTTGAGACCGCACCAAATTTTCGTTGTATTTGCTTTTGATTAAATTATGCAAATGTTATCACCGCCGCTACATATGGTTTCAGTCCACCACGCAACTGTTTGAATTGAACCAGGGTGGCCACAGCAGAAACACCATTTTTTGGTTTTATTACGCAACTGAAGCAAAGATTTCTACTGTGGGTTATTGTTGACAGAATTGACAATGTGTTTTTAACATTGCTGAACGCTCAGATGTCGAGCGTTGTAAAATAAGTCTAGTATGTCGCTGCTGATGCTGCAAAAACACATCTGCTTTTTTACTACCGAAAGTAGTAAAAGACGCTCCCAACGACTGCCTTTTAATATAAACCACACATATCCCGTTTCGTTCCCCATAACAGGAAACCGTGTGGCGACTGCCAATGACAAACTCTAATATTAAAAGTTAAAGTTCCTCCTCGAAAAAGGGTACGAAGAAGCAGATCTAATCAAGACGTGAACCCGATATAGATTACAGGCATGAGAAGTCAAGTCCTAAAATCGAACATCCGCTGGATATTAGTAGCTTCGTATGTACCCTTACACCTTAATACACCGTACTATGGGGCGATAGGGATAGGAGTGAACTAAGACGGGCCTGGAGGTGAGGTGCACGGTGGAAACACTTACACGTGGTCTCGACTCCTTTCAGTGGTTCGCTGCTGTCCTCTCCGATCACAGAGAACACACTGACCTGGTATTCGGTCAGAGGGTTGAGGCCCTCCAGAACCACTGTGGTCTGGGTGCCGTCCACAAACACCTGTTGGCAATAATAAGGTTAGAGCAGGTGTGTGTGTGTGTGTGTTTGGGCTTTTTCTATGTGTGTTTACGTTTGGTGTGTCTGTCTTTTTTTTGTCTGTCTGTCTACCCACATTGGGTGGGTCCAAGGAGCCAATGTGAAATACGCATGTAAAAAAAAAACCCTACAACTTCAGTTTGGCATATAATAGCATAAGAGAGATTGGTATTGGACAGCACAACACACAATGGCTGTATTTGTTTTCACAGGTTACCACAAGTGGTGCTTTTTTAAACAGCTCCAATTAAAACCACTGAAGCCTCTGACCAAACTGAGCTCAATGCAGACCCACTGTCTGCTTCCAGATCCCCCGCTCAGATCATAACCTCAGCCACCGAGCGCGCTAACACAGAAAACCATTGGAGCTGGACAAAAAACAAACACACTGTACGTGTAATTTAATTCAGACACATACAAAATTGATTCGTTCCATACATCCTGAAGCCACGCAGGACCGCTGGCTAATAGAGCAGTGGAGTACGCATGAGAACAAATGCGTTATTTACTTTCTAAATTGTAATCCACTTTTACAGCCTTGAAAGCTTTTCCCTGCTTAGTTTGCACTCAGGCAGATCCGTCTGTAATGAAGACGCCACACAGAGGGAAGGACGCATGGGAAGCCTTAAGGGAGGTTTTTCCCTTTACTCAACGTCAACCACAATGCGTCAGGGGACATAGCCAGAGCCAGAACCCCCCCCCCAAAAAAAAAACAGAAACTGCAAACTGCACTACACTTCCCAGAATGCTCCAAAGAAAATGTGTATGCAACGAAGACCTTGGGAGTCCCATTCTCTCTTTGTAAAACACACATGTAGTCCCATCCCTACCTCTTGCGTGCGTCCGGACACGTCCATGTACTCCACGCGGAACTTCTCTGCTGGGACGGAAGGAGCCATCCAGGTGGCTCTGAAGGAGTGGTGGGTCACCTCGGATGTCACCAGGTCTGTGGGGGCCTCAGGGGCCTCACCTGTTCATCGTCAAAAAAAAACAAAAGAACATGAGCGATGAGGAACCTCATTACAACCTCATTACAACCTTTTCATTCATTTCTTCGTCAAAGAAATGTGCCTTTTCAGGAAATAAAGTGATGGAGTCATGTCATAACCCTGTGTCTACAGACATGAAATAATATTGTCCAAGAAATTATATAGATACTAATCCCGATATATATATATATATATACCTGATCCCTTGACACTGTTGCAGAGGTTGTCCGTAAGGCGTTCCACAATGTCCAAAAGGAAGGAGAAGTCTGCGACGTTGTACATGTGAATCTCATCCGGATCAGAGGCGATGGACTTCAGCTCGTTCTCATCAGCGTTCTTCACACCTAAAAGACGACACAGGGCAAAAGGGCTGAGTGGCTATTTTGACTCCAATGAAAAGTCAGGTTAAAGTTTAAAAGTACCCATGTGTAGTAGAGATTGCACAGATTCATTTTTGGAAAGTTGAATTCATAAAGGGTGTCGGTTTGTCCGCAAGTTTTGTTGTTGTGTGTGAGCTCACCGATGGCGTACAACTCAATGCCTTGCTCCTTCAGGCTCTGAGAGTTTGCGATGATGTCATCCTGGGACTTGCCATCAGTGACCAGCACACCGATCTTACGGGCTTTGGGGCGCATCCCCACGTTGTCCTTGAAGTTGTTCTGGAGGATGTAGTTCAGAGCCAGACCTGCGACACGGACACCGTACTTCATTCATCTCTCACTCTTCTCCACAATGCTAGAATGCAGTACTTTCTGAGCATTACCTGAACCATGACATGTGCATGCTAGGCTAGCTTACCAGTCATGGTGTTTCCTCCCTTGTAGGGCAGGTTGGCGATAGCCTCCAACAGTGAGTCCCTGTTATCATGAGTGTTCAAATGCCACTCAGTTTTGGGGTCTCCACTGTACTGGGCCAGACCTAAAGCAATCACCCACGACAAGTTAGAACAACACGTACTTCAGCCAGACATGAGACAATAAAATTGAATCAATAGACTTTTTCGCTAAAAACCCACCGATCTGGACCCTCTCGGGCCCGATTTCAAACACCCCGACCATACGGGCAATGAAGGCCCGGATGGTTTTGAAGTTGAGACGTCCGATACTCCAGGAACCGTCCACCAGGAGCACGATGTCGGCCTGCGCCTTGGTCTTACACCTCACGTCTGAGAGGTCGGCAGGGAAAACTTTAGTGTCTCACACAAACATTTTGTAGTGCTTTTCTCAAAACGTGAAACAAAATGATGATGGTTGATGTGAACAAATCTTGGCTTTGAGGTAGCGAAAAAATAAGATTGAATAGAGAGAGAAAGGGAGCATGGAAAGGCACATGGACAAAAAAAATAATGATGTCACAGTACAAGGGGATTTTGACCACAGGCATCAATAGCATTTCCCCCAAGGGACACATTAAAACAAGTTTTTTTTATACAGTCACATAAATACACAGTATTCTGTTGTTTTTCTTTGCTCCTCCAAATTGAGATCCATATAAGTGCACGTTTATTTCTCAAGGGTCATCCCAGACGTTCTCAGTCTTTTTTCCCCGGGAATCCGATCACCAAGTGTATTCGGAGCCACGGTTGGGATTGTGTCAACATTTCCTGAGTCATTTCTCCAAGGTGCAATGCGTATGTCACTCATGACCGCCCCATAAGGGACAATCAGTCTCCTGAAAGAAATAGAGCTCACGCGTGCGTGCGCCAGAGAGAGAGAGAGAGAGAGAGAGAGAGAGAGAGAGAGAGAGAGGCTGCTGAGTGGTAGGGTAGCCCCCTTTGGTTCCTGGCACCTGCTTGGTGAAAAGTGAAGCATCCGTTCCACAGAGGCCTAACAGAAGGCCTGTGGATGGGAAAGGCAAGACGTTGTATGATCTGTCACTGTCTGCAATTAAAAACAGCCCACATCATGTCATGATGCGGGATTTCCAGACCCCCCCCCCTCAACCCCACACACAAAGACACACACACACACACACACACACACACACCATCCCCACAACTTGCCAAACCTTTTGGACATCTGGTCATAAACCAGATGTCGTCGACTTTAAACTGATGAATGAAGTGAGACGTACACATACAGGCAGACATTGAATGGTAAAGTGAAATTTGAGGAAGTGACATTTGATTCTGCTTACAGTAGTCAGGTGCGGTAAGTCTTCCGCACGAGTCGTACTAATGTATCACATACAGATTATCTATTGGCTGAAAGGATGCATTGTGTGGTGGTTAAAATGGTTTAATTGATTACCTAATGAGCAGCAATTTGATTAATAAATCAATTGCGAGACATTGTGCATGGTGGTGGGGTGTGGGGTTTCTATCCAAAATTTTCCTTCACTAGGATTGGTCCATTCTATTCTATCTCCCTGAACCTGGGCGACATCAACACGAGTGTCTGCTCTTCATTAAGACGAGGCCCACCGCTGGGGTCAGGGGAACCATTTCTGGAAAGCTCTGTCGAGCACATTTTCTCTCCCCTCGCACACATGCTGTCTTAACTGCCATGCCCTTAATATGCCATTAAAACAATTAAAGCTAAAATAAATTAGGCACATGCTGGTCGGGTCTGTCGTAGCTATGCGTAGAGGACCCGACATGAAAAAAAACACTGCATGAGGAAAGACCAGAAAGAGGCCAGACATATGGAAATATCATTATGTCTGCTATTGTGTGAGACTATTCCCTTTAAGGAAACTAGGAACGGCATTCAGGGAAACTCTGCATATTTTACGGCCAATGGCACCGTGCACTTTCCAAGTCCAGCATGTCTTCATTGTCTACCAATGTTTACCAAAGGCTTTAACATACAGTAGACATTACAACATAGGCTTTACCTCTGGGCTGGTAGGGGGGAGGCTCGGGTGCATCGGAGAGAGTGGTTTTCTCCTCGCCAGCCAAAGGCATGCTCTCTCCGCCTTCAAACATCCCAAACACACTCACGGTGTACTTGGTTCCCGCTCTGTGGGACACACAACACACCGCTTGTATGAGCCACCCACCTTCCACAACAAAACCCACAGCGCCTAAAACATATTTATTTTAAATGTGCAGCTTGAATGCGTCACTTTAATGAAAAACAAACAAAAGTACAAAGAAAAGCAGATCCGCAGAAGCAGAGAAGAAGAAGAAGAAGAAGAAGAAGAAGAAGAAGAAGAAGAAGAAGAAGAAGAAGAAGAAGAAGACGCACCTTAATTCCTCCAGCACCACCGTGTTGTCATAGGGGCCCACTTGGAGTTCTCCAAGGTCAATGTCATCTCCTAAGGGGTGGAATGTGACTTTGTAGCCCTTCACATCTCCGGGAGCGTGGTCCCAGGTGACCCGGAAACTGGTCTTGGACGGCTCAGAGGTCTGGAGGTTCCTGGGCCCCTTGTAAGGGGACACTAAGAGAAGAAGGAGGGGGGGAAAAAACACATCCAAAAACAATGTTACACGACAACAATACAACACAATAGCGCAGAAATGGAAAATTAAAACAAAAAGTGGTATGATGTGAAGAAAAAATAAATACATATATATAATTTAAGTGAAATGTGCAAAGATTTAACAAATTGGGAGTGTTTGTGGGGAAGTTTGATTTAAATAACCCGCAAAAAAAAAGGTAAGGGAATGTGTGTGAAGTCACCAACGTACATGTGGTTCCCTCTCCCTCCCTGGCCTTGCCCTCCACCTGGCGGTAGACGGGTATGACGGTGATGTCATAGGTGGTCAGGGGGGTCAGTCGGCGCAGGACGGTGGTGGTGGGGCCATTGCCGGGGACCTTGGCGGCCAGCTGGCGCCCGCCCTGCTGGGGCTTGTAGGTCACGCGGTAGTTGATCACGTTTCCCGGCGCGGGCTGCCACGCAACCTTCATGCTCTTCTCCGTCTCCTCCGACACGACGATCACCTTGCCGGCCGCTGAGACTGCGAGGAAGAGGATATTAGATTTGTGAGTCGTGAGGTTAGATGGATGGGTGGACGGATGGATGGATGTAGGTGTGGATGGATGAATGGGTGGATCTTAACTTTATGGAAACATCAAATCATCCAGCTAAATTACATTATTTTCAGGAGCATACACGCATCGAACCGGTCCAACTTTACAGAATTGATCATGTTTAGTCAGTGTGCTTCAGGAGCCAAGCATAGACGGACTGATCTATTTGAGGAAAGCCAGCAGGGGCAGTTTTTTCCATAGCGTGTCTACATAGCATTTAATCCAGAACAGGAAGGGCAAGTGTGAGTTGTCGGAGCCCTCTAAGCGAGCTGAGGAAAATATTCAGGATTTCTCAACTTCAGAGAGAATCATTTCTTCTTTCTTTTTTTTCACTTGGTTTTTATGAACGGAAAGATGTTGTGCATCCAAGTTTTCTGTGAGTTGCTCAGTCCAAATGGACCAGTGGGTGTCTGCTTTGCAGAGGGAAAAGAGAGGCATAGCTGGAAGCGTGAGCAAAAAAAGCATTGTGGTTATAAACCATATGTCGCCTCAAAGGTGGTTGTGGTGTATTTTGCACCTGTCCGGCTTTCCAGAAAATGAATAAGTATAAAAAGATGTCTGCACATATTTTTCCATTAGCACATTCCCTTGTGTTAACTGGTGGTTAAATCAATTCCCGATTGGAGAGGGATTCTGTTCAATGTGCTTTTCTCATCTTGGCATGAGAACAGTCTAACAAGGAATATACCACTTTCTGTCTAGCTCTATCTGACCTGCATCTCATCTGTGAAAACCGGTTGCAGGTGCTGGACATTAAATCACCCCCTATGTGTACGTATAAATCTCACATACACATGACTTATATCACTCGCACTACAAAGCCATCTCAATAGCTTCTACGGCCTGTTTTTATAGCCAAAAATGGGTAATTCTAGGCTAAAATCTTGTTTTCTATCATTAGAGATTATCTCACTGGTATAGATCTCTACCATCGATGGAATATCTTGTGCTCTTTTAACATGTCTAAAATAAACGGGCACATTTAAATGTTAAGCAGGCCTATGGTGCCTTTGGGGCAATAAAGTCAAGGTTTGGGTCAGCATTCCTGGCTTTTGAGTAAGTCTTTTGGGTCCATTTAGGAAATTGTTTGCTAGCTTTTCCCCTCCTTTTAGGGGCTTGGTGGTTGTTTTATATGCTTTAAGATATATACAACTAAAACGGGTATCAGTGTATGTATACCTTTAGTCTTTTAGTGTATTTTGTTGGCCCGTTAATACACTTCATGAAAGAATAACCAAGCAATTAAAAATACATTGGGAAATATTTTTAGGGTTACAGGTGGGCAAAAAAAAAAAGATTGATTCAGAAGAAAAGTCAACACTAGTTTAAACAAACGAGCATGAGGACAGAGCAGAAGCAGAAGGAGGTCCAGAGGGAAGAGGGAGTTGAAAGAGAGAGAGAGGGGCTCCCAAAGTCAAGGGTCTGCTAGAGGCATTTCAGGAGCTTCTTGAGTGACTAACCATCTGTGGTCTCCTCCCCCACCAGAGGCTCGCCCTCGCCGTGGCCGTAAGCGGCGGACACCGAGACCTGGTATAGCGTCTCTGGGGTGAGACCCTCCAGAACGGTGTCTGTGGTGTCCCCGCCCACCATCTTCTCCCCCGTCTCGTCACTATACATGGACTTCCATCTGAGCCGGTACTGGCGCACGTTGCCCGGCGCTGCGGTCCAGTACACGGCGAAGCTGGTGTCGGTGACGTCACTGGTCACCAGGTCTTTAGGCGAGCCCAGTTCTGTGGAGTAAAGAAGTAAAGAGAGAAAGAGTAAAGTAAAGAGTTTTTTTTAAAATGCATATAAAACTAAACAAGAAACACAGAATCAGCATTCATGTATGATACATGTGGAGAAGAAGAAAGCAAATTACTATCTCAGCTGTGTTGAGCTGGATGAACTAAAATACAAATCATGTGTTTCTCGTGTTGATTTGGTCCAATGCCCATTATTTGGACTCGAACATCAGCGTTAGGTCCAAACGCATTAAAAAAAACATGCGTATGGAGAATACAGCTCAGTATTTCCTTTTGTCCGTGCGGTGTGGATTTCTAACGCAGATACATAAAGGGCTTTAGGAAGTGGGCTAGACACAGAATGGACAAGATCAACAGGCCAACGAGTGATAAAACCAGAAACAGTCATCTGTCGGTCTGAACCCTCAGGATGTGTTTGAACTCTGTGATTTACTCGCTTCACAATCAGGGGCTCCTGGAAAAATCTCTGCAAAACTAATCACAAATCACATAGCCTCAGCGCCTTTCATTTTCCATTGAAACGGCTGAAATGTGATCTGAAAAAGCACAGGGTTTTTTTTGTACAATGGCAGATGTTACCCTCTCCCCTTTTTCCCTCCCTTTTTCCTGAGGGGCTACAGGGGAACTGCCCGGCACGGTACGAGCATGAGGGGAGACTTTGCTGTGGTGTTTGGTGATGAGTGGCCGGCAGCATGCTTAGCTGAGTAAGTGGCGTCTCTGTTTCTTTCAGCATCCCTTTACAGAATGACTGCACTCTGCTAACCCCAAACTCAACCTACTACCTAGCACCTACACAGCCTTCAAGATACACCCCCATTCACAACACATACTAACACCCTAAATACTAACACCTAATGACCATACGTCTATGTGTAGGTGGTCTCAAATTAATAAATGAATTTAGCCAATAAACCCACAAACCACAAGCCACAAGCAAACACTATACATTAACTGAGACTGGGATTGGGCAACACTTTTTTGGTCACATGCTAATTTCCATTTGTATCTTTTGATTGGTGTCTCATTCTGTTGTCAACCCATTAGAGGTGGAATGGCTGCTATCAAAGTTAGAATTAAATAAAAACGCATCAGCATCCACAGAGTTCCTGCCAAGCGTGTGCTTTCTGCATTAAAAAAAATTGAGGACCAATCAAGATCAATGTAGACCCTAATACATAAGTCCAGAGGACACCCTCTCCAAGAAGGATGGATTTCACGGGAAAACCGTAGTGATATACGTTGAATATGAATGCACAGGGATCACTGGGAAATCACTTCCACAGACAATGGCTCAGTAGATGGTGCCGGGCCAAGAGCTCCTGCCAAGGAGTAAAGCAGTGCACTCTCAGAAAACACATGGGCCACAGTCAGACCTGCCAACCCTTTAGAGTCCACTGACAAAGAGCCACAACTAAAATGTCATCGTTTACGTTTTACAAGCCAAATGGGAAATCCAATGCGCATACACATACACACATACACATCGGCAGCTTAATGACATTCATCACAAACTCGTCTAAAACCGCTGGATTGGAATAGCAGCTATTACTGTCACCAACACCTGGTGTGAGGTTCATAAAACAAGAGTGGTGTTGAAGTGTCTCCTTATCGGGGACCATGTTTCAATGTGGTCGGGCCAAGCGACCACGCCCTCTTTTAGGGGAATCCTGCTCTTAAATTAGAGCTTATGCCGAGACTATATCATTTGACTCCATGCCTCACCCCACTGATTCACCCATACCACACAAACACGCACGCACACACACACACACACACACACACACACGTGCACACACACACACCGCAAAAGGAAGATCCATGTGTTGACATACCCCTCACATCCACAGCCAAGATGTCTAGAGTCATAATGATCTGCAGTTGTGGAAAAATGGCCAAATGCCAAACAAAAAAGTGGAATGTGTAGTAAACACCAACTTTATACAAGAACTGACTTACTGACTGTCCGAGAGTGTCCCTCCAGTTTTTGGTTTTGTTTTTTTTCCCTCATTTATTGGATCTTGATTCCACTCCTTCAGTAAAAGTCTTATTTCATTTCGTCCATCGTATAAAAGGCCCCTGAACTCTGGACAGTGTGCATTGCATGCCATTTCAGCACTGGCGCTTAAAACTTCCTCTATTTTATTGATTTTGGTTACTTCACCAACATCCACATCTGAGCATGAGGAGGCAAAGGACCCCCCCCCCCACACACACACACACACACACACTCCTCCCCCCTATCTGAGTGCCAGGAGGGGGTGTCTCTGTTACCCCAGAGGAACTTCACACCGCTGGAGTGAAACAGACCTGGAGCTGATCTGGCATCCACTGCTAAGCGGGGGTGGTTTCCAGAAACACATGACAGCAAGGTGGGGGACAGACCCATGCTGGTGTGATTTCTGGTCCCGAGCCACTTCCGCCATCCCAGAGTGCACAGAGAAAATCAACAAAGCAACACAATGGTGGGATTTTTTTGGGCGGTTCAGATGGTGATATTTAAGCAATGAACATGTCTGACTTTGAGGGGTTGGGTAAGGTTTCTTCCCCTTGTTGGTAGCTAAATACACTTCCATCCATCATCCATTATGCCGTCAGATGGAGCATTTATTTTTATCGTAACCCCCTTCATGGAGGACTCCCATCAACCAAGGAAACTGAACAGGATGTAATAAATAATCTCCCACTTTTCGCCTCCATTTTGAACACTGTCCAATTTCGGTGGCACAATTGGTGTTATTGTGCGAAAAATATTTTCCCAGCCAGTCAAATGTTCACCTTCATGGTGGGTCTCATAGTGGCAGTCAAAACAATGAGATCAGTGTGTGTGTGTGTGTGTGTGTGTGTGGTGAGGTGTGGTGACGTCAAGGTCTTTGGGAGCTGGCTAGACAAAGTGCTTTGTCATGGAGCACAGAGAGCGGGTTTAGTATTTCCTATGAGGGTGTATTACTGAGGATGGATTCAAACTGTGGAAACTGTGTTTTGCCAAAATCAACACCTTTGGCAATTTAAGGGACAAACGATGGAACACAATGTAATGAATTTGAATTTCGAAGGGCAACATTATGCATACAAGTCCCCTTTTCAACCAATAACTTGGACCCCTGAAAAGTCCAGAATTGACTGCCATCAATGACCCTTGTGCCTGCCAAGGGTATAAGGGCATGACATTAAGAAACAAGGACTCCACTATTGATCATATTCTGAAGAATGAAATAGTTTGGTGAGTTGGTGGGATGAGATAGCTTTCCGGAGAGAAGTCGAGTTCAGCCACCAGTACATCACATCACAGGCATGTCATGACAAGAAACGACCGTGGCATCGCTTTGGTCCACCATGCAAATGGTGCTAGCTTTTAATTAAAAACATTTTTAAAGATCGTATTTTTAGCCAAAGACCAATCCTTTGTTCAGAATTGGAGGTAATTTTGGAGGTAGTTGATGCTCTGTTATCAGGACAATTATTTAGGAATTTGGTTCCTTTAGGCCATTGTTGTTGGCAGACTCCTTTCCAGCAATAATATAATCTCTGTTTTCAATCAATTGATAATTGATCCAAACCACAGCTCACAGGCTGTGAATGCCAACGCCACACCCTGAGCAGCATCCCTAAAGCCATTAACTGTCTAGCTAGAGCGAAGACTCCACCGGCGGTCACTTAGAAGTCATGCAAGATGCGTCAACCTTTTTCAAATGACCTGCAGCATTATTGTTGTTTTTGTGTAAGATCCCAAAACACAGCAGAAATAAATCTTCCACAAACATCCTGCCTGACAGACTTGCATCCTTATGTGACCACAAAACAGATGTCTGTTACTCTAATCTACATGTTGCAGGAAAACCGCTCCCTCTAACACAATGTACGCATAGAGAATAAAGCCTTGATATAGATATACTATGTCCACTATGGTGACCTTAACATGAGGAAGAATCCACCTAATCACAAATTATCAGTGTTTCAAATCCCCATACGTCTAAATAAACGGCTGAAGAGTGTTGTTAATGAAAAGGATTAAAAAACCCAAATAAACCAAAGTATAACAACCTTTAGCCTATTTCAAAGTCAAGAAGTATTAAATGGAGGAGTATTAAAGTTACGTTTTAAACTAGCCAGGCATGTGGCATGTGTCTGCTCCAAACCATTCCAGATCCTCTTTTTTTGCAAAGTTTACAAGCTTCCCCACACCCATTTCCTCAGCACTAGCTTCTTTGGCAGCAAAGCAGTGCCTACCAGTGTTGTGCTCGCGCCAGAAGAATTACATACAGCACTGTGTTTCCCTCCCAACTCAGCTCATATACTTAACCAACCGTTGAAAATAAAGGCTCATCGTTTTCTTGTTTTGACACATGCTGCAGAGATTAACCACACGCTTGTGTTTTTTTTAACACATCCAGATTCCGCACGACAGGCCTGAATCCAGCCGTTTTCCACCATGCGTCATGATCGCACAATAGCAAAGCAACGAGTGAAACTCAAGATCGAGATGCAATCACAAACCGAGTCAATCTCAGGAGCACTCAATGCACACAAACGTAACCTTCCAGGCCTTTTGGCAGTCGAAACAAAGAAACCATTCAGTTGTCCGCTCTCCAATACTGATTGCTGAAGTCATTCACGCTACGCTCAAAAAAAAGGGTTGACGTGAGGAAATGTGACATCCTTACGTACCTTCCAACGTAGTTCCTGTGCCCAGAAGAGGATCGCCCGAACCAGAAGCATAGCTGGCGGTCACAAAAAGCTCATACTCTGTGGACGGTTGGAGGTTTGTGAGCAAAGCCTCTGTGGTATCTCCCTGGACGGTCGTCTCCAACAAGTCGCCCCCATCCGCAGGTTTGTAAGTGATGCGGTACTGGCGGACATTTCCCGGAGCCGCGCGCCATGACAGTTTCATTGTGTAGATGGTCTCGTCAAAGACACGAAGGTCCTGGGGTGATCCACGCACTGGACAAAAAATAAAAAGAAAGGTGGATGAGACAAGCATCACACAAAAACATATTAACCTGCCAAATCTGCCAAATCATGATGACAACACAGACACATTGTAGATGAACCTATGAAGACAAATCGTCAGAGCATTTTAAGTGACTCACCTTCCTTAGTGGTTCCATCCACCTGCTTCTCCTGACCCACGCCAGTGGAATACTCAGCAGACACAGACACCCGGTAGGTAGTGATGGGGAAAAGCTCCTGGAGAACAATGGTGGTTTCAGGTCCGCTTGTCATCGTTTGCAACTTCTCTCCCGCCCCATTCAGGGGGACATAAGTCAGGCGGTACCGGATCACCGAACCTGGCGCCGCCTGCCATGATACCCTGAAACTATCCGTTGTTTCTTCCGTCACCTCCAGGTCACGTACGGTTCCTTGTTCTGCAAAATAAAAGAGATCTCCTCAGACCGGTGGTTGAGCCAGCATCAACATTGATGGATGCTATAAAGAGTGAGCTCTGGTCAACATAAATGGACAATCGATCACACCTTACCTTCTAGAGTGGTCTCTTCACCCGTCAATGGGAAACTGTCTCCTTTGTTGTATTGTGCAAAGACGTTGACCTCATAGGTGGTGAGTGGGAAGAGGTGGGGAAGGACGGCGGTCGTGGTGTCGGCGGGCACCGCTAAGGAGATGTAGTCTCCGGTGATGTCTTCAGCCTTGCGGAAGCGCACCAGGTACGACAAGGCGCTGGTGGTGGCGGCTGTCCAGGAAGTACGGAAACTCCTGGAAGTCACCTCAGAGAACACCAGGTTCTGGGGCGGGAGAAGACCTGGGAGCAAGTAATAAACATGAGTCATTGGTTCGGTATTATAGCTGGTTATCGTTAAGGGATTCATACTTGAGTCAGCCTGTTCTATTGCATTCTATGACTACATCTGTGTTTCATATTTCTAAACATGATTTAATCTAATTTATTTATTTTGTAACATTATTTTGTCATTATTTTGTAACATTAAACACCTAATTACTTCTTTGTATGATTGGATACAGGCCTCACTACTCTTAAAAACAGTGGAAGTGGTGAAATCATCCCACACCCTTCACACTTTTTAGTTTTGGTAGCCTACTTGTTGCTTGGCTGTATGGAGTTGTTTTCAGCAGTGTTGCATGTGGGGTTGCGACATCCATAATAATTGTTTTTACTTTGTTTTGACAAACAAAGCAATGCTACTTACTCCTTTTCTTGATGTTGAGCAACTCTTGCTCAATCCTAAGGCAGATGGACTGAGTGAGCTCCTTGGAAATTCTCTGGAAAGCGTCAAAGTCCTCCACCTCGAAGACGTGATTGGCCGACGGGGGATTGGCAATGGCCTCCAGCTCGGACCTGACGGCATCCTTGACACCCACGGCGAAGATCTCCACGTCAACGTTCCTCAGCCTGGTCGCCGGGTCCTTGAAAGAGTCCGAAGACTTGCCATCTGTGATCAGCACCATGACACGAGGGACGTTCTGCCGTGCACCGCGGTTGGAGATGAAGATCTTCTCCCTAACGTACGTCATGGCTTTGCCCGTGTTGGTGGAGCCTCCGCGGTAGGGGAAGGTGCGCACGGCCTTGACCACGGCGCTGATGTCGTGGTGGGTGTTGAGGGCAAACTCGGTGTGGGGGTCACGGCTGTACTGGACCAAACTGAGCTGGACCTTGTTGGGGCCTACGTCAAAGGAGTTGACCAGCACCTCGAGGAAACCACGGACCTTGGCAAAGTTTTGTAATCCGATACTGTAAGAGCCGTCGACCAAGATCACCACGTCGGCCTGGACATCCACTCCCAGTGAGCATTCTGCAGACGGACACAGGGAAACCTTGGTTATTTACGGGTCTTCGATGGCAGAGACACACGTGGATCTGTGAGGAACACAAATGAGACAAAAGAAGAGAATAGAGACCAACACTGACAAACACTGCATCCTCACCTGTGGACACCTTGACCGGCTGGGTCTTCTCCATGGCCATGACTGCTTCGCTGGGGACTAGACCTTTGAGGGCGTACAGGCTAATCTCGTACTCGGTCTCTGGAGAAAGGTCGCGGACGTTGATGGAGGTTTGTGTGGCTCCTATGTACAGCTCCTGGCGTTTCATGCCCGGCAGCATGGGCCTGAGGGTGAGTTTGTAGCCTGAGACATCACCGACAGACGCATCCCAAGTCACCCTCATCGACTTGGAGGCGATCTCTGTCACCTGCAGGTTGGAGGCTGGCTCCACCACTTTGTTGGCAGGAAGCAAAATGGCAGAATGGTAAATGGTGATGGTTGGTAAGGGTAGGTGTTATTTAAATTTAAATATTAAAGGTGCTGAGAGCTATCTGTCAGCTATTATTGAGTAAAATGCACTGTGAGAATATCTGTTTAGAGTTGACTGTGTCTGCCTCTGTATGAGCCAATTTAGAATCCATCTGGCCTTTTTTGGGTTGTTTAGCTTCAAAATATTGCTCTCTTTTACTCTTTTCACCTCTCTTTCTTTACAACTCTCAAATCTTACATACAGCACCTTTAATGCATACATACTCCATTAAATATAAGGGGGAGTGTAGACCTGAGTGGGTCAGATTATTCGACTTACTTTCCTCTCCGCTAACAAGAGAACTGAGCTGGTCATCAACGCCAGAGCACACTTCCATGATGATCTTCTTCTGCACCTCTTGGATCATGTCGAAGTTGGGTACATTGTACACATGTTTGCTGTGAGGAGTGGACCCCATTTCCTTAAGCTCATCCTCATCGGCTCCCTTGATGCCTGGAAGGAAGGATCAGAAATACAATCATATAATCATATACACACTATTAAGTCAGAGCCTGTATTGTAAATGTTATTCTCTTGGAGGATACATTTAAGTTGTTCCTTGAATTATATAAATAGGATCAGAGGAACAAATATTTATCATAAATTACCACAAAATCTACATGTAAAACATTTTATCTATCTTGCAACCAAAAAATCTGTTTAAAATCAAGCCATTTCCAGGAACAATGAGACATTTCACATGGAAGAATGGCATTCGGCAAAACACTTAAGAAAAAAAAATACCTAGAACAAATATTTCCACGCCAATGTTCCTGAGTCGTTTTGCATGCTCCTCCACTGGGTCCTGTGATTTTCCATCGGTGATGATCATGGCTACCTTGGGGAAAGCTTTCCTGGCACCGGCCGCCTCCGTGAAGATGTTATTTAGAAGGTACTCAATGGCATCACCTTGAAACAGAAGGCATATTGAGTTAACATAATGATATTTTAAATATTTTAAAATGGAAAAAAAAAAAAGTGTGTGCCAGCCCAATTCTCATCAGCGCTGTCACTCAAAATGTGTATATGTTGAAAGTTCTGACACTCCTATAAGAGTATTGGCTTAAAGTCAACAGTAAATGCAGCCCACATTCTGTCTGACCTGCAACTTCCATTACGAGCTAGTGTTCAATGAATGGGTCCAAACTCTATAGACCCATTCATATATCCAATGACTATAACCAATGACTTACCCATACTATATAACCATGACTTACATATAACCAATGACTTACCCATACTATATAACCCATCCTATACAACCAGTGACTAACCCATACTATATAACCAATGACTTACATATAACCAATGACTTACCCATATGATATAACTAATGACTCACCCATACAATATAACCAATGACCCACCCATACGATATAACCCATCCTATATAACCGGTGACTAAACTATACTATACCACCAATGACTTACCATCCTATATAACCAATGCCTAACCCATACTATATAACCGATCACTTACCTGTCATTGTGTTTCCTCCCTTGTAAGGCAAATTGCTGATGGCATTGAGAAGGTCTCCCCTCCTGGTGTAGCGGGTCAAGGGAAACTCTGTGCGGGTGTCGGAGCTGTACTGGACAATGCCCACTCGGGTCTTGTCCTCGGCGATGTCAAAAGCACCCGCCATGGCACCGATGAAGCTGCGGATGTGCTTGAAGTTTTCCCGGCCCACGCTCCATGAGCCGTCCACCAGGAAAACCAGGTCGGCGATGGCGCTGACGGAGCATTCTGGAGACAACAGAAAGTTGAATAAATTATGAATATATTTTTAGATATTTTTGTAACCCTAACCCTTAGTTAAAAATGTATATCTTGTTGTAATTGTTAATACAGTTCTGTACTCCTGCCCAAAATGTTCAGCCCACCCAAATATTTCCCATCTGGGATTAATAAAGTACACCTTATCTTCTCCTGTCTTTGAGTTAGATGTATTAATTATACATAATTAGAAAGCAACCAAATGACATTTCAGCAGCATTTAGACATGTTAGATACGTTGCATGAAAAACAAGTCAACAAGATACATACAGGGGTCCTTGGTCCTCCGACCGGCTAAAAACCCCATTCCCAACCATTTGGTGCAGCTTGTTGCCAGGCCAACACTGTGCCACCGGTCTTGAGTGATAGTTTGCCATGGTATGGCAGAAACACACAACGGTCCCGGTGGGAAGGGAAAAAAAAGTCTTCAACACACTTACTCTGCAGTCTAAATAAAAATCAAACCCGTGACAGATAGTTGGATGACTCATACCCTCCGTTCTCACATCAAAGGGAATATTAACCCAAGAATAGCCGTGCCAAACAGTGGGCTTGTGGAGTCATTCCACTGGAGAGAAATATCTCTGGCTTCGTAGACCAAACAATGAGTAAAAGCTTTCAGCGGCAATATTCCTAGTTTCACCCTTTAAGAACACAGGAGATTCAAAATAATACAATGAAACCTCCCTGGAACATTGGAGATGGCCCTATTAAAGTAATTGACCAGTATCAACATCTGGAGTAAAAACGCTCAGTCCCCCCAAGGTCTTATTGAGTCTCAATTCTGTCAACCTCTTCCAAATTCCTTCACTAGGTCAAAAGCTTAAGGAACAAAGAAGTGAGGGGAACAATTGGGGTGGTTCTCAAAGAGGCTACATCATCTTAATCCCAGAAATAAGCTTCTTGGATCATCGGGACCCAAGGGAGCCATTTCCAGTCGAAGAAACAACTCACTCGCGTCGGAAAAATGCGAACCAGTTTGACTCCTGCCTACCACAGACTGGACTCTCCATAGGAAACACAAATAAAAAAATATATATTTCCCATTTCCAACCACAGTAATCTTTTCCACACCTTTCCACGGCCATAACGACCAACACTCCCCCCCCCCCTTTCCTCCTCCAACATTTTAAGTGTCAAGAAAATGGCGTCATAGACGCCACATGGGGGGGTTACGGGAGCATGTGTCCCCCTGTACCAACCACTCACTGACTAATAACAGAACCCCACTGTCTTCTAGCTCCCAGGCCTTCCTATGTTGTGTTTTTTATGTACTGACTGGTTTCAATTAAAGGGAGTGAATGCATGTGTTCCCCCAGCCACTGTCTGCACTCCACCACCACCACCACCACCACCCCACCCACACCCACCCCTGCCTGCTTCCCAGTGACAGCCCAACACTGAGCGCAATGGAGGTCTTTAAGCAGCGAAATTAAACTGGTGGAAAAATGTATTATTGAAGTCCCACTGAAGGAACGACAAAATGGGCGAAAAACTATTTCAGAAGGGAAAATTGGAAAGCTGTGGACAACCCTGAGGACATGCCCAGTTGAGAACGAGAGCCGACAGAACAGTAAACATACTCACTGATTGCGTCTTTCTGGGGCTTCCTGACGTGTCCACTGGTGTTACTGGACTGGACTGAAACAGAGGAGACACGTGAACACAGTGAGCCGTCATCCCCGTGTCATCATGCCTGTATAGCCTTGCGTAGAGCTCGAAACCCGAGGTGTTATAAAAACACACACACACACACACACACACACACACACATTGCTTTCCACTCCATTAGCTGTAAACAATGGAGCGATTCAGCACTCGATACGCAGATGTGATTTTGTACGGCTTATCCTGTTTTCTGTGGCTTCAAGGTTAAGTTTATTAAACCGTTTAATACACATCATTATAGCAGTTACATGTGTTATCATTAAGGCAAATTAAATCGCCTACTCTGTGTTAGATACAATTTACTATTGATCGGTGATCGATTGGCACTTACTGGTGAGTTGTCCAAAGATGGGGATACTCTCCTCTGAGCCATAGTAGGAGTTGATGGACACCGAGTAGTCGATGTCAGGGGTGAGATCGGTGATGGAGGTCTGAGTGGACGTATAGGGAAGACTAATGTCTCTGCTTGGTTCATCTGGGGGGGGGGGGGGGGGGGGGGGGGGAAAAAATTTAACCAAAAGAATAAAGGATTAAAAAAAATAATGAACCTATACAAAAAGAAAAAATTTGAAAATTTTTTAAAAAAA
>JAOPJI010000113.1:3706096-3716805 GCA_027122695.1 Merluccius productus | reverse complement strand
TCTCTCTCTCTCTCTCTCTCTCTCTCTCTCTCTCTCTCTCTCTCTCTCTCTCTCTCTCTCTCTCTCCCCCTCCCTGTCTCGCCCTCTTTCATACAACTGCATTAGGCTTAATGTAGTTGTCAGAGGGTGGATACCAACCACCACAACATGGGAACCCCTCTATTTCATCGAGTCATTTCATTTCCATGGGAGTTGCACCGCTGAACTCCTCGTTTCCTTTTATTTTATGCCACACATCTGAGGCGCTCGTCCAACACACACGTCCCCACCCCTACATCTCAACCCTGTACGCCCGCAGACCCGTATGGTCCAATCCCAGACACCTCTCCCGGTAGGTTTCTAGCTTGGGAGCAGGTGTTGTCAGGGCGGGGGGAATCGCCCCCATCGCCACAGAAGATGAAATTGGTGTCGTGGAGAGACTCAGTTCCAACAAACAGCAGCTTGGCCTGCAGGGACCATACTGGAAAGAGCTCAGTGTTAAAACCGCCGGGGGGGGAAGTGTCTCCGTGACGAAGCGCAGGTGATCAAAAGCAGCGCCGTGGCGGCAACGAGCTCCTTCGCCAAGCCTCAGCCCAATCCGTGGTTTTCTCTCTTGCCTTGTCTGTCTTTTCTTTTTTTTTTCTTTTTGCAAATTACATTTGAAAGCAGCGCTCCAGTAATCTGATCATAAATGTGTTTCCTCTGCTTTATTGGCCTCTCAGGAGAAGAAAGGGTTGTTGTTCGAAAGGGTAATTGCTTCAAAATTGAAATTCCAAAACAACAGCAACGTTTAAAGGAAAATCCTCCCTGATTACAAACCTTGGTCTAAATAAAATGTACGTAGTGCTTTATAAAATCTGATTTTCCACAAAATGATCCCAATGGCTTTGAAGCTGAACGTATGTAGGTATGTAGTAGTACCTTTACTAGTGCTACCATGTGTGTTTTTCTTTCTCTAGAAACAGCTGTTTCCAAGTCTACAATAAATACGGTTATGTTAGCTATAGAATGAGGAATGTATAGAACGGATCAAGGGATCAGATTCAAATTAACACTCGTTTAACCTTTGACCCCCGCCCTCCCCTCCCTCCCTGCTACAGCCGAGGTGACGCACACCTTCATTAATAGACCCCTCTTCAGTCCAACGGTTTTCATGATGGCGTTCATCCAGACGACTTGTTGGTCTTTTTTACACAGACCCTGGCTGTCGTAAAACGGGTGCATGCACTTGAGAACAAACAGCCCAGAGAGAGATGGAGAGGAGAGGAGATTTAGATTCACTGTCCAGGCTAATGAAAGGAGAAACGTCATTAGGAGCCGACAAAATAAACCCCCCAGAGTTAGTGTCACTGGCCCCAAGACCTTTCAAGTCTTTTTTTAGATCTTCATGTGAGCTGTGAAGGTAAAATGTCGACTCCCGTTTCCTGTCGGCATCTTCCAGTGGAGATCACGTGGGCGGGAGGGTGTTGAGGTGGCGGACAGCCTGGAAAAATCTTCTGCTGTTGGGGTCCTAATCCAGGCGTGTGCTGCTGCTGCTCTTGGAAACTTCTGCTCCCGCTGCATGCGGAGGGGGGCAGAGAGACCTGTTCTTGCACTTGATCAGACGGACACAGAGTGCGTGTGTGTGAGTGGTATGTGTGTTTGTGGGTGTGTGTTTGTTTGTCATTATTTCAATTTTGAAATATCTATATATGTTGCAGCATGTATGTCATTATTGCAATACGATGTGTCCAAATATGATAAAATATTGATTATTGTTGTCTGCGGATGTGAGACTCACGATCATGACAGACTGTGAAGTATGTTTACCCAGAAAGACTGGTGAAAGAACATGAAAATATACTGTTTCAAGACCTAAAGATGTCCAACTTCCAACCAAACTAATCTATGTTGCCCTGTCATGGCACATAGCTAAACACCACGTCTATAGACTCCGGGAACAGACCCTGTGGTGGAGTAAGTCACCCGATGTTAAAGAGGAGAACCGGCAGACCAGCCAAACACAAAACAAATAGACATGGCCCTGTGAGGCCCCCCGGACCAGACGTCGAGAGGAGCAGCCAGACAAGGTGCTGAGAGGTTGGGACAGAGAGAGACGAGAGCAGGGGTGACTCTGCGGGGACAGAAGCAGAGGACAAAGGGAGCGGAGGTGGGCGTGAAGGTGGAAAAATGGACTCAAATCAGAGATGTGTTGATGCGTAAGATGCCTTTGATATGCCCCCTCCACGCCCACAATCACACCTTGCCAGCCAGCGAGTGTGTGGGATTCACTTCTATGGATTCACCACGGTGGGAGAAGATGTGTTCACATGGGCGGCGATTCCTCACCGTCTCCTCGCCATTAGCAAGGTCTCCCCCCCCCCCCTTAGTCCTCGTCTGCTCGAAGTCGTCCATTTAAATTTCGCTCCGAGATGAGGCAATTACACTGCTTTCCATTTACCGTTGAAGTGGGAAGTCGGAGCTGGAAATGACGTCACACCCGAGTTGACCGTTACAATACAACAAGTCGGAAAAAAACAAGTTAGCCACTGTTCACAATACCTGTTGATAACAACGCACTACGCAGTATTTTGAGCATACAAACACTGTAGCAACATGTCCACAGATAGAGGTTGGACAGTGTAGTGTGTATGCCTGATTTAATGACAAATAAGACAGAAGTGCTGTCGTACTTACTTGGACATTCCTTCTTCCCAGTTCAAATGGAAAGTCACCATTACGGCGTGACGCAGAGCTGGCGCCTGAGACACAGTCTTCATCACAATGAATGATCTCCCAATACCCCCCCCCACCACCCTATACGCCTGGTCGCTGATGGAGCTGCAGATCAGCTGGAACGTGCCACATAATGAGGGGGGAGAGCCGCAGAAGCTGACAGAAGCATTTCAGACCTCTCATCTCAATCCATTCAAATTGTAACAAGTTGGCTGGAGATGACGGTCAATATGACACATGTTATTTCATAGCAGTGGAGACACAGGCTCAGACTATCACTGGAACTCCTTTAGAACTCATCCCTGTTACACAGATTTGTCTCCTGGCTGTGCTACCCTGTGTGCTTCCACCATGTTTATAATGACAGCATGGATGCACTTATAACATGACGGTTTCTATAAGTAGTCGCGAGAAATATTTCTGACTGAGAGACATACCTCACGGGATTTAATCTTGCTAAGTATTTGAGTCCAACACACCATCCAGAGTATGTGACACGCATGTCTTCATCGGCTCTCTCTGTGTTGTAATTTTGCGCATGAGCGAGTTCATAACATCTTGTCCTGAGAGTGATTGTTTGTAAAAAAATATAGGTTTGCCTAATACATAATGCAGAAACTTGACCATAGCCACATAGCATAAACAACAAACCAGCGTCCTATTTTCATGTCGTCTCCCACATGCTTCAGTACAGAGATCTGAATATTGCTTGTACCGTGGTTTCTGATTATTTCATGATGCAAGTATCCTAATCATCGCCATGAACAGAATAGATTTCCAGTTTAATCACGTCGTACATACATGCGGTCTCGCAGTGTCACTGATGTACATCTGGGGCCTAATTCAGGGGCTTAACATGAATAATACACACACATGGTCCATCAAGCAGCGCCATTTAGGAGGTGTTTTTCATCTCCTCGTCGCACTCCCAAGACATGCACAGAGGAAAGCCTTCGTGGGGGACTGCACATATCTCATGAAGATTAAATAGGGAGATACTATAGTCGTATTATACATCCATGTGCAGGCTATACGATACACGCTGCAGCATCGAGACGGGAGAAGAAGTCATGGTATTGTTCGGAACCTGCCAGCCAGCATAATGTCACTTGTCTTTAAAGCGGTCCTCCAGTGAAGCGGGCACCGTGTGTAAGAGAGCGAGAGTGTGTGTGTATGTGTATGTGTGTGTGTGAGAGCCGGAGTGTGTGTGTGTGTGTGTGTGTGTGAGAGAGGGAGATAATGTGTGTGTATGTGTGTGTCTGATGTGAGCAGACATTCACCTCTGTTCCACCTGTTCCACAAAGGTGACTGTATATTAAAACAGCTCCACTGTTTTATACTGGGAGGAATGTCAACTGTAGGAGAAAGCTTCCAAACTGGGTAAATAAAATGGTTCTCCTTCTGTCCGTGGAGATGAGGGTGTGCTTGTGTGTGAGAATCCAGGAGTTTTTAATTTTATTTTCATAGGTTATGAGAATTTTTCCTTTAGCATTACACCAAGTTATAAGGAAATTAGATGCACACACACCTCTCTCTGTTGGCTCTGGCGCTGTCTCTGTCTGTCTGTCTGTCTGTCTGTCTGTCTGTCTGTCTGTCTGTCTGTCTGTGTGTCTCTCTCTCTCTCTCTCTCTCTCTCTCTCTCTCTCTCTCTCTCTCTTTTATTCTTCGGCTCTCTCCAGCTCCCTCTCTCTCTGTCTCTCTCTCTCTCCCAACTCTTTCCCTCCTCCCTCCCTCCCTCCCACCTCATGGAGACTCTTGGTGTGTTAAGTGTTGCTGCAGAGCCGGACCACTGACATTCTCCTCTGCCTCAGCACAGAGAGTGTGTGTGTGTGTGTGTGTGTGCGTCTGTCTGTCTCTCTCTGTTATCCATTGTATCCGAGTTTGTTTACCTTACAAAACCCTTTGGAGGAGCAAGCAAGTAAGGTTTCATCATCTGTTGTTGAGAAGAAGAAGAGAAGACAGGATCCCCACCCTCCCTCCTTCCCTCCCTCCCTCTTTTCCTCCCTCCCTCACCACCACCACCACCAACCGGGCCGTGATCTGACTAACCAAACAGCAGGACTCAGCGTGGTCCCTCTTCCTGCAAACTCCCAGGACGCAGAAGCTTAACCTCCCCGCCCTCCGCAGTCCCAACATCTCAACATCTGAGGGATCTGCACAGCGCAAAACCAGCCATCCCCGTGGAGACGAGCAGCTCCCCCCCCCGTCCCCCACCGTCCCCCCCGTCCCAGAAGGAAGGTCGTCCCTGTGCTGTGCTGCAACTGAGAGAACTTGTCCGGACCCGGGCCGCGCGAGACAGACAGACAGACACACAGAGAGAGTGAGAGAGAGAGAGAGAGAGAGAAGTGAGGGAGCAACACTCCTCCTCCGGAGAGACTAGACTATGCTGTAGGACCGGGACGCTGTCGCGGAGAGAGATACCCCCAGCAGGTAAGAGATGCTTTCTCACACACACACACACACACACACACACACACACACACGTATATATATATTTGTATTTTCATCACAGGTGCTCACAACGGTTGTCAGTTACCCCCCCAGGCTTAGTGTAGTTGTAGTTGGGTTCAAGTCGGCACACGACACGACACCCACTGTGAACAATTAAATTTCATAGCCGTCTGTCACAAGGAGGATGCACTCTGCAGGCGGCGCGCGTCGAAGGTAACCTGCGGTGGTTTTCGCGTTCCGGCGAACCACAACGGTTGAATAAGGGCGTGCTTCTTTTCTGCCGTTGTGACATTTCATGACATTTGCTCCACGCATACGTATGTGGGATTGTGTACACACACACACACACACACACACACACACACACACACACAACCCATTACAATGTGAAAGGGTGTAAGCAACCTGTTCAAACATCACCGTGCTGATGGGGGGGGGGGGTTGCCCTTTTTTGGGGGGCGTTTGCGCATCTAGACGCCTCGTCGGCCGTTGTTGACTGCGCATTTATCTTCTCGCTGACAGAATGCATTTGACGAGGTGTCCTTAGTGTGTGTGTGCACACGCATGCACGCACACACACACACACACACACACACACACGCACGCCGCATGCACGCACACAGCTTTTACAGCACCGGTTGTTTGGAGGCTATTCACTTTGCAACGCTAAAGGGGGGGGAGTTTGTTTGCACAGCTCTCTCTTCAGTCGCCCCACAATGTGACCTGTTGGTCTGTTGTTATCCCTGAGCCATCGCGGTCCTGCCTCCCTAACAGAATCCATCTTCTCTGCATAGCAGCACTGGAAGGGGGGGAGGGGGGGGAGATAATCAGCGGGTGATGTGAGCGAATAATCGATCAGGTGGGGATTCGTCGACGACGGAGGGTCAGAAATGAACACCTTGCAGGTGCCGAATCCGGCAGAGGTGTTCCTTTATATCCTCTTTATTTAGTATATTTACGTTTGCATTCGGTTTTTGAATGGACATTGAACATCTGAAGGTCTGCTGTACTTCTGTACCTGAACTTGTATCATCAAATAATCAAATATTCGGACCCACCGTTAGTTATTAGGAGGTGTGTGTGTGTGCGGGGGGGGGGCTTTGTACACCGGTGACCTTTTTTTTTCTTCATTTGGGAGGAGAATCTATACGAGCATCTCCTGAACAGTCGTCTCGTAATTCAAACAAGGTTGTTATGTGACAGTCGGCCACTTTGAAGCCACAGGTCCTCCGTGGCCATCTTGTTTTTCGGACATGGCTGATGGTGGTTATTTCTGGCCGAGGACCGGCGGCATTATCTCGCATGGATTCAGATTAGCCACTGGAAAGTTGCATTCTTCTCATAGTTTGACCATCCATGGCATCCATCTGATCCTCGTGAATCCTTGGATATGTTAGTCCTGCCGAGGAAATCGGCGGCATCTGATGTTGTATAACATGGGGGGGGGGACGTTTAGTTCTTCTATCGCCCACTACGGGGACTTTACCCCTGTGTCATGAATCTGGTATGTACTGCAATGTGGAGCCTCTCCTCCCATGGTGCACTGCTGCTGGGCTCGGCCCGCGCCGCTACCCCTGGCCTGGGCCTAATCCTTCATCATCAGCTGTTTCCTGGCCCTCCGCATGCCAGACCGCTATGTGGAAATGTGTTTCGCATTATGACCGTGCAGAAAAATATGCCCCCGCCGCCGCCGCCGCCGCGTCCTGCTCCATACGGGCCGGCTCGCGTAGTAGTAGACCCCATATGCTCCGGGTGCGGCAGCGATGGCGCTGACATTCTTTCGAGACTTTTTTAAAAGCACATTGAGCCCATTCTGTCCAGCGCCCGGGATTTATTATCTGTTGTCCGCTAGACACACAGCTGTTGTCCAGGAACTCGTTCGAGACGGCCAATGTTTGAGACTTGGCTGGAAGCACTATAGGAGATAACAGATAACAGGATACAGATCCTCTCCTATTCCTTCTTCTTTGTCTCCTTCTTTCTCTTTTACATGTAAAGGGCGGCGGGCGGGCGGGCGGGCGGTGGGGGGGGGGGGGGAAAGCAAAACGCACAACGCTGACCTTGCCACAACTCTGAAACAGCAAAACTTAGCAACCAAGGAGCAGCCATTTAGCGATCGTCAATTATCCTGTGATTCATAATTCATCACTCATGCTTTAGGGCTGAGCTGTAACTTCCCCTTGCCAGGCCGCCGATCTAATACGCTTCTCTTAAAGGGCACTACGCCTCATTACCGCTGACCATTAGACACTGGTAGGGGCCGCTCACAGGGGCCTAAATGAGGAGCATTAAGCGGCCGGGACAGACGTTGTGTGTGTGTTAAAAGCCCTTCCATCTCTCTTCACATTCCCCCCCCCTCCCCACTCATACTGAGCTGACAGCCAGCTGCAGCCCATCTCGAGAGGAGGAGGAGGAGGAGGAGGAGGAGGAGGAGGTGGTGGAGGAGGAGGAGGAGGAGGAGAAGGAGGAGGTGGAGGGGGGGAGGAGAGGGAGGAGGAGGAGGAGGAGGGGGAGGAGGGGGAGGAGGAGGAGAGGGAGGAGGAGGTGGAGGAGAAGGAGGAGGTGGAGGTGGAGGAGAGGGAGGAGGAGAGGGAAGAGGAGACAGAGATCTCTTTAGAAATTGGCAGAACAAGGATTATATTTCTTGCCAAAATAATAAAGGCGGATAGTTCCATTGGGGTCAAGGTTAATTCTGATTATTTGATTAAACAATTACCGGTATTTGAATTCCAAATGTGAAAGTGTTTCTATTCTGCTTTGCTTCTCTATCTCTCTATCTCTCTGCTCTCAAAACAAGTTGTGAATCCACTTCTTTAAGGTGGCAGCATATTTAACGTCGAGATATGTATTTACTATTTTCGTTAGGATTTATTCGTCTCAATCATATCCTCCTCCTCGAGAAAAAAAAGAAACTGCCGTCCTCCTGCATCCAACAAAAACACTTCGGGACCGGTGACACAGTGCAAAAGAACTCAAACGGCAAAAGAAAATATGCTGGTGCTTGTATAAGATGATAAGACCGATAACAACTTAACGTAATGCAAACAACTGGGACTGAACACATGTCCATTCATGTCACATGCTCTTTCTTTCCCTTTTCCCCTTTTTGCCTGAATCTTTGCTTGTGTGGTATAATCAGAAAATATTAAAAACAACGTTTACACTGTAACTAGCGCACACGTGGCTAGATCATAAGACGAGAGGTACCAACATGCAAGAACATACAATGTTATTGAATTGTCCGTGAGCTTCATAGTTCATCTTTTAATAATCCATTCTCCACCTGATAGCTGAGACTAGTGCAGTCTAATGGTTTAGCATGATGACCGAGGAGCTGAACGAACGCGTTCTGATTGACAACGTTCGTTATGACAGAGATGTGTGGGAACCTAAGTGCAGTTGTAAGTGGAAATTCAGCTGTCATGTCGACCTCAAGGAACATTGTAAGCCATCGCCCACATTTCCACACTCTGCTGTGTTTTGGGAAGCCGGCGTGGAAAACAAGCAGAATGTAAAACCAGTCAGACTTCTAATTGTATTCAGCTGCGTCTTCTCTGTTTTTCTCCCCCCCCCCCTTTTGATGTGATTTGGTGTGTGTGTGTGTGAGTGTGTGTGTGAGTGTGTGTGTGTGTGTGGGGGGGGGGGGCAGTTGTTTGTTGGAGCAGAGAGGTTCTGACGTTGATGCAAGCAGGCTTAATTTCTCATTTATTTTTTAAGGGTGTGTGTGTGTGTTTGTGTGTGTGTGTGTGCACTAGCGTTTTAGGGTGTGGGTCTGTGTGTGCTAGTGTGTGTGTGTGTGTGTGTGTGCGCGCGCTTGTGTGCTAGTATGCGTGTGTGTGTGTGTGTGTGATCGAGAGGGCCATGCCCTAGTGTGTTTGTGGGACAGTGTGAAGGGAGGGAGAAGGGAGACGGCGGGGTGTTCTGTTGTCCAGATGTTGGGAGGGAGAGGCGGGGGAGTGAGAGAGTGCTGGTGGTGGTGGTGATGGGGGGGGGGGGGTGCGGGGGCGCCCAGGTCTCCCACCAAGTCTCTCAGGGATAGGAGATCATCCTCAGTTTCCTCTGAGAACTCCTCACCTTCCTCTCCAAGTCGATACCACACTCCCTTACGCTCTGTCAGCTCTGTGTTATCGCCACGACAACAACGGTCATAAACTAGCCTGAATGTGAAAGGGAAAGTACCTAACGTGCACATTTATTTTGTTGGACGTCAACAGTCTCTAGCTGAGGGGGTCGCGTCGTCAGCTATAGCGCTAAGAGGATGATAGGCTGTGTTCCAGCTATTTACTGTAAGCTGCATTAAGAACAGGGTATAAAACCTCGACGTCTTATTATCCGACATGCCCAAGAAGACCTGTCAATCTACACGGGCGTCTGAACACCAGATAAAAACACTAAATCTGAGGGAAAAGGTCCT
Source organism: Merluccius productus (assembly GCA_027122695.1). Lineage (NCBI taxonomy): Eukaryota > Metazoa > Chordata > Actinopteri > Gadiformes > Merlucciidae > Merluccius > Merluccius productus. Next base: position 3,707,246 of record JAOPJI010000113.1, on the reverse strand, counting down.
CAGAACAAGTGAAATGATCTGTCCATGCAGCAAGATAATTTCACTTGACAAGATTTCTTAAAAAAGATAAGGTTGTGCTTGATTTAAGATTATAGTGTAAAGTTGAACACTTAAAATAAGAAATGAACTCTTAAAGCAAGATAAATTATCTAACAACCTCTAAATCTAAGTTTTTTTTATCTGGGTAAGAACCAAATCATTTGCAGTGTACTGAATGGTTTCTCTTTGAAAAATGTTTTCAATTTCAATGTTTCACATTTCTGGTTAAAGAAAGGTTAAAAATATATATATTTTTTTCTAAACCACATGAACAGAGCATTCATTCAGTCCTTTCTCTTCCAGAGGTCCCCAGGATCACGTCTGAGCCGCGGGACGTGGACGTGACGTCGGGGAACACGGTGTACTTCACCTGCCGGGCGGAGGGGAACCCCAAACCCCAGATCATCTGGCTCAGGAACAAGTAAGGACTCCGCTCTGCTCCTACGGCAGGACGTACAGGACAACCTTCAGCCATTCGTCACCTACTGTATGTCAGGGGCGGCGGGATTGCGTAGTGGCTCGGGTGTTTGACTCCCGGCCAAATAGGTACTGGGTTCAATCCCCGTCGTCCACACTGTACCTGTAGGCAGCAGGATTTGTAACCCCTGTCAAAGCATCTGCTAAATGACATGAAGTAATGACATAATAATAATAGGGCTTGTACATCAGAATGCATCATGGGGGTTTTTCTATTGTGTCGCCCCCTACAGGTTTTGTAAGGGTAAAATGGTTATTTCATGTGTGTGTGTGTGTGTGTGTGCGTGTGTGTGTGTGTGTGTGTGTGTGCGGTGGCAGCAATGCTCTGAACATGCGGGACGACAGCCGCCTGAACCTGCTGGAGGACGGGACCCTGATGATCCAGGACACGCGGGAGACGGACCAGGGCGTGTACCAGTGCATGGCCAAGAATGTGGCCGGAGAGGTCAAGACGTCGGAGGTCACTCTCAGATACTTCGGAGCGCCATGTGAGTGGAGATCTCTCTTCTTCTTCTTAAAGGTGCAAGCGTGCAGAATAGGGGTTATGCGCAACATACAAACGCCAACAGTAAAAAGGGCTAGCTAGGTTAGCTAGGTTAGCTAGGCTAGCTAGGTTAGCTAGGCCAAGTCAATA
>JAOPJI010000113.1:3661326-3673184 GCA_027122695.1 Merluccius productus | reverse complement strand
AGGTGTTAGGTTAGAGATGGTTAGTTTAGGTGTTAGGTTAGAGATGGTTAGTTTAGGTATTAGGTTAGAGATGGTTAAGGTTAGGTATTAGGCTACTATGTTAGCTGTGTCCGTTTAGCCCATTCAAGCATGTTCTGCCTCATTAGCAACACATTTGAACCATCAGAAGTAACACCTGCTCTTCCCCCCGGCGGCCATGCTAGCTTGTTAGCTGCTGTCCACCGGGGCCGGCACGTCGCCGGGTATTAAGCTGATCTTTCTTATTAGCCGATGTGTTGCAGGCGGGTTTAAACATTTCAGCGAATGAAGCCCAAAGCACACGGGTGTGTTCGTGACAGATGTGCAAAATCATGTTTAGAATTATCGCGTCCAAAATAGACTTGAGTTCAATATGAAGCGAGCAAAAGCAGAACCAGCCGCGCTGCCCGCGCCGCCCCACGCCCCCCCCCCGCGGGCGGGGGGGCGGCGCCCCCCCCCCCCCCGCGCGATCGGATGCACCAGAGACAAACAGGAATCACTGATCACACTAAATCCTCTCTGCACCCACGCACATAATTTACTGTGTGCACATCAGTATATCGCATGCGCACATCAGCACCATGCACATCAGCACTGCGCATTCGCACATCAGCACCGTGGACATGCACATCAGCACCGTGCATGTGCACACACACCTCACCTGGAACAAAAGGCTAGAAAATAGTGTTTTGCTATAGAAGAATAAAAAACATGACACTGTAGGTGGCATTAGCTCATGAATGTCTTTAGACTAAGAGGGGCAAGGCAAAAGCAATGCTTCAGTAGACCTTACCTGGAAAAGAATTGTAGAGGAAAGACTGCATTCTGTATTACTTTCAATTATTTATATTACTTTCAGTATATATGTAGTTGTGTGGTGAAGTTGTGTAATAGTTAAAAGTAATGTTGTCATTTTTTAAACAGAAACAAAGATGGCTACCATCCCGCCTCAACTCTCCAAAACTAAAAGAATGCAGGGGAAGACTGATGCTGAGACACAAATATCTCCCCCGCCATACAACAAAACCCATTCCTCCTCATTTAAGCCCCCAAAACTCAATCTTGTCAAGCAATCTCAATCAAGCACCAACAAACACAGCCCTAAAAGCCCACAGAGTGATTCAAACGAGCCCTTGAGTACTTCAAGCAAGCTTCCAATGGCACACCCGAAAATACATGGTCAAATTTTTAAGTCAAAAAAAGGGAGTTCCTCTACTGATTCTTTGACAGAAAAAACTGAACGGAAATCTCCTAAAAAGACGAATCAGGACCCGTTTAAAGATTCTGAGGCTGTGGTCAGTAAGGTACTAGACCTGAAGAAAGATAGCACCAATGATGATGCATTACTATCATCTCAGTATGAATCTGAGTCAGTCCCTAGAGATGATTTATCCACCACTAGCTCTTCACAGGACACAAAAGAAAAGTCACATCTTATTGCCGGCCTTTCAGCAAGCTGTGAAACTGAGACAGACAGAATGACAGACGAAGAGCGAGTCGAAAGCAATGCTTCAGTAGATAATGTAAGCAGCCCTACAGAAGAACAATCTCCCATCGTCACAACACCACAAGAACAATCTCCCACCGTTTTCACCACAAGCCCTCTTGTACAAGCAACAATATTCATGGGCCCTGTACCTGAAAAGGTGCCCTGCATTGAAGATGTAGATCCCATAACAAATCAAAAAGCAGGTGAGTGTGAGATTGAAGTGGGTGACGCCCCTACTTACAGTCAGGAGGAAGAGCCTGAAGCACAGATGTTAACAAAAACTGTAACTAGACCTACAAAACTTCAAACAATGAAAACTTTTTCAAATAATAATGATGTGGTCAAGGTGCCCGAAGAAGAACCACAGACATCGATTGGGATTCAAGCAAAAACAGACACATCTTCTGAGATTCCAACCACTGACGCAGTGCTTGAAAAGGCTAGAATGGTGGTGGTAAAGGTTATAGACAGAAAGTCACAGGCTCTGATTGTCCAGAGATCCACTGAAATGGCAGAGAATTCTTTGGACAAAGAGATGCTGTCTGGCACACTGCATCTGCCTGAGGAGCATGCAACACTACAGAAAGGCTCACAGCAAAATGACAAGATGAATGAGAGCTCAGAGGAAAGTGACCAACAGACCCGTTGCCACCAGGACCCTGAGGCCATGGCGGTGGAAAATGGAGCAGAGAAAGCGATAACTATATCAAACGAACTCTCTGATGTCATACCAAAGGCAGTGTCTGACTCCCAGAAGAAACCCCAGAGTGAGAGCTCAATTTCTGCAGAGCAGAAGAACAAAGTTAAGGACCATGTTGAGAAATCTAGTGTAATGGCTGCAACAGCCATTGGCAGAAAGATGAATACTTCACAAGCCTGCATCAGAGATAATGTAGAGAGTGAAGAGAGAAAGGCAGTACAAGAAGACCAGCAGATGACATCATCCGCAATACAAACAAAGCAGGAATCTGTGTCCGTTTTAGTTAACAGTGAAGAGTTAAAGGACAGTGTTGGAAACGCAGAAAACAATGTTGTGAATAATGAAAGCCCAGGCGCACATAACTCAATGAAACAATCTAAAGCAAATGACAATGTTGTTCCAGAGGATGTCAATGTAAACATTTCAGAGCAGAAAGTAGAGAAGGCAAACAATGAGCAATCGAGTTCAGTCATTGAAAAAGAAAAGCTGAATAAATATGAGAGAAAAGGAGATGATGATGCCTTTTCAAATGAAAGCTCTGATTCACAGATGCAATCAATACTCACATTGAAAGTGACTACTACTGACACTCAAGAAGATGCTAAAACCTTTACTAAACAGGGATCTAACCAATTGCAAGACACTACAGATAAAACACAACACAAAGCTAATGATGTTTTAATGGAGACACCAGTCTTAGTGATGGACTCAACACAAGAAACAAAAGCCATTAACACTGATGCTCAGGAAGCAGCAAAAATGCAGGAGTCATCAACAGTAGTTTTGGGGCTGGAGACCTCAGCGAAGGACACCGATTCTAAGGTTAGTCCTAAGAAGGACCCCATAATTATTAATCAAGACCAGAAGATTGAAAAACCAGAGAAGACCCCCAATTCCCTGGTGAACACAACCCCAACAATGACAACTATCAGCACTGATGTTCCAAAGGGGGATTGTGAAAAAGATTTCATAAAGGAGAAAATTAACGCAGAAATCAAGGACAAATGTACTTCCTCCTCTGAAAACTATGAAGTGGTGTCAGACACAAAACAAGAACCCATGGCTTTCAAGAAAGACATTTCAATGACAACTGAAAAACTGAATGAAAATGAGAGAAAAGGAGATGACAATATCCTTCCAAAGGAAAGCTCAGAGTCACAGATTACATCAACACATGCATTGAAAGTGACTTCTACTGACACTCAAGAAGAAGCTAAGGCCTTTACTAAACAGGAATCTAACCAGTTGGAAGACACTACAGATAAAACACAACACAAATCTAATGAAGATTTAATGGAGACACCAGTCTTAGTGATGGACTCGACACAAGAAACGAAAGCCAATAACACTGATGCTCAGGAAGCAGCAAAAATGCAGGAGTCATCCACAGTAGTTTTGGGGCTGGAGACCTCAGCGAAGGGCACCGATTCTAAAGTTAGTCCTAAGAAGGACCCCATAATTATTGATCAAGATCAGAAGATTCAAAAACCAGATAAGACCCCTGATTCCCTGGTGAACACAACCCCAAAAATGACAACTATCAGCACTAATGTTCCAAAGGATTGTGAAAAAGATTTCATAAAGGAGAAGATTAACGCAGAAATCAAGGACAAATTTAGTTCCTCCTCTGAAAACTATGAAGTTGTGTCAAGCGCAAAACAAGAATCTATGGAAACAGCAAAAACACAGGAGTCATCAGTAATTGTGGGGCTCAAGACATCATTGAAGGACACAGATTATAAAGTTAGTCCTAAGCTGGACCTCAAGGAGCCGACCGTTATTGAATCTAAAGATGAGAGTGATCTAAAACCAGAGAAGGTCCCAGATTCGCTGGTGATCTCAAGGCAAGAAATGGCAGTTATTAGCACTGATGTTCCAAAGGAGGATTGTGAGAAAGATTTAAGATGGGAGAAGATGGAGACAGAAATCAAGGACAAAATAAGTTCATCCTCTGAAAATATTGCCATTGTGTCAAGCACAATCCAGGAATCGGGGGCCTTCAAGACAGACACTACAGATGAAACACAAAACAAAGCTTCAATGGAGACACCAGCCTTAGTGGTGGACTCATCACAAGAAACAAAAACTATGAACACAGATACTCAGAAGGATGTATTTGCTGAATCATCAACAGACATTTTGAGGGGTGAGTCCTCAACAAAGGACAGAGATTCTAAATGTAGTCCTAAGCAGGACCCCATTATTGTTCACGGTCCAGATCAGAAGATCGAAAAATCAGAAAAGACCACAGATTCCATTGTGAATGCAACACAAACAATGACAGCTATCAGCACTGATGTTCCAAAGGAGGATAGTGAAAAAGATTCAACACAGGAGAAGATAAACACAGAAAACCAGGATACATGTAGTTTGTCCACTGAGAATATTGACATTATGTCAAGCACAAAACAGGAACCTATTGCCCTCAAGAAAGATGTTTCAATGACAGCTGAAAAACTGAATCAAAATGAGAGAAAAGGAGATGAAGATGTCTTTTCAAAGGAGAGCTCAGATCCACAGACAAAATCAATGCACACATTGAAAGTGACGCCTACTCACAAGGAAGTCAAGAGCTTTACTCAAGAGGAATCCAAATCAATATCAATAAGACATGAAACATTGGTAGTCACTATAGATAAAACGCAAAACAAAGTGAATGAAGTTTTAATGGTGTGTCCATCTCCAGGCTTGGAGATGGACTCAACACAAAAAACTAAAGCCATAAACACTGGCATTCGGAAGGATGAATTTGCAAAAGCAGCAGTGGAAACATCAACAGACACTTCGAGGGTTGAGACCTCAGCGAAGGACACAGATAAAGTTATTCCTAAGCAGGACCCCATAATTGTTCAAGATCAAGAAGGCACAGAACAGCGAGCAAATAAGAGGTCTGTCCTTGAAGAAATGGTCACTATAGTTGATTCAAAACCTTTTTCAAAGGAAAGCTTAGATTCACAGATGAAGCCACCACATGCATTGAAAGCGACTGCTACTGACACTCAAGATGAAGCTAAGACCTTCATTACACAGGAATCAAAACCAACATCAATAAAATGTGACATTTTGGAAGACACTACAGATAAAACATCAAACAAAGCCAATGACGTTTTATCAGAGACACCGTTCTTGGAGATGGACTCTACACAAAAACATGAAACCATCAACACTGATGCTCAGAAGGTTGAATTTGGAAAGGTAGCAGAAAAAACACATGACTCAACAAACGTTTTGGAGGGTGAGACCTCAGCTAAAAACACAGATTCTAAAGTTAGTCCTAAGCAGGACCTTGAGGAGCGCATCATTATTGAAAGTCAAGATCAGAAGATCTCAAAATCAGAGGAGACCCCAGATTCCCTTGTGAACACACTGGGAAACATCAGCACTGATGTTCCAAAGGAGAAATGTGAAAAAGATTTAACACAGGAAAAGATAAACACAGAAAACATGGGCAAATGTAGTTTATCCACTGAAAATATTGAGATTGTGTCAAGCTCAAAACAGGAATTGATGGATTTCAAGAAAGGTGAAAATCAAGATGTTTCAATAACAGCTGAACAGCTGAAGAAGTCAGACATTTTGAGGGTTGAGACCATAATTGTTCAAAGTAAAGATCAGAAGAATCAAAAACCAGAGGAACCCTCTGGTCTAGGGACACAAGCCAAATATCCAAAGTCTGACTCAAGGCTGGAAAGAGAAACAGTTTTAGAAAACAGTCTTGTGGAGGAGAGGAAAGGCATAGAACAGGGAGCAAATAAGAAGCCTGTCCTTGAACAAATGGTCACTATAGTTGATTCAAAACCTCAGCCCTCTTCAAAGGAAAGCTCTGAGTCACAGATGAAGTCAACACACGCATTGAAAGTGACCACTACTGACACTCAAGAAGAAGCGCAGACCTTCACTAAACAGGAATCCAAACCAATTTCAATTAAACATGAAACACCAGAATACACTACAGATGAAACACCAAACAAAGCTAAGAAAGTTTTAACGGAAACACCAGTCTTAGGAATGGACTCAACACAAAAACCAAAAGCAATGAATACTGATGCTCAGAAGGATGGATTTGCAAAAGGAGCAAAGAAACCTGATGAGTCATCAACAGACTTTTTGGGGGTTGAGACCTCAGCAAAGGATACAGACTCTAAAGTAATTCCTAAGCAGGACCCCATAATTATTGAACATCAAGATCAGAAGAATAAAAAACTAGTGGAACCCTCTGGTCTTTCGATAGAAACCAAATACTCAAAGTCTGAATCCAGGCTGGGAACAGAAACAGTAGTAGAAAACAGAAGTCTTGTGGAGGAGAGGAAAGGCAAAACACAAGGAGGAAATAACGAAGTTGCACAGAATCAGAAAGAAAAAGTTACAGAGAAAGGAGATCGGTTAACAAGTGCAACAAAGATTGGCACAGATGGAGAAAATCAAAAAACGGTTATTTCTACCAAAGCCGGGGAGGTTAAGGACAAAGGTGTTCAACAAAAGCACGAACACAATGCTGTCTCAATGAACAGCATTATACCACAGACAGACCCAACACATGAATCAAAAGCCATTAAAGCTCAGAGCTTGGTCAAAAGCTACACAGATGTGGGCAAAACAAATGAGTCATCAATACAGGCCACTGCCACACATGCATTTTCTAAACAGGTTTCAAAAACACCAAAGCTGGGCGAAACCGAGCGCAACAGTGAACCATCTCATTCATCTGGTGCATTTGACCTGAGGCAGGCCTCTCCCTCCAGCTGGTTAGATGTGGAACAAGGACCAAAACTTGACAATAAGAAGGAAAACAAAAGACGGCTAGACACCGGGGCCAGCGAGGATAGATGTCTGGAGCCAGAGCATTTGGAGGATTTCATCAGGAGCATCAAGGATGGAGGTATTCCTTTCCAGTATCCTCCCAAGAAGAAGAGCGATATCAAAGGTCCGGCTTCACAATTTGCTCTACCGGCCATCAAGGAGGACAATATGGAGAAAGTGCTCGACCCATCCCAGTTCAAGTTTGGCTTGAGGAAACAAACACAATCTCTCAGGGACCCTTCCCCGGCTATGGTTATAAAGCAGAAATCCGACGTCAGGGACGGAAAAACACAGCCGAAACGTGCAGAGAGAGAAGAGAGCTTCATCTTCAAAGCCATGAAGAGCCCAGCTAAAAATGACATTAAAGCACTGGCTGAGAAGCAGGACAAGGAGCCGTTGGAAAAAGATCAGCAAGGTGAAAGCACTAAAGAAGAGCCTAAAAAGCGCACGTCCAGATTGGAAAGGATGTCTATCCTCTCGAACCTAATGAGCTCCCCCAAGTCCTGCAGAAAAGTCAGGGAGGAAGTCTCTGCCACAAATAGCACCGCTCCATCGGGCCAAAGAGACAACATTCTTTCCCCGGGAAAACAGGGGATTGTTTCTTCAGCTCTGTCTGGCACGGAGCCAAGTGATTCAGCCGTTAAAGGCAGGGATAGAGGCTTATCCGCCGTGGGTGTTGGAAAAGGTGCAGCCAGTGAATCACTCGTCAGCCCCTCCTCTCTTCCCTCCTTCTCTGAGATTAAGCTGCCGGATGGCATTGAGAAATATCTCCAAAAGGACAAAAGGACCATGGAGGAGGCCCCGCAAGGATCCACGCCGGCTAACCACCTCAACGGAAAGTCTAAAGCAAGCACAGTTATGGACGCGGCTCCGAGTGCTACCGTGGACGCGGGACAAGAGGGCCCTACGGGACTACCTCCCAAGAACAAATATATCCAGCCCCTCCTTCCAAAGAGACCGGCTACTAAAAAACCTAAGGTGAGAATCTAAATGTTTTTGCAGTAAAAAAAAAAAGTAATTGTTCATTTTTTTCCATTCTTTGTTTGTGTTTAGTCATTTTGAGATTCTGATGCTTTTTCAATTGTAGGATTGTTAAATGTATGATAACTGTGCGGAGAAAGGGAATGGCTGGCTGCCCTCGGCATGCTCACTACCAACAATAGGCTGATTCATTCTTGCAAGAGAATGAGTTTTGACCTGTTGGAGGCTGTAAAGCTGTTCCCACCTGTAGAACAGGGGAGATACCACCTTGTTGGTCCCATTGCAACAGAGCTGATTGCTTGTTTTAGTGCATTCCAAGCTTACCTACGTTATGAATCCCTTGCAAGGGAAGGCAGAGAGTAAACCACGCTGCCTGCCCTAGAAATACAAATACCCAACTTCCCTATATTGTATTGGTTCGATTTTACCCACATGCAAATTTCTGAGTTTGCCTGACGGAAATGTAAATATTCTACCGTGTTGTTACCGATAATGTAGTGAACAGTGTAGTGTTTGTCATACAATATTAACAAATATTCATCTCACAGCTCCAGCTGAAGCTATCTGAAATGTTTCCTGTTTCCTTTACAGAAAAAGTTAGAAATAAGAGGGTTCCACAAAAGACCTGGAAAGGTAGGAATCCAAATGGTTTTTAATTTACCACTCAATATGTTGTCTGTAGATATTATATTGATATCTATACTTCCTGGTTCAGATTGTCATCCATGAGCTTGCTGAGTTCGGCGGGCAGGCCTACGAGCTCCTCCGAGACCAGGAGGACGCCACCACCATGGCTCTGTCGCCCGTCATCTCAGTCAAAGTCACGCGAGGATGGTAGGAAGTGGCCTGCTTTTTAAAATGTCACAATGTTCTTTGTCTTTATATATGACAACTGGTTTTAGTGACACGGTGACAAGAATATCACATTTGTAGCAGTGGACCCCCAGCAAAAGCCACTGATGTGGCTTTTGCTGGGGCTCTCGGGACACGGGTAGATGTTGGTTGAAGAATGCATTTATTTGAGATGGCACCACAGGTGTGCAGCCCCACCCAGCCCCAGAGTTCTGTCAGTCTGACTCAGGCCAGGTGAAACTGTAAACCAGCTATCACACACTCCACACACATATTTAGTGCACTTATTGCTTTGTTTCGCATTCAGGTTTAGAATGTAAAAGTTATCTGTCATCTGTCAAATATCCATATCGCTTCTTTGCACAACCCAATTCATGAATGAAATTCAAAAGCAGGCCCTTGCAGGCAAAATGTGATTTAAAGACGGCGTTACATTTCCTGACATCATTGTCTGTTGTTTGAAAAAGCTGGCTCCTGTATGAAAAGCCTGGATTCCTGGGCCGTACCATTGCTCTGGAGGAGGGTCCCACCGATCATTTAGTGAATATGTGGGCCGAGGAGGGAACCCCCACGTCACTTGATCCCAGGGGCCAACCCATTCCAACAGCTCCCATGGTGATAGGATCTATTCGCCTGGCGGTTAGGGTAGGTTACCGGTCCAAAGTTTTAATTAATGCATGTCCGTGCTTTTGGTCTTGGTAGTTGGTCTACTTTTTCCCCGGGCAAAGGGCGAAGGCTCATGATTCATGATGTTTTTGTAGATTGTCTTTTCTGTGATATAAATATAAAAAAAACATAAATCATAAAGTATTCATTTTCATATTATTATATTATTACATTATTTCATAAATAAGAGAATATCATATTTTTAAAGGTAATTCTAGAATAATAAATTATCCTAATTGATGTTTTATTTAGTCCATGTTTTATTTGACAGGACTACAGCGTACCTCATATTGACATGTTCACCGAGGTCAACGGGATGGGCCAGATGTCGTCCTTCTGCGACGACACGGTCGAGCTGGGCTCCTACGGCAGAATCCCCACCACCGGGTCCATCAAGGTCCAGTCTGGGGTGTAAGTTCTGCTGACACAGCACTCAACACTATCAGTTCAACTGATATTGACACAGCAGAGACCAGGTAGTGAGCTTCTGTGGAAAAACCCAATGCAGGTTTACAGTTAATATTGTGTAGTCAATGCTAATCTAATCTAATCTAATGCTAATGCGTATACCCATGAACAGTGTGAATGGATAAGCCAAACATTGGTCTGAACCGAGTCGGAATGAGTGCAAACCTAGTATTTTGAACTTTGGCATTACATTGAATAAAGACAGAATCAACAGAATTACAAGACCCTGTCTGTTTATTCTGTGATAAGGGAAACAAGAGAGAAAATAAGTGTCGAAAGTCAGCCGGTAGCATATTTAATTTTTACACCAACAGTTTAGAGTACGTACAGTCAGTATGGAATTCACACTGCAGGCTGGCGCCCGTGAGAGCGACAGCATGTGAACTGCCACTCGGTTTTGCTGCAGTGTTACTTTGTTTATGGCTTTCTCGTGGTGCGAAGAGCCAAAGTAATTAAACCCTTTCTTAGTTCTAAGAGGCACGATTTTTGTTTTCAGCTCTTTGGTAGGGTTTAGGGATAATACACAGACACACATATGTACACAGATAAAATAGAATAGAACAAGATAATTGTGAATTTTGAATTAATTATTGTCGATAATGTTGCTTAAAGTCGGATGTTGTCTGTCTGTCTGTCCATCAGGTGGTTGGTGTACAACAACATCGGCTTCGAAGGCCTGCTGGCAGTGCTGGAGCCTGGGGAGTATCCCTGCCCACAGGCCTGGGGCTTCACCCAGCCCTTCATAGGCTCTCTGAAGGCCCTCCGCATGGTACCACACTATAATATACACTACATTATATATTCATATATATTCAATATACCGTAATATACATATTAAAGAGTGTCAAGGTGCTTGAGAGGTAATTAGGTTTTCAGAGAGTAAGAAATTAAGTCCAGGAATATAGGCTGTATAGCAAAAGTAACCTAGAGCAGCTTTAAACGTTATTATTATTATTATTATGATTATTATGATTATTATGATTATTATGATTATTATGATTATTATGATTATTGTTATTGTTATTACTATTATTGTGGTTGTGAACTTACAAATCATATTATTGTTCATCACAGGGTCCAATAAAGGTGGAGCAACCTAATGAAGTCAAGGTGAGTTTTCTGAACACAAAACATAACGTGTACAAAATCCATGTGATAGAGAAAGTAGTGCTTTAAGTAGGCCTAGTACAAACCAACGATCCCAGAGAAAATGTATGTGTATAAATAAATAAAATGGAACAAAATAGTAGTTTTTTTTAATTGTCTTTAATTGCGCTGCAGTTGTTCTGAGTGTAACATATAATTAACAGTGAGTTGCTACATACAGCACTGAAGCCGGTTATTATATTAGCGCCAACTGGCGTGGGATCTGGTTATGCCCGGCAGGCTAAACAGTTACATTGCTGTCTAGGTTACTTTTATTAAGAAATACAAGAAATAACAATAGCAAAAAAATAGAAATAGATACTTCACATATAAGGAGAGATGACAAATTAGTAGTAATATAGTTTGAAATGTATAAAGGGAAGCAGTCATGATATTCCTAACTGTAATTCCTAATCCATAGCCATAGCCAGTTTATATTCAATGTATAAATCATTTAGCATGTGGCTTATCCAATGGCATTCTTAAAGTGCATGTGGGCTTTGCATGCTGAGACAGACCACAGTCTGAAGTCTATTTGTAGTTTGGGAACTGGCTCATGTACTAAATTGGGTTGACAGATAGGTGGGACATACTTCCATTAAGGCTGCGCTCTGGCAGTGAAAAAGCCCATAAGAATGACTGGCATTCTACCCCAGGTCAACCCCCTAGACACACACACACACACACACACACACACACACACACACACACACACACACACACACACACACACACACA
>JAOPJI010000113.1:3638769-3650667 GCA_027122695.1 Merluccius productus | reverse complement strand
GTTCATGACAGTGTCATGTCACTGTTATGACAGTGACATGACACTATTATGACGATACCTTCAAGTAAAGTGTTACCAAAAATCTTTACCATGAATGCCATTTTAATCATTTAACTCCAACTGCAATGAAACCTAGCCTTAAGATCTAACCATAACCCGATACAAAAAGAAGAAAGACAAATGTCCACATGAACACAGAACCGCGCATTAGGGACCCTCAACCATTACTCTCCCCGGTGCTTCCCAGGAGTACCACGCTCCGGGTCTGTCCCCGGAGACCCTGGCCCAGTGGAGCCGCCTCGCCGACCTGCTGGAGGGGGCCGGCGCGCGGGTGAGACGGGTCTCCCTCCCCCACACCCGACACTCCATCGTCTGCTACCACGTGCTGTGCTACGCCGAGGTGGCGTCCAACATGGCGCGCTTCGATGGCCTCGAGTTTGGTACAAGACCAACTTAATACAACTACTTTAATATTTAAAACATTTACAATACAATGTGAAGGAGTGCACTGTTGATAACCTAGCCACGCCTCTTTACTCATTTAGGAGACTCTTTCATCCACAGTTAATTGAATTAGACACACTTCCCATTAATGAGCAGGGAGGGGGTTAGGCATCTTGCTCAAGAGTCCCTATAAGTAGTATGCTGCGGGCATTGGGATTTGAACTCGGGACCTTTTCGGCTGAGGGTCAAACACCCTAACCAGTAGACTGACATGTCTGTAAGATGTCTGATGATCATGTGATTTCATCTCTTGTGTCCCTGTTAGGCCACCGTAGCGCGGTGGACAGCTCGACGGAGGCCATGTACGCCGCCAGCCGCCACGAGGGCTTCAACGCCGTGGTGCGGGGGAGGATCCTGTGTGGGAACTACTTTCTGCTCAAACAGTAGGCCTGGTTTCTAGACTATTGAACTTTTCAAGTGAGAAAGTAGAAGGTTTACGTTAAGGCCGGGCATTATATCAATATTGTATCGGTATCGTGATATCAGACTAGATATCGTCTTAGATTTTGGATGTCGTAATATCGTGATAGGGGCATAAGCATAGATATATACATGTAGATGCCGCCTCCGACGCTGCTGTCCATTGGAACGATACGTCAACGCGGCCGCCATCTTGGGACGGGGGAAGCCGCGTCTACTTCCTGCATTAGTCAATAGAGGCAGAGGTCTATCAGCGATTAAAGTCACCATAACTCACTGAGTTTACAACCGATTTTCAAGCCGTTGGGTTTAATACAACCAGTATCTAAGTATCTAAAAATGCCCCCCAAAAAATCGACAGTGAAATGAACTAACTGAATATATTTCTCAGGAACTACGAGCGCTACTTCCTGAAGGCCCTGCAGGTGCGTCGGCTCATCGCGGAGGATTTCCGTCGCGTGTTCAGCGCGGGCGTGGATGTGCTGCTGACGCCGACCACGCTGAGCGACGCCACGCGCTACTCCCACTTCATCCAGGAGGACAACCGGACGCGCAGCACCCAGGATGACATCTTCACGCAGCCCGCCAACATCGCAGGTACAGGCGGCGCCATTTATGCATACCCTCGTTATAGCAAATGTGTGTGTGCTTATGTGATACATGCACTGTACCAGTACATGTATGTACTGTACCAGTACATGTATGTACTGGTACAGTGCATGTATACCGAAGTGCTGTTCATCCATCCAATCTTTTTTTTTTTTCTTTCTTTCTATTTCTCTTTCTCTTTTGTTTTTAACTCAGTCATTAGCTACAATATAGGTCACCAATTCTTTCAGTTCCTTACTGAAAGTGTTATTTACTTCCTGATTGGAAAGGAACAAGTAAAGGCTGAACAGTGAGTGCACTAAACAAACATTAACAAGTATAAACTGTATCGTGAGAAGAAGAAGAAGAAGAAGAAGAAGGGGGGGGGGGGCGTTATCAGTATGTTTGAGGTAACTTTGATTGTGGAAACCAAGTTGCTCCTTCCCTGAACCTTTCTTCTACCGTTCCCCCCCCCCCCCAGGTCTGCCTGCTGTTTCTGTGCCAACAGCTTTATCAAGCAGGGGCCTTCCCATTGGCTTACAGCTCATAGGTCCGGCCTTCCAGGACCACAAGTTGCTAAATGTAGCACGCTGGATTGAGCAAAGGATGGGCTTCCCCTCCATTTCCAACTATGAAGTCCCCGACGAGAGAGAAGTTGACATGGAGCAGACGACCGCTGTATGAAACATAATTGCAAATCACACGGCCTTCTAATTTATATAACGTGTACATGAATTACCTTCCACTGCAGACTGTTTTGCTCACTTTATTCTTAAGAAGTGGATTATTAATCAGTGTCAGCAATCAAGTATGTCAATGAGTAATAATTAAGTCAATTGAATGTTAAATATTATCTGTGACTGCCTCATTTGCGGCTCAATTTACTGAATATGTCGTTAACCTCATGACAAAGCACTGCTTGTAATAAAGAAATGTTTTTTTCTAAACTTGTTTTTTTAATGTGAATGTTAAGTTTGTGATTTTAATGAGTGACTTAGATTTTGAGAGGGAGAGAGAGAGACCTATTAAGTAGGAGGGCTCTTTTTTATTATATTTTTGTGGCTCATATTTCATGGCAGTATTTGATCACTCTATTGTGTTTGTGCTACGACCAGACGTACATTTAGTAATTTGTGTATTTAGTTGTCTGACTGCACTTTTTGTGAGTGGCCTATTTATATCACATTGTATCTTGGTTGTTTGATGCAGATAAGAAGCTTCCTTATCATCTAATTTGTAATAGACCGGATCTTCCGTATCCTTATGTGTTTTCTATTGCATATGTAATGGTTTACGGTTTTACACGGCAATGTTTCTGACAAGGTTATGATTTGGGCGTCTTTAATGAATTAGTCCGGTTTTAAGTTGTGATTGGGTTGGAAACTGTCAGTCTGATCCAGCAGCCATTATTCAAATAACACATTTTCCATTTCAAAGGGACTTTGGAATAAGGAAAGCCTCCACTGTGTGCTTTAATTTTCGTTATCCTTTGCATTTGGTTTAACAAGAGAAATCCGTTTTCCGTAAAACGGATTAGGCTAATAAATGTCACCTACGGTTTGTTTAAATGTATTCACGTGGAGTCGTCTCCAGTATCTGGGAGAGGGATCTGCATTCTTTCCTCCACCCTGAAGCCACTACTGGTGCCGTGCCCATACGCCTAGACGGCTTTATGGCCAATAACGCCCAAAGTCAAGAGTTTAATAAATTATAATGTGTTCAATTATTAAACGAAAGATAGTTCCAGATGAAAAATAAAACAATTAAAATATATTTCAAATACTAGAACAAATGCTGGGTGTGTGTGCGTGCGTGCGTGCGTGTGTGTGTGTGAGAAAGAGAGAGTCAGCCTGCCTTCCTATGGTAGGATTTGTGTGTTTTTTTGTGGCTCACATTTCATGGCAGTATTTGACCGCTATAATACGACACAGTGCATTTAGCAATTTGTGTATTTAGTGGTCTGAGTGCACTATGTGTGAGTTTGTAATAGCTTATTTATTTAACATTTGACCTTTTGTTAATGATGCAGCTATCGTAGCTTTGTATGCTCATGATGTGTTTTCTATAGCGTATGTAATGGAAACTCAATCTGATCTGGCAACTGCACTGCACACCCCTCCAAAGAAAATTGTGAGGACATTTTGGTTTAAAAAAATAAAAAAAAACCCTGATAACCTAACAAAGGGATGTGTGTAGTCGCAAAGTGAGTGACCCCTGTTCAACACTGCCGGCTATTTATGTTGGCAGTAGTTATGAATGTTATTTGCCTGGTCCTTTCCAACACACTAATTCCAGTAAGATATTATACAGTTTGTTAACTAATGTGAACCACCAGATACGGTTACTAATATACTGTAGCTGTTCTCTCAAGCCCAGGCTGTGGGGCCTTCCCTGTATTTCATCCCACTGTAGCCTCCTATTCCACTTCCAATACACACACACACACACACACACACACACACACACACACACACACACACACACACACACACACACACACATGGGTTAGTGGGTATGTTGCTAATGAAATCACAGCAAAACGAGGAGCCTACTTCAGACATACCCTCTGCCTTCTATCTGCCTGCCACACACACACACACACGTGCACACACATACACACACACACACAGACAGGCCTACACATACACACGCACACTGAAAATGAATGTCTAGTTCTGCAGTGGGCGTTGTTGTCACAAAATCCCCTTTCTTTATTTGTGTGTTTCCTGAATATTTTATTGTATCGCACTATTTATCTTTATACTTCATCAAACCTATTTGATACTGTCAGTCTTCAGCAGACACCTGCAAGGACGATTGCAGTCCAGCTAAACGATTGCAGTCCAGCTAAACGATTGCGGTCTAGTTAAACGGGCGCGATTGTGGTGGTTATATGGTTATTGTCCCCACCACTTCTAAAACCAAACTGATGCCCTTGCTATCAACCACACACACACACACACACACACACTGCACAAATGTGTTATACAAAGAATAGCATGCTGTGAGTAAAACACAAATATTAACAGGTCATTTGCATATCCCTTGTCTGATCTGATGCTATATGTAAAATGCAAGGTATAATGAGTTAGCAAAAACAAGAGACATGCAAATTTATTTGCAACCACTGATAATGCAGCCAGGCGGACATTCAAGGCCCAGACTGCACCACAGCGGTGAAGGGTCGGGAACGTGCGTGCGGCTCGCGAGCCCCCAGTGGCTCTTTTGCCGACGGCCGGGGCTCTCGGACGCAATTAGTTGAGAAAAAAGAAAAATGTAATCAAGTTATCAGACTAGGTCTACCCTAATATAAAGCTAAAATAACAGTCAATACGAGGGGAGAGCTGTGTCGATCGAAACACATCATTTACATTCGGAGAAAACCGGATTTTTTTTTAATCAACCCGGCTCTCCCAACATGCACACACACACACACACACACACACACACGCACGCTGGCCCTATAATGCCAAGGCTTCGTGGCAAATAGGCAGTTACAGTCTATCTGAGTAATATTGTTACATTCGCGGCTCGTTGCCGTGTCAATATCAAACCAAATCACAGATTTCCCTCCATTTCCGTCCAATGAGAAAACGGTCATTGTTAGGCTAACGTTGATGTGTGCGCTAATCAAAATGTTAAAAAGGAAAAAAGCCCCGAAGAGAAAGTCCGCAACTTTCAGCCCGATTGGACAGATGGACAAAGGACCTCTGTTGAATAAAAGTAACTGTAAGTTAAATATCCAAACTTTTGTAACCGTCTTTATGTGGCTCTTCTGAGATTTTTTTTATTTTTTATTTTTTGTAAAAGTGGCTCTCAAGGCAAAAAAAGGTTCCCGACCTCTGGTCTACAAGATGACATTACAAAAAAGCCTGAATAGAGAACCATGATGTTGTGAACGAATGATGATCACAGTTCACAGAGCAAAAAAATGAGAATTAGAAAACTGCAGTGATGAAAAAAAACTTCCTCTTACCGATGGAAACTTCTGAGATACGTGTTTTGTATTGCATTTGCGTCCTCTTTCGCTGTAATGACAAAAGGTTTTTTGGTTGTACACAGCTCAGCCAAAGGAGGAAAGGTCAGAAGTCCTGCCTGCACGAGTATTTGAATGTCTTCGTCTTCAAGATTTACATCGCAAAACAAATCCTATTTTTGTTATTTTTCCTGGTGAGTGAATGAAAGCATAGCTCACTACGTGTTGTTCTCCTTTCCCCCGTTGAAGTTGATATTTGATATCTAGAAAAATAGAAAATATATTTACATCTGGCCAACTTGACCTCAGAGACCATCATTGACTAGAACTAAAAAACATGCCCTTGTGTAAATGAACTAGTTAATTAAAGATCTGTCAGACATTTTATTTGTGTGTGATCATTTGTACACCCCATAGCCACCACAGCCTCTCTCTGGCTACGTGTCGTCATCACCCTCTCATTTCAGGAGCAGGCCTTAAGTGTGGCGTGTTGTGGTCCTCGGCGAGTGCGGTGGGGGTGAATCACAAAAAGAAATACGGAAACAATAAATGAATATCCCCTCGCCCTCCACGTCCCTCTCACCGTGGCCCAGGAGGCTCAACAGTGGGCTGTAAAATGCCACATGGTGCTGGGAAAGCGCTCTGATTGGCTGCATGCCGTCTGTCTGCATGCCGTCTGTCTGCATGCCGTCTGTCTGGCTCCTTCTGCAGCAAGTGCACAGGGAACCGTATCATGGCTCTCCATTATTACTGTATTCAGGGTACCTGCAGGTTTCAATCAGTTCAATTTAAGACTTTTAAATACCACTTATATACCACAACTGAATATCGATTTCAAAATGACAGTCCTCAACCTCAAATTGTTTTGTAAGTCTACACATTTATTCGTAGTGTTATTTGTTAGTTTGTCATTTTAGCCGTCACAGTGAGTGACCGCACTATGTTGTTGTGGACATGAAATAGAGAACTGTGTTGAACTTTTACCAAGAGGAACTTTTCAACTTCCCTTGAATATGATAAAATCTCATTTGAATTCAGTCTAGTTGCAGTAAATGGGCCTCCTGAGGCAACATTTCGCTATCATCATGGTGACACACGTTAGGAAAGATGAAGTGCAGCAATGAACGCACACACTGTGTTAATGATGTACCAATGTTTTGCAAACTGTTACACAGCTTATTCGGATGTCGTTTGTATACAGAGTAAACTAAAACTTTAACGTAAATATCAATTCAAACACTGATGAGGACGCCTATAAGTCACTTGTTTAACGAGAGAAACAGAAAGAGCATTAGTACAGATTTGTCTGGCAGAGGAATGTTTAAACGAAATAGAAAATGGAAGGGGAAGGGGAGGTTTGTATTGTTTTGTTGTTTTGTTGTGCCCTTTTGTGTCTCTTCAAAAGAGCCATACACAGCAACAACTTACATTGTGTTATGTAGGCTATAGCTGTTCACACACCTCTTTGCTCCCCCCACCTTCCATTCTTTGGCTCCCGCAGGTGAGTTCAAGCATCGATCTCGATTTCAGTAAAGAGTGCGCACACACACACACCTATGAACACACCCACACACATGCTTACATACAGGCAAATGCAAGGAAATACCCACGATACCCACGCCCCAGGATTTGAGAGCCAAATGACGTGGTCTTCCGATGCATAACATTTCAAATCAGCAAATGCAAAGCATGACACATAGCTATCTAAATGGTGGCGGCGGCCGGGAGCACGCAGGCTTTCTCATGGAGGGGAAAGGGAGAAAACTATTTCAAATGTATACTTTGAATTTGGATTGAGTTTTCTTTTCACCTGCTGTTCTAAAATGACTCCAGAGCTAATGATGATGATGATGATGATGATGATGATGATAAACGACGGCTCCGTTGAGAGTTGTTTTTGTTTCGAGAGAAAACAGGAAGGTTGGATTATTTTTCAGTTTGATTTAAAAGTTGTTAGCAAGGCAAACCACACAAACCACACTATCAATAAAAAGAAAAAAAAGAAAAAAAACACTGCTATGCAGCTGGTGAGGGCCTCTCGTGGCTTTCTGGATGTTGAAGGAGCATAGTGTAGTAGTAACCATAGTAACCCTCTGCTCCAGTTCAAAAGTAAAGTCATTGATTTCAGATGTCAGATATCAGATTGGATCAAATTCTAAAAGTGGGTTCAAAAGAAAAAAAAAAGGATTCTGAAAAAAAATCACATAATCCAGTCTGGGTTCTCATCCGGATCAAACCTTCACTATGTGTTCAAAATATAATATGGTTAAAAACTGTTTAATAGGATTGGGATAACTTTGATCCGTAAAAGGAAAATCTGGATTATTCTGATCCCAGCAAAAGGGGGGGGGGGGGGGGATTCAGGCTGGACTTCAGGAACAAAATGTAATACAACTTTACGATTGGTCAAATAAAACATTCATCAATCTCCCGGAGGCTCCACTCGGAAGTCGTTAAGGGATGCAAAGCGCCTCTTCCCAACTCCATCTAAACGCTCAATTGCACATCTTGTTTTGCTCCTGAGTGTTGAAGCGTGAATGCTCAGGTGTGTTTGCTGCAAGATAAGAGGTCATCAGCCATGGTAGGAGCGGATAGGCGGCGCCATCTCCTAATAGTACGCCATCCGGTCGGCTGGTTTGGCGCTCGCTGTACGCAGCGCTCTCCTTCAGGATACGCGCGATACCAGCCACAGACCCGGGCCACTTCACGAAGCAGTTTGTGATGAGGTCAGCGTGGGATGTTGATGTTGTGCCCGCCATTTCGGTTGACACACTCCCACTCCCTCTCATGGGGTGCTTGTATATGCACATTAGTGCAGTCAATATTGGTTTTTTGATTGTGTTGCGTCACTGCGGCTTGCGATGGATAATATCAAACACGTTGCAAGATATTATCGCAAGTCCAAGACTAGGAAGAGACGGATCTGAAACAGCGCAGATTACGACCTTAAACTTAGCGATGGAGACGACGGGAGCGCGCCGTGACTCCAGTAAAACTCCTAGATTTACTAAAGACTTTCAGTTTGTTAGTCTGGGACTGTGGACATCTTTTGGTGTAAGCCCAGCATAAGTGGCTTTGCTGGGCTCCTCCGACGACACAGGTAGATGTTGTAAAGCAGTTTATATTGGAGATGACAAGATGTGACAGCCAGAGCAGGTGAACGCTGTCATGATGACAGACCTCTCTTGAGTGTGTGTGTGGTGATAGCTGGGTTATCCCGGGTGCCATGATTGCTCAGGGTTGCCATAGCTAACATAGCTAACAACATAACAAAAAAACAACCCCAAACCCCATTGCCTCCCTTCTGTGTCCATTCCTGGTTGGAGAGGCCCCACATTGGGCGCCAGTGTGGCAGAAGACCCCTACTACCACATGCCGGTAGGGCTCCTCCAACACAGGACACGGGTAGATGGTGGTATAAAACCAGTTTACTGGAGATGGCAAGATGGTACAGCCAGAGCAGGTGGTATTTCTGCATACTGCCTACTAAATGAATGATGAAGTACGCCATTACCAGCAGACCGTTCACACTAAAGTATACAGCCAAGTATCCCAGAATGCATTTCACACCAACCAGCAGCAGCGATAGTGGAGATTTGAAAACAGGCTGAAAGCTGTCATTTAAATGTTTATACGTCACCCTGTAGATTTCCATTGTGTGGTCAGCTTATCTAAACGACGCCTGTTTGGAAACTGGCTCCAACGTTTTTTGGAGATGCAAGGTGACGTTGCAATGCATTGTGGGGGCAGTTGAGTATGTTCCAGTAAACTCCACGCCGCATACTCACAAATTCTTGCTAATCTCGTACACATCTGGGCATTTCCTGCGTCCGCAAAATCCGTAACGTACCAGTCATACTAGCGTGACTAGCACGTAAGTATGCAGTTTCCGAACACAGCCTGCGTGTGGTGACGGCTGGTTCATCCCGGGTGCCTTGATTGCTCATGCACCACAGGTGTGCAGCCTCACCCGGCCAGCCCAGAGTCTTATCAGATCAGTCGGACTCTGGCCACGTGAGGCTGCTCAAACCAGCCATCCACCACACGATCCTCCACAGCCTAGACTCATGTTCACACCAAACACCACCGAGCTGGACCCATGGACTCAAAAGGAAGTTTTAATTTGGGAGTGGAGAAGTGACTTGCAAAAAAAGAAAAAGAGACATTTGGGTTGAAGTCACCCCAGAATGTGAAGGCCATGTGGTCTGGCCAGAAGAGGACCACCCAGCAAATTAAATTTAGACGGAGGAATCTGAAGGCCAGGGCAACAATGGACCATGCTGAAGCACAAAAACCACACCTTAACACGCAACTTACAAGCTCTGCACGGGACTTAAGGTGTTGTCAGGGGAAGTGAGCCCACGATTTAGAGGAGAGCGAGCGAGATCCTTCTTACGCAGAGGAAACATTTATTCTGGATTTCAGCCATGTTGCTGAGGAAGAGGTCGGATCCTCACTGGTAGAGGCGGTAATTATTGCCACAGGAGCTCAGACAAAGAACCGTGCAGCGGAACGGGTCTGGCGGCCCGCCAGGCCAACAAACCCCCGCCAGGCAAAAATAATAATAATAATAATAACGCCAAATGTCCATTCGTTCCGACTCGTCGTTCAGAGAGCCCAGAGTCGACTCGAATTCTGTCGATCAATTGCAGGTTTTAGTTGTTTTTTTTTAATGTGCATTACAATAACCAAATAAAACATGATAGAGGCTTAACGTACAAGAATGTCATGACAGTAATCATGGAAAAGAGAAATCTATCACGTATTGATCTCGTCATCAAACCGAGTTAAAGTTAGAGAGATATTTGGATATCCACGCTCCGTAATAACGGGACAGTCTGCGGTGGATCCGGTGGGATTAGGTGAAAACTGGAAAACCTAAGCGACGGTGTTAAAGCACGGGGGGGAGAAGAGGCGATCCCGGCCGTTTTTTCCTTGGATGGCGAAGGCATCTTATAAATAATGAATGAGAACGTGACAACGCAACACGTAGCTGGTCATGACTACTGTTGACTACTGTAAATTCAGTGTGGTTAATGTGTACGATTTTTGGTGCGGTCAACCCGAGTCCGAGCCCCTCCGCGTCTCTATGTTGCAAATTACGTCTAGGTTTACATTTAGGTTAAGGTCTGCATTTAAAATAGCTAATTTTAGCTGGTTAGATGTTAAGTATGTTATGTATTCGGTTAAAGATGGATGAGCTTGGGTGTTAGGTGTTGAGTGGTTAAGTTTAGGTATTATTAGGTTAGAAATGGTGAAGTTTAGAGATACAGTTCTCAGGAACAGTTCTCAGGAAGAGGCTGCACGGAGACCACGAGGGCCCTGCGTACCTCCTGTGGCAACATTTCCATATCACGTCACGGTGAAACCTTTCTCAGGAATTTAAAGTGCAGCGATGACTGCACACTGTGTTCAGGTGCTAGGTAATGTTTTGCAAAGGTCATAGGTTACACAGCTTATTTGTAGTCATAAATGCGCGGCTTATATAAGTCATCCATCCCTTTATGATCACTTTTTTAAAGTTTTGAATATACAGAACAAAATATGTAACCAAATATAAATTGAAACACGGATTAGGATGCCTATAAGTCAATTCTTAAACAAATAAACTCTGAACGTTCTTTATTTTGTTAACTATTGGACATTGAATGCGTAAAGTGTCCCCACACCGGCTCTGCTACCTGTAGTTATTTTTGCTAATAGCCTACATCGCGATATGTAGTCCCGTTTAGAGTCCTGCTAATCTGGATTTGGTCATCTTAAAGTTTGCATCATGATCCCGGTGATCGATCCGATGTTGCATTGAAAAACAGGCACCAAATTAAAGTGGATTAGCTGATTATCTCAGATTGGACCACTGGGCCCCGCTTCACTAAAACACGTCATCAAAATAAACTGTATAAATAACCGCCGCGCCGATTCCGCCGAAGAGCATTTAGCATGGCTGCTGCTACGAATTTTAAACAATAGCAATTTAGCACTTTTCAGTGGACGAAGTGATTCGCCATACTTTGCAAAATGTCCAAACAAACACGATGACCAAAGTGCTGCCGCCGTCGTTTACCTCCCTGGGAGGTGCACTCCTGCTAAATGCTCTTGGGCAGGTCGGGTGGCACGACAGATTTTGACAATTCTTGGCAACCAATGTTTTGGTGAAGCCAGGAGAGACCGTGGAGACTAGCATCGTCCTTTAAAATGTTAAGTTATGGAAATCATGAATGCATAGCACCAATAAGTCCTCACCTTCAGCCCCCCCAGTCATCTGCTGTCCATGGGGGGGTGGACGACTAGTATTGTAGACTTATATTGCAACACAAGATGTCGCAATGTAAATGTTAAAGTTTTAAGTACATTTAGAGCAGCATTTGGTCCCCGACGCACGCAAACATGTGCAGTACATGCACATGCGT
>JAOPJI010000113.1:3581889-3595193 GCA_027122695.1 Merluccius productus | reverse complement strand
TGTGTGTGTGTGTGTGTGTGTGTGTGTGTGTGTGTGTGTGTGTGTGTGTGTGTGTGTGTGTGTGTGTGCTGTGTGTGTGTGAGAGAGTGTTTTACGGGCCGCAGGAACAGCGCCGCATCTGGTTCCCACTCTGTTGACGAGGAAGCGGAGCTTGCATCACTTTGTCTGTGCGTAGACGCGGCGTCCTATAGGGTCACAGCAGCACAGCACCGACACACAACACAACACACAACACACAACACACAACACAAAAGGGTGTATAAATATCCTCTTCTTTAAAAAAATTAAAAAAATAAATAAACCGCTGACCGCTGGAAGTGCTGTGATGAGCAATGGACGCCAAGATGTGCCAAAAATCAATGCGCATGTAGTGATTAAAAAAAAACCTCCGCCTGGTTAAGTAAGATCTCGTTCGTTTATTCCCAATATTTGTTGTGTTTACAGTGTGTGTGTGTGTGTGGCTATATTGGTTGAGCTGGTGTGTGTGTGAGCATCCTCGATGACGGATGTCTGGTCGTATATGACCTCTTCACAAATACACTCTGGTTAGAGAGGAACAGGAACGGGTTTTCTGTCGTGCGTAAAAACCACTTGCTTGCACACAACATGCTCGCAGAGAAGTGCAGCACATGCGCCCCCCCCCCACACACACACACCGAGGAAATGCATTATGTAAACTCAGTAGTCTCTAGTACAAACCGAGGCCTCTTAACACATTGAAGGAAAACATCAGAGGAAACATTTTGCAGCAAGTGATCTACTTGTGGAGGCTTGTGTACTTCTGGGCTACATGAGCCGCGACAGTGAAAGTGATGAGAATGGAAACTATGACTCAATGTGAAAGTCTCTCTTATCCATTACCAGAACAGCGTCACATCCAAAAGTCAATTTGTTGTACCTGTTTACCCACTTGATGATGAATACACTAAGTCAAGCCAAGTGATGCAATGCCATCCAATCCAATGCCAATAGGTGCATTCTCTCTCTCTGTCTCTCTCTCTCTCTCTCTCTCTCTCTCTCTCACACAGTAATAAAACAAGCTCGACAGCTAACCGTCAACTTGACAGTCCACCAGTGCTTGCATCCTACAGATACGGTGGTGGTCTGAGATGTTTGGCTCCACCACAAGTACATCAATAGAATAAAAGTCATAAGTGGTCATCCATATTTCTTCAGATCTTCTTTTTCTCTCTCTCCCTCCTCTCCTGATGGCGACCACCCCCCCGGTGGAGCATCCATCATGTGCATGGAGGAGGAGAGGACTCGCAGTGTGTGTGTGTGTGTGTGTGTGTGCTGCGAGGGTATTCCCTCCTCCATCAATGGCCATATTGTGCCACTTGGCCCCGGCTCTGTGACGTCCATCTCCTGCTCCTTTTTCATCTGTGGTGGCATCTTGAACCTTTGTAGGGGCGGTTCTTAGGATCCCGTGACATGGGAATATGTGGAGAAGAAGGCTAATGTGGGTTTTCTTTGTGCTATTTAGCCACTGATCACTAAAAGTAACGGTTTGTCGATTGAATCAGGGCATTTGGACGAGGACCCAGAACGGCCCAATATGTAAAAACATGTCAGATCAAGTAAATCAACTTTATCTTAACCAGGACCTTTTATTCTTAAGTTACTACAGTTTGAGATCCACCGTTGCCAAATGGATTCTGTCCAGACACAACACAACAACATATTACATTTTTAGTTTAGAAAGTGAATTTTAACAAAGCTCCAATTTAAATGAAATTCATTATAGGCCTCATTATGTGCTTAACGACACAAAAACTACACATTGTCATCATGTGCATATAGTGCAGTTAATTCTGAGGCCTTGCAACAAGGATGCATCTCGGTGTGAGAGTGAAAATACCACGGCAACCAGACACATTCTCCACCGCCGGTCTCAGCATACCGCCACTGGAAGCGTTCTCCACTTTGGTTCAGTAACCGGGTGCAGCCTCCACACTGACCGGTGCAACAGAAGCCGGTGTTAGTGCAATAGCAAATAATAAATCACATCCGGTGTTCATGGCACCCGAAGCGCTTTTACATCATAAATAATTTTTGTGTCGCTATAGTGCAGTCCGTCGAGAGATGTTTAGCCTATTTTTTTTTTAAACGTGGCAGCTAATCAATGTGGCTGAGAAAAGCAGGGGTGGTGTATTTTGAGTTTGGTGAACGTTTGCATGGATAAGTAATTTAGCGAGATTTATTCATATTTATTAATTTATTAATTTATTAACAGTGGTGGACATCCTCTGTCTGAGGCAACAATCGGCTGGTATGCACGCTCCAATCTCTTCGGCTGACACCTCTTCTGTTATTCCAAGAACCTGTCCATCTTCCAATGAACCAAGAGGCCGATAATTCTGAAACATTGTTTTTGAAACCGTATTCTTCAATTTCGGCGTGACTACGTTAATCATCTGCTGAGATAAGATCTAACCCGTTTTTTATCCTTGCAAAAACATAACCACTTGATTGTAGGCTACTGAATGGGACTGTGTGTGTACACAAAAACAAATGGCGATATAAAAGTCAGAGATTCACAACCCCTATTTCCTTCAGGATTTAATCATTTTTTAGTGTTTCAGAAAATGGTCATGAAAATAACCATGTAACTTTTTAATGTGTTGTGTTGGTATAACACCAACGACATTCCAAGATGTTTGTAAAGAAAGTAAAATCCCCTTCACTGTGACAAAAGCTTCTGCTGTCATTTTGTATCATGTTCAAATACACATACATACACTTATTTTTGTTTAATCGAAGAAATAATCCCCCCTAGAGTCGTTCACAACACTAATACCGTTTAAATGGCTACAGTGTATGTAATGCACTTTTTTGGTACCATCTGTACCAAGAAAAAAAATTATTCACTTCCATCGTTTTTATTAATATTGTTTATTTGAAAAATATACAGTTTGCTGGGATTGTATATACAAAAAGTTACAAAGTGAATAATTTAGTCATAAAAAAAGACAACATGGCAGAGTAGGTTCAACACAATGGACCAACATCACAAATAAAACAATTTCCATAACAAGCACGAGTCATTTGTTGAAAATTAAGACAATCCAAGTCTACGTACCCCATCTGCAGAACACCGTCAGCTCAGCATGCATTACAATGACTGCTACACACATTTGAACCTGGCGGTGGATCCTATGCAGGCCTTGTACACGCGCACAGCACTGCCAACCTACTGTGAAGAGTAACACTGTTTGAAGTTTGCCGTCTCGATACGCAGGAGGCCGAGTGCAAAATGCGGCGGGAAGGCAAACCGAATGATTACTCGTTTTCTGAGTCGACCGAAGTCCCGGAGTTTCCATCATTGGCAAACAAGATCAAAAAAAATAAAATATTAACCGGAAAACACGCCATGATACTGCCGAGTCACCTGACGTCAATGGAGTATTGATCGGCCGCAACGTTGACCTCGGTATAGCCAACATATGTTGCATTTCGATCAATCATGTCAGGACAAGCCCCCTGAAAACAAATAGCGAGCGCCAATTACAACCTCGGCACCGCTACTGATCCAGCCAATATTGACATGGCAAACACAAAGTGAAAGAGCGTTGTTGTGATGCCAGGGGCTTCAACCTTTCAATGAGATGGAGGGTCCGTAAAGAGACTTGCAGCCGTGGCAAAGACAGTTTAGTCAAGAAATGGCTGTTTTTGTAAGCCCTTTACGAACTACAAAACTTTTTTTTCTCCAAGGTGATCTTACAAGATATGACAATTCCTTTACAAGATCTAATTTAACACAATAAAACGTTCATGGTAGTGGAGTCACCAAAAACAAACAAGGCAGCTCTTGGCAAACACTTTGCATATACATTTTGATCAGTTGTACAACTCTCAAATCTACACCATGTAGTCAGGGTTTTGTTTTTGGCAAAACCCAAACTATAAATAAAAAAAAAAGGAATATGGCTCCCTTAGCCCTTCATTTTAAGACACTTGTTGGCTCAGGTTTTTGAAAGATAGTCTAAACTGAAATGGACTTTAAACGGCCCTCGTCAGCTGGTTGAACTGTGCAATGTCAGAGATATACAAGCCATGACGGCCATGAATAAAAAGACTGCTATTCCTTCATTGTAATAAATATCAACGCACCAATATGGTGAATATGAATCAAGACAAACAAATGGCAAATCAAAAGCAACCCAAAAGATCGCCTTTCCTGTAATTTTCCGATATAAAAACAAGGACATATTCAATGCCATTGCCATGAATTTGTTCAAACTGTATAAATGAAATAAATAAAGCATGTCTTTTTGTTGACCCATGCCTTGTCTTGTGATCTATATACATCCTGGGCTAAAATATTCCAAGATAAACAGGAAACTCAATACTCAATGTTAGCGCTCAGCGTCCAGATTGATGCATTGCCAGGGCGAGAACCGGGCCCCGGACTATCGCAGCGTTGTTTGGGAAAACGGCACCACAGAAATCAGATCGGATCAAGTCCTTAGGAGGAGGATGAAGTGTGTTCATTTTGCATTAAAAAAAACACCCCCCCCGAAAAAACAGTCCTTAAATCCAGCGGGAGAATAAAAAATGTGGGACTACTAAAAAAAGGCGGTTCTTCAACAATCCGTGTTGTCTTCCTTTGCATATTCTTCCACCAGCTCCTCGTAGGAGCGGCTGTGTTCGGACCCGTCGCTGGTGAACACGGATCCCTCCAACTCGGAGCCCTGCTCCTCCTTGGAGTCAGTCTCGGACTCGCACACATTCTCGTCACACGTGGTGACGGACAACTTGGCTTTTGCGTCGTCGTCCGCTTCGTCCTCGGCGTCGTCGCCATCCTCATCCTCCTCCCCCTCCTCCTCCCCCTCGTCATCCCCCTCCAGGTTAGCGTTCAACAAGTTCTCCTCGTCGATGAACGTGATGTTGGCGTTCTGGAACGTGAGCGGCTGGTACTCCTTGGACTCCCACCGCCTCCGCCCGTTCGCCCCGCCGCTGCCGCTTCCCCCGCCGCCCAGCATCCCGCCGTGCTCCAGGTCGCCGTCCTTGTCCAGCTGGTTCCCGTACATCCGGTCCTGATCCGCCTCCGCCTCCCCTTCCGCCAGGTCGTCCGTCAGCAGCAGCCCGCTGTCGGAGCCCAGCAGGTAGCTCTTGGACTTGGAGAAGGCCACGGTGACGCGGTCGCTGAAGCTGTAGCGTCGCTTCTGCCGCGGCGACTGGTCGAGGCTGAGGATGGTGTGGCCGTTGTTGTACGAGGTGGTGTCGTTGCAGCTCTTGGAGCGGCTCATGTCTTTGGATATCTTCACGCCCCCGCCGCTGCCGGTGGGGGAGCAGCCGCCGCCGCTGCCGTCCTTCTTGGTGCCGATCTGCTTGATCAAGTCGTTGTAGCCCTCCTGCTTCTTCGACAGGAAGCTGAAGATGTTGACGTCGTTGGGGGTGGGCGGCAGCTGGAGGGACGCTTTGTTGGCCTCCTTGTAGTGGCGGAGCTCGTCGAGGGACAGCTTGCGTCGCTTGCGGCGTTTCTTCAGCGCCTTGTGGGCCTCCACCACCATCCGCACCTTCCAGTTGAAGAACAGCGAGAGCCACGCCAGCCCCAAGTAAATCCACACCTCGACGAAGTAGCGGTAGAGCGTGGGGTAATCTGCGTTTGGGTCCACACCTGATGGAAAAAAGGAAAACATTTATTACATTTTATATCGTCATGGTAATATCGTGACCATATATAGGTGTTGTGCACAACATCATCACTTACTCACTTATCCATGCATAACATTTACAGATCACTATTTCCACCATAAAGGTCCAACAAGACCATAAATATACACAACACAATGTCCAGTAAATGTAATGTGAACGCCGATAACATACCTGCTACTAGGTCTCCAAAACCGATTGTGGTCAAAGTGACGAATGAGAAGTACAAGCCTTCAACGTATGTCCAACCCTCCTGGGACATGAACACAAACGGTGGGAGGACCAGGTGGATCAGGACGCCCCAAAGAACAAAAATGGCGGTGCAGGCGAACTGGGCCTTTCTCTGGAAGAGGGCACAAAAAAGACAACCTAAACATTAGTTTTCCTTTTTTCATTAGAAATCAATTCACCTCAGTTGAAAACTTAACAAACATGCCTGTGAGTTGCAACGAGTACAAGTAATACTGTAGTGGAAATTGCTCCGAAGCTCACCAGTGAAAGACCTTTCTTGGTCAGGTACTGGCCCAGATGCTTGGCCCTGCCGCCGAAGAACTTCCCCAGCTCGCTGATCCAGGTCAGGCATAACGGGACCCCGAAAAGCCCGTAGAAAATGCAGAACACCCGACCCTTGGGTGTTTTCGGGGCAATGTTTCCATAGCCTTCAAAAAGAAAGACAAGACGGTGTGAAGTCAGTTGAATGTGCAGTAGGTCACTGAAGGATGTACTAAACATGAAAAAAACAAAAAACAAAACTTAAATGACGAGAGATTGCAGTTTAGTGGAAGGTAGAAAGTCCTGTCCTAATTATGCTCCACCAAAGCATAACACTCGACTGATGTACCTCCGACTTGTGAAACTGATCCAGTCAGCAGACTAGAAATACTGTAGAGGACTGTTAGTTTCTGAACCTGAATTTCCACCTTTGATTAAAGAATTCCAAAAATAGATTTTGGCAAGGCGGGACAACAAACGCTATAAAAAGCTCACCGATGAACACTTGACTACAGCTTCTCTGCAACTGCTTCTAGATGGGCTGTTTAGTACATTAATACATCCAAACACAGAGTTTGTCCCAGTGGAACAAAGTCAAAAAGGGGTCAAACATGGTTACATGGTGGCCGGTTACAAAAATACACTTACCGATTGTGGTGATGACTGTTGCGGCGAATATGACGGCATTGGGCCAGTTCCAATTGTTGAAGGTCTTCTTGCCAGTGATGGTGACACCTTGGTTTGAAGCGTCGGACACCACCTGAGAAGGGAAAACCCCACACCAGGAGTTAAAAGCAAATACAACAGCTACTGAATTGTAACCCATCCAAGTGGCTTTAGGCGAAAAGGAAGGGGGCAGAGTGGGGGGGACATTTTGTTTTGTCCAACCACATCCTTCCTCCTGGGATACTTTTGATGCTATCACAGACGCACTGATGAGTTGACCAGTGCCAGGGCTACGCATGTACAGCACCCTGGACGTTGGTCCTGTAACCTGCAGGGTTTACAGTAAGTACAAGCACTTGTGCTGCCAATTAGAGACCGGAAGGCAAGGAACTGAACTCCCATCATACCAGCGATGGAGAAGAATACCAGCTGGGCATGCGATCCTCGCGGCTGGGTTGGGCTGCTGAAGATGATTTCTCTATACGAATAATTTTTTTTCCTTCAAGCTGACCTTATTAAAAAGGGGAATATTTGGCCTTTACATGTGTTCTGAGACGTCTCAATAGTTCATGTGATTGATAGGAATTTATAACAAACAAAAACAGGAATACATACTTCTTCATGTCATCAACAACAACAAATAAGTAATGTGTGCGAGTATAGTTGCTATCCGAGGCTGCCAGTAGTAAGTCCTGCTATGTTTTTGGCCCGTGCACTGAGCAGGCAGATTTCACACACTGGTTGTACCCGTGTCGTACCGGTGCCAAAATCCCCATTGTTATTCAAAACACTGGGGAGGTCTCGTTCCCATAGAGCAGTAAATGACAAATTAATATTATGATGATGAAACAATATGACAAGACAGACAGCCCCCCCCCTTCAATGTTCACACTACTCACATTCAAATAAAAACAAATCCCTCATCTCATTCTTTGGCTATAACCTACCAGACCACAAGCTTGGCATAGGGTCTTAACGTTTCTTCTTAATCAGTTTGGGTAATCCTGGGTGTTTATCTAGCGTTAGCCACCGTATCCCGTTCGATACCGCGTCCCTGATAAACCCGCTTGTTAGGAGAAGATCAACCACTAAAGACGACGACACTTGCTCTGCCACATGCGCTTCAAAAGCCCCGGCAATGTCGGGACAAAGCACACCCTGTTATTCACAGTAGTGGAGGAACAACTCACTACAGTGGTGGAGGAACAACCCACTACAGGGGTGGAGGAACAACTCACTACAGTGGTGGAGGAACAACTCACTACAGGGGTGGAGGAACAACCCACTACAGTGGTGGAGGAACAACTCACTACAGGGGTGGAGGAACAACCCACTACAGGGGTGGAGGAACAACCCACTACAGGGGTGGAGGAACAACTCACTACAGGGGTGGAGGAACAACTCACTACAGGGGTGGAGGAACAACCCACTACAGGGGTGGAGGAACAACTCACTACAGTGGTGGAGGAACAACCCACTACAGTGGTGGAGGAACAACTCACTACAGGGGTGGAGGAACAACTCACTACAGTGGTGGAGGAACGACTCACTACAGGGGTGGAGGAACAACTCACTACAGTAGTGGAGGAACAACTCACTACAGTGGTGGAGGAACAACTCACTACAGGGGTGGAGGAACAACTCACTACAGGGGTGGAGGAACAATGAGGGACGATACAAGAAGCTCAGTGTCCTGGCGAAGGAATACTTCGCCATCCATCCGCTTGCAACCTCCGTTCCAGCGGAGCGTCTTTTCCACGGCGGGGCTTGATTGTAAATCGCCTCCGCACCTCCGCCTATCCCCCCCCCTCCCACAGCATGGGGGATATGCTAATTTTTGTTTTTAACAAGAATGACTGATGCAGCAGGTAGGCTTATGCGTCATGACAACAGGAAATGTTTCAGACATATTTCCGTCTAACACATATACGTATATTTTTTGTTGAGGTTTTTCCGTTCTATGCGCATCACGCGTAGTTGCGAGGCGGGCCCATGCGCTGCACGTGGAGTTCTGTTGATATCCTGGCACTTGTACTCTTTGGCTGTTGTGCTTCAGTTAATTTATTTTAATCTAATTTCCAGTTTGTGCCTTCAGTATGCAATACTGTTCATTCATATCGTTGTCAAAAAGGAGGATGGTTTCGTTTCGTTGAGTGTCTCTTTCAGGCTTCAGGCTACATTATGAGTGCGCTACACTTTTGTTTGTTTTGTTTTTCGTAGTTCGGTTATTCAGTTACTCAAAGTTTTATTTATCTAATATCTGAACATTGATATGCCTTCTAATGCCCATCCCCATTACACATTAACCACATTTCTTGGCGGTAGATTTTTCCACTCTGGCAGGTTAAAAAAAAGTTAAGTTAAGTTAATGTTGGACCGTGGATAGAAGACGTTAGGTTTCTGTAATGATAGCCGGCCTGTGACAGTCCTGCTCTGTAATTAAGGAGACGCGTTTCTTTGTTTGCTGATTCAACACAAGCCGCCTCCATCGGATCTTGTGATTCCTGCAGAGACGACGAGCACAGTCGCTCAGCTGTGACTGGAAATTAACATAGTGGGGACATTGCAAAGTGTTAAGTGACCTATTCCCACCACACAGCAGCACAGACGCTGACTCCATGGTTCCCTCAAGAATGGCATTAGAGAACGCGACGCAAACTGTGTGCGTGTGCGTACATGTATGTGAAGACGCCATGTTTGCACATATACAACGTGGTTTGGTTTTGCACACACACACACAAACCGGTATTGTTCATTCTGTGGACGGTCTCAGTAGGCAAATTCTCCTCCCTGTAACCAAACATCAAATATTGTCTCGTCGCCAACGCTTATTAATTGTGTGGATTGTTAAGAGTTTGTCTTCACTGTGTCTGTAGTGTTACTGGAAAAACTAAAAATAATCAAAAAGTGAGTGAGTTTGAGACCTGGGGACAAAAACTCTGGATGGAAACAAAAAACACCGGGTCTGTGCTTCTTCAATGTTCGCCATTGTTAATATTTAATTCCTAGCATTCTCTCGCATGAGAAATCCCAAGGTGGGTAGGACTAGGAGCGAGGGTCATAAGCAGTTACCCATTCCCCGACAACAAAGATTGACATCGCAGGTCCTCAGGCCATGACCTTTAGGGGGGGTGTTGCGCTTTGCAATGTCACATGGCGACAAAACCGTTAAAAAAGGTCAGTCAGTGGTCAGGCCTTTGCGGTTTTAAGTCACAACTGCCTTTGGGGAAACGGCAATAAAACTTAAGCTCAATAATGTGTTTTGTGTGGCCCGTTTGGCACCAAAACGAGCCAATCGAGCCTCGTTTTGGAGCGGCAACTCGATACACTAGGTTTTCAACAGGATATTCACTTGCTACATTAAAAATAATAAGACTATACTTTGTGTTCAAAGAAACAACTGAAGAAACTTCTCTTTTTCAACTTGCAGTGAAGGAACATTATGGTAGAAGAACAGTAAAAGTTGTTGTGATGTCTGTAGTACAAGGCCGACACAGTGCAGAGGGAAGCTTGTGGTTAAACGTTGTAAACAGTTAACGCTTTGTTTGAACTCATTACCGACAGCCATACTGTGTGTGTGTCCTGAAATTAATTGAACTCAATCAAAAATAGATCTGAGAAGAAGGAAAGAACTGTGGTCTATCCAAAGTCGAAATCAATCAAATTTGTATTATTTTTTGTGGGATATAAAAACAAACAAAAAAGTATTTGTAAAGGTAGGCTATTAATTAGGCTATTATTATTCCTTTGGTTCTACATGTTGTGCACTGCAGTCTGAAGTTGAACGTAAGAACACAGTCTAGTCGGCAATTGTCAGACATGAAGTTGACATGAAGTTGAAATTGAGGCTCAAACACGACTCGATTTCTATGCGATTTCGATGGTTGCCGTGACGACCGGGCTAGGAATTATGGGTGTGCTATCTGGTGGCTGGGTGAAGGGAGAAAAAAAAAAAACTGGAATCCCCAACTTGTGATGTTGCTTTACTAAACCTAATTATGCCGAACCTAATTGACTAAAATTGTTACCAATAAAAAGAACTAGTAAAAAGAACATCTAATGTTTGCCACATGTTAAAAGGTTTGATGGTGGAAAACAAGTGTTGCTGCCGTTGTATTAAGCATTGAACATTAAACGCCTCGTTGGCAAATTGGAGCGTCAGTAAAAGACCTACAGATAGCCATCCAACAATGGCCGCTAAGCCGTCTCACTGACGCCAAGCCAGGGCCATTTGTCAAGTCAGAATTCAGGGAAAGGCAGGATTTTCAGTTTAGACTAACCTCAGGTCGGACTCATCTCAGTTCAGTTACCAAGGCAACTCATGCTGTAAGCCTAACCTCAAACACACCTTGTAAAGTCAGGTTCGCTCCGAGATAACTCAGGCCACGGCTGCAGTTCCAACTCCTTTCCATCGTCTCATTGGTTCAATGGCAATGAACGACTTGATATGGTTATATCCAAAACTATTGTATTCCAAGCATTGTTCCTCCTTTTTTGAATTTAACCTTAACAAATCAACTTACCACATCTAAATTGAAGTAATAGGCACTTTAATAGGTGCTTCAACTAGTTTTGCAGAGCCAGCCTTTTTAATGGTAGGCAACCAGGCTTCAACTAATTAAAAGCACTAAAATAGCGGCTTGGGAATTCCCTCATCGATCACATTTTCAGGGTGAGAGAGATGATAATGTCACAAACATGCATTTTTCAGGTTCAACCTATCTGAGATAGGAAAAATACCTCAATATTGAAATCAGAGGCTCTGAAACAGAAAGTCCCGACCATCCAGGGAAAGTCCTCGCTTGAGTCAGAGCCCTGAAACAGTGCCCAGGCCTTCAGAGTAATTTTCAAATTTGATCAAGATAAAAACTTACAATCCACCGTATAATGGCACAAAAAAAACATGTCATACTAAAATTGAAGTGGTATACAACAAATTCATTGCTTTTGGGAGGGAGGAATAAAAAGGACTTCCAACCAATAACAAAACATTCAACATTCAAACATTCATTAGATTTTTTGGATAATCCAATATTATAGCTGTGCTGCAAACACAATAGTGTCATGTTGGAAGATGGAGGGGAAGTCTATGCATGTGACGCTGGACTTATACAGCATTCCTAAAAACACTCAAATAGCCTCTGCTAGTGTATTGCATTACCATTCATGTTGTTAACGTATAAGTAGAAGCTGTTTGTGTTTGTGTGTTATGTTCCAGTCACTTTTTAAATGTCTGTCTTGTTTGTGATGAATAAATTAGTGTCACTTTCGCTCTGGCAAAAAAAAAGCTACAAAAATAAAGACTTAATGCTCGACACACACACACACACACACACACACACACACAGACACACACACACACACACGACAGCTGACTGAGCAGCCCATCACTTCGGTCCCAAGGTACTTTTCCACTCTCGGCATTTGCGTGTGTGCACAGAGCTGTGGCGGGGCCACGACCAGCAGCTGTCGGTCGGCCGGGTATCACAAAACAATGAAGTCACTTTAAACACAAAAATTCCTCCAACACAAAACATTCATTGGAGATATATGGAGTTGGTATTGGGGGGGGGGGTATGCCGAGCAGTTATATACACTGCAGAGATTGTGCTGCATGAAATTGAAAGGCTATGGTAACTGAGAAGGGAGTGAACATGAGTGACAACACCTCTCCTTGTTTTGGTATAGAATTAAATAGGAGAAGACACTTCTTCATGTGGTCGGGGAGAGGCGGTGTGTGTGTGTGTGTGTGTGTGTGTGTGTGTGTGTGTGTTTATAGTCTTACAGCAGCTGCTAAGCAGCGCTGAGGCCGATACGGTTTAGGGAGTTTAAACACGGACCGCTTCAAAAAAAAGGGACATTTTTTATTATGCAAGAAGAAAGTGACTTAATGAAACCTTCTCTCTTTTGTTGTTGATTTGGGTTTTGTTAACAACATTTATTAAATAAATAAAAAGTCTCACCATTCTGCCTTGCAGCTCTACCTCTAACCTCGACAGACAGATGGGAGTATATTGGAGCAGCTCAGTTCTTTTGTTTCATCAACTCCCGACACCCTAACCTCCCATATCAGCCCTCAGAGTCAATAGTGAATAGTGATATTTGTTTCCGAGGCTAACAAGGCGCCTATACAGCCAAGGAGCCATCCCATTTAAACCCTCTCATAAACAACCATCGATCACTTAAGTTTAGAAGAGATTCAAAGATTCAAACCGTTTTAAAACCACTCAAAGAGAACGAAACTCGGCTCTGACAAGATGCTCACACCTGTGTGTGGGGGGGGGGGGTTTTCCCTCTCATGTCCGCCTCTCAGCCCGGCAAGATTGTGAAAGTTTGACGTATTCTCAAAATCTCCCTTTTGACAAGTCGGCTCCTTCATCCTACTCCTTGAGAAACCAAAGAGTAAGTTATAAGTTTCTCTCTCACACACACACACACACACACACACACACACACACACACACACACACACACACACACACACACACACA
>JAOPJI010000113.1:3571026-3581789 GCA_027122695.1 Merluccius productus | reverse complement strand
TCTCTCTCTCTCTCTCTCTCTCTCTCTCTCTCTCTCTCTCTCTCTCTCTCTCTCTCTCTCTCTCTCTCTCTCTGGCTACACCCAGTGGAGACTGGGTGAACTGCAGCCTCCACACCTGCAACGTCTCCTACCAGTACACTACCAGGGAGTCAAGGACTGACAGACGGTTTGGGGAAATGCCTGAAGTCTGCTCCAGTTACTAACCGGTATTTTGTGTGTGTGTGTGTGTGTGTGTGTGTGTGTGTGAAAATATTATCAAATAAAATATGAGATCATCTGACCTATAGTTGTAACAACTGTGGCAGCAAAAACTGCTGAGCTGGTGAATTGCCAAAAGCCGTCAGAGGTCTGGTTGCCTTTAATACTCAGTCCAGCCTTAGAGGCATCTTGTATTACCTGGAAGATACGCACACAACACAATACCTATTACATACAGTTAAATACATATAACATACAGTTAAATACATATTAAATACAG
The DNA here is from genome assembly GCA_027122695.1 of Merluccius productus. Classification (NCBI taxonomy): domain Eukaryota; kingdom Metazoa; phylum Chordata; class Actinopteri; order Gadiformes; family Merlucciidae; genus Merluccius; species Merluccius productus. Next base: position 3,581,311 of record JAOPJI010000113.1, on the reverse strand, counting down.
ATAAGAGAGAACTGACCATTTCATCTAATTGCATAAGTTAAGATCAGTTTAGTCGATTGTTTTCCACAGCAAATAAGATATTTTGAGGGAATATAGAGAAATTGAGATGTCTATTAATATCTTAATTCATGGATCATGGATGGATATTACTGTTCTTATTTTGTTAATTGAGAACATCTCCTTTGTAGCTATTATACTTTTTAAAAGTAAATCATTACTAGAAATAATAACCATACTTTGGTGCAGAATATTTTCCATACTTCACTTTCTTAAACTAGTGACAACTTCTGAGTTCCTGTTGACAGCAGCAGCATCCCAACTGTCCTCTTGCTCAGCCACGCCCAAATACAAAGCGTGGTTATGTAACAAGATGACCCCAAATATGTTACGGTCATTTGGACATCAGGGGTTAGTGGAGCACGGCCACCAGGAGGATCTTCAATAGAAACGCTTTTCATGCGCAGGTGTTGACACAGTCGGTTAAATAAAAGTGTTGGGTCCATCCTGAATGTGACACACACCTCAGAAATACTACCAGTGGAGGGGCTAGGACCCAATGTACCCTGGTGGTTACGCAATACTTTTGGGTCGGGCGGGTATGACACAATAACCTCCTCCCAGTTGAATTGCAGAACTGAGAATAAACATGCATTTTTTTTATTTCGTTTCAACGATTTCGAATGAAAAGAAAGTGAATCATGAATTATTTTGCTTTTCCTGGCCTGGGAGTGAGAGTGCACAGTGTGTGTAAGCAGAGCGGTGATACATGTGTGTGTACATGCCACTGAGTTGGGAGGGAGGAAGCGTCATTCAGTTCCTTCTCAGTAAAGGGATCCACACCTTATGAAGTTTGGCTTTTATAAAGCCAAAATATGTACATGTGTTATTTGATCCATATCTCACAAGTGATATATGGATCCCTTAGTGGGGATCCTCTTGAATGTAAAGTAGGAAGGTTGTGGTCTAGTCACCTCATGGCTTGTTGGCTCATGCTGATGTTATTTTAAGATTTGTAACATCTCCCCACAACAATCAGATTAAAATCATAATTTCAGACCGGTTCTGTTTGTTTCTTCAAGACAAAACAAAGTGTAGACAGAATATGTAGCCGTATAACTATTAAGTCTTAAGTTTATAACATAGACATATTTGAGAAATCTTGAATTTGACAAAAGGAGACATATTATTATAATTATTATTATTATAATTATAATTATAATTATAATTATTATTATTGTATTGGCAGAGCTATGTTAGATTGAGAAGTAGGCTTCCCAGCAGCTACTTTACATGTTGCAAATCTCCACCCAGTAGCTTGTGATGACTGAAGGAACACAGCGAGGCGCTACGAGATAGACGATGAAGATGAAAACCTTTTTGTCCCAAGGAAGCTGAAACTACGCCTTTATGTTCTGTAGGCTACAACCACCACCGTTTGATGATTAAAACACATCATTAAATAAATGGCATTTGTTTATCAAAAAAATATGTTGGAACTAATTCATGTTTGCTGTTGTTTTGTTAGCAAAATAACCCGAATCAGAAACTTTTAAAATGTCCCCTCCACCCCTCCCTAATCCACGACCCACCACTGGCGAGTGATTTTCCATTAAGTCATTGTGAGTTTGAAAGTAACACAAAAAAACCCCACAATGTAGACGCACACCTACAGCACACCGCACCACTCAGCAGAACAACACTCCCCGGTGTGTGTCAAACCACACGGTCCTCCGTCAAGGGGGGGGGGGGGGGCGGCACACCACAATCACCGCGGCTATGCCGTCCGAGTTCAGACACGTGTAGGTCCTGAGCACCTGCTGCTTCCGGGCCAGAATAGCGCTGATGTCCTCCCTGCCGAGGTCCCCCTCCAGCTTCCAGAAGATCACGCCGCCCACCAGCACGTAGGCCCCGTACACGGCCCCCAGCAGCAGGATGGCGGGCACCCGGGCCAGGTGGAGGATCTCTATGAGCCCCATCGCTGACGCCCCCCCCTCGGAGAGGCTTCGAAAGAGGGGGAGGGAGAATGGGGGGTGGGGGGGGATTTTTTCTATTTGGCTCTCCCCTGGGTCAATGTTTCTGGGAACCGGCGGCGGAGATGAGCGTCTAGTGTGGAGTGGCGGCGCCCTCGTCGACTTCTTTCCAGTGCGCCACAGGCAAATTAATCTCCTCCCGCGCTCCCGTTGGGCTTACCATGCAAATGTGTCCAGGCAAAATACAATAAAACAAGACACACGGACGCGGCCAAGAGCCGCCACCACACTCGGCGGTGTACCTGCTTCCTCAAGGGGCCCTGAAATCAGAAGCCAGACGTCGCGCCACTGGAGCAGACTGACTGCAGTGTGGCGGCTGCTGGTCGGGGTCCAGTTCCAAATGCGGGTTCTTCCAGTAAATATAATGAAGACGTTTCCAGAGACAATAAGTCATTCAACCGCCCTCTTGACTTTGTCGGGGGGCCATTTTGAGGTCTTGGGTTGTAAAGTTGTGAGTCGTTCAGAGAGCATCGAGAGGGCGCTCATTTTGCGTGAAGCAGAACAGGAGAGCATCACTAGTGTACTTTGTGTGATGAAGCGCTACGCAAACACACAGGACATGACTATGTGACCAATGAACACACAGCATTAAGCGCCAAATCCTCTCCAAAGACATTTGGGGAAAGAGCACAAAGTGAAAGACAAGCACAAAACCACCTTTTCCTTCAAGGTATATTAATATATATATATATATATACAAGTTAAATTCACTACAATAACAATTTTGAGGATTTTAATGACACCGACAAAAGGGAAGAAAATGGACACAGTGTGCCTCACGGAGATGCAATGTGGCGCGTGCGTGTGTGTGGGGTTTGCCAGTCGTGGCGACAAGACGTGAAACGAGAGTCACCGCCGCTGATTGAAACCGCCGTCTTCCCACCGGAGGGGGCGGAGCCGCCGCCGCCGCACGCTGTGTGCTCTCGCGTCCCGCCGTGTCCGGTCGCTATCTTGATTAATGTGTTTGCTTTAGATAGCTCTTCATGCTCAATTCACTGGAGTTTTTCCAATTGGTACACAAACACAGATGTGGACATACAGACGGGGGATACACACACATACAACACCCCCCCCCCCCACACACACAAACAACACTGATATCAATCTAGTGAGGTTACACAATGACACTTGTGCAACAACACTTGCTTTTTAAGGCCCTGAATGCTCACACAACGTAATGGCAAAATCAATTGTCTTGTGCTGTAACGTTGTACAGCACCAAGTATCAAACCCCACCCGAGTAGACTTGGGTGGGTCGTGTGGACCAATCGGATTCTCAAGTCAGATTTTGGACTGGGCGGCCCTCTGGCCCTGCAGCTCCTCCTCCAGTTTGCCGGAGGACAGGTCCGCCACCTCCCCCTGCTGCTTCCTGAGTCCCGGGCGCGTCAGGGCCACGGCGCTCTCCATCAGCTTGGCCCCCATGCTGAGCACCAGGGCCAGCCAGGCCAGGGCGAAGATGATCCACACCCCCGCCAGGCTGCGGTACACCGTGATGTAGTGCTTGTCCGGGTCGGTCCCTGGGGAGGACATTTCCCCAGAATACAATATCAGTGACATGCCCTTTAAGATTGTGTGGAAAAAAGCTGGATGGCAATACTGGAGGGCAGGGAGATGAACGAGTGATGTCGTCTGTACTCACCCACGACGTAATCGCCGAAGCCGATGGTGCTGAGGGTAATGAATGCGTAGTAGAAGCCCTCGCCGTACGACCAGCCCTCCACGTAGCTGAACAGCAGCGGCGGGATGACAAGGAACAGCAGGCTGCCCGACGCCACGAACAGACCCACGGCCAGGACCTCCACCGACTGCTACAGGGGGGGGGAGGGGGGGGGCAACAAGAAAGTAATAATGTGTCTATTACTTTCCTCTCATGACTGTGTTTCAATCGGAAGGCTTATAATCAACCATTTTTTTATTGTAGGACAAACAGCCATTTAATCGTCGCTCATCACAGTCATAATGGGCCGGCTGCTCCTTTTATGTAGGCTACCGGTGCCCTGGTACATAAAAGAAGCAGCAGGCCCATAAATTCTGTTATGAGCGACACCTGTGTTTTCCCCACTATGACACATCCATTTAGCATTACGGTAACCTTCTGGTCATCATCCTCGATCCTCCATCCTCCATCTCCAGCTTCCCTTCCTCCCTTTCTACAGCGGTTTCTGTCATGGGGTCTTTGCCGAGGGTTAGCGGTTGTGTGGGCGTGTTGTGTGGAGTCCATTTGAATTAGGTGAATTTTAGGTGATCCCGTGCGACTTGCGGTGACATTGAGTGGCCGACAAGGAGGGCGACGGCGCGCCAGTACCTTATGGGGAACCAGCGAGAGCATGCCCCTCTCCAGGCGGCCCAGGTGGACGGTGAGAGACTTCCCCAGCTGGTTGAGGAAGACCAGGTTGAGCGGGATGCCACACAAGGCGTAGAAGACGCAGAACACTTGGCCAGACACCGTGCTGGGGGACAGATTACCGTAGCCTGGGAAATCAGAGGCGCTCTGGAGTTAGAGACTCGTTATATACTGGTTTTCCATATCAAAAACAGATGGGTAATCGAACATGAGGAGCAACAATGTGCCACAGTGGGGCACAGCAGATCAATACTGAGGCGCGTGCCCCAGTAAAAAGGGTCTAGCAACGCCCATGTGCCACACTGTTATGTGTCCCTAGGTGTTTTAAAATTGCCACAATTACTTTTTCTTTCTATCTTTCTATTCATTGTCTGACTGCTTGGGTCATATATTTTTAGTTCATAGTGCATTTAGTGTGGATAATACTATTAAAACAATTTTTTTGTAGGTTTAATACTAGCCTAATTATAATAATAATAATAATGATATTAATAATAATAATATGAATAATATGAATGTGAATATGAATAATAATAGTCACAATAATTATATAATATAATATATATTATAATAGTCCAAAATAATAATCATAATACAATTTAAAAAATCATAATACAATAAATGCATAGATCCTCTTTTCCAAAACGCAATAAATCCATTTTGACAGTTACATTTCAGATACATTTCTTTACCTAGACCCACACATGTTGTGGATAGAAACATCATCTTGCAGTACATTTTAAAAAGGAAATAAAGTGATTAGGCATGACATGTTGATGGAGCAGTGAATAGATTCAGTGCACAGCAAAATGGCATTTATTGCGTTTTGGAAAAGAGCTCTTCATATGGATCTATAAATAGAAGTACACACCTATAGTTGTGACCACTGTGCCAGCGAAGAAGAAGGAACTGCTGAAGTCCCAGTTACTGGGGTTGGTCGAGTTGCCAGATGGGTTCACCCCCTTCTCCCACGCATCCAAAATGACCTACAAACAATAATGTAAAAAAATACAAAAAGTATTTTTAAGACATTTACTTCCTGATTTAATGTATTCCTAGTTACCTCCGTAAATTAAATGAGTAAGCAAATAAGAATCATGCTTTGAATAATAAAATGTATGTCTATCTATCTTACTCACCACCCCTTCTCCCTTTCTATGTTAAATGTGTATATATTATAAAATAATCACAATAAAATAAACTGGCAGCTACCTGTCCAGTTGGATTGGACACTAATTCAAATCGATAATTATTGATTTAACTATTGCCGCATCATTTGTCGCCATATACTCAAATGCTATTAAATTGATCCAACAAGTTCCCTTTATTTACTTGCTACTTAAATACAAACATTGGCCGTTTTCCAGGTATTCATAGCCAAATGTTTTATAATTAGGCTATACTTTATTATACCAATACAAATCCTACTGCTACTAGACTGTGAACGCTACTGTATATATACATGTTTAATACATATATATTTTGAATATTCTAATGAGACTATAGATATTTACACAAAAAAAATCTATCCCAAACAAACCAAAAAAGATAAGTCGATTGTAAACAGTTCCATCGATCCTATATTTACACAAAACAACAACAACAACCTAAAACTGGATCATTACTTGCACAAACTTCTCCAGCGCCGGGCCGTCCAGGCAGGAGTAGTTGGCCAGGAAGTTGAGCTTCTCCAGCTGGAAGTGGTGGCGGTTGTTGCTCTCCGCCTCGCGCTCCAGGATCTGGAAGATGGTGGCGCCGACCAGCAGGTAGGAGAAGTGGGCCAGAACCAGCAGCCCGGTCCAGCTCACCTTGCCCCCTGCAGCCTCCCTGAACCTCGCCATGGACGCCGACTCCCCCACCCAGCCCCCCCCAGCCCCCCCCACCCCTCCTCCTCCTCCTCCTTACAGAGCCTACCTTACAGTATCTGGTACCACAGATTGGTTCGGATGGAGAGCGGTCATGAAGGTCACAGGGAAGCGATGCTCACGGTACCGGGGGAAGGCGCCGCGTGGTCCTGGACCGGTCTGGCCGCACGGTGGGCTGCCATCACTGGAGAGAGTCATTCAGAGAGAAGGGAAGATAACCAAACGGAGACACGCACGTATTGACCAGTACATCATTTTCTGTTTTTCAAGGGAGTAAGTTGAAAGTCGGTTGTGGTCCTGACAGGACAGCGCTCCGGGGTCCTCTGCGCCGTGATTGGTTGAAGAGGAAAGCTGGAAAGGCGTCTGGTCATTGATTTACGGGTTGCTGTGGTAACGTCGGAGCAGGCCTCCCTTCCCCATCAGGGTGACATCCCCTTACGAATGAACCCCCTGCCCCAACACACACACACACGCACACACACACACACACACACACACACACACACTTCCCCACCTGTTAACAGAGAAACTGTGGTAGCTTCTTGTCAGCAGAACATAAGTTAATGTTTCACCCAGCTGCTTGTGGTTGTTGAAGCATGCATGATTGCGTTATGCCCATTCTGTGTGTGTGTGTGTGTGTGTGTGTGTGTGTGTGTGCGTGTTTCGAGCACTGAAGAGAAACACAACACAAAACATTATGATGTGATAGGTTGGCACACTGACAAGTGTCACAAGCGGCCATAGTGCCAAACTGAAATAGTTCAGAAATAAGGTCACACTTACACACACGAATGTCCTGTTAGTGTAATTACACAAGTAATTACTGTGTAATAAGCAATGTACCAGCATGTACTTAATATGTAATAACGCTCTGGAGCCGCATGTAACCCGTGGGGTACCAGATGTAGTAGAAAGTACTTTCCCAATCACTAATCCCAGTCCTTGTCTCTCTAGCTGTTGCTAAAACTGGAAATCTAGAACATGTTGCCATACCAACCTAATGTCAGAATTCATATCAACAGAAGAAACTGCAGCGTACAAAAATAACAATATCTCTTAAAAAGATAATTATAATATCTCTTTAAAGATATCTGGGATCTGGGAGTAAATCAAATCCACCTCCATCACCTCCCATCACCCTCCCATCATCCTCTCCCCTCCCGAACACTTCTCCCCATTCCTGCCTTTACCTCACACTTCTCCCAAACAACTGCTCAAGAAAAAAAAAAAAAAAGATGTAGATTGTAATGTAATTGATGTCCATCTAATTACTGAAAGAGATGACCGTGGGGTAAATGTCCTGCGGTGGACAAATGACCAACGGCTCACACACTTTCCCTGACCACACTGTGCAGCTCCAGGCCGGTCCGTAACGTTATCACATGTCGACTACATGGAGGACATAAATCTAAATTGTATTAATTAAAAAAAAGTCAGAGCACAATAAGTACTATGCTAGAACTAGTGTCTCATATGTGTAATCTAATTTGTGGTAATGAATTCATATTACTAATCTATTACTATTTAAATGATTCATTACTCGTTGCCAGGCAGCAGGAAGTCACGTATGAAGTCAGGGAACTCCTCGGCTTCATGCAAACGTCCTGACATGCAAAGAGGGTCGCCGGCTTTGGCCTTCGTTTTCTTCTGCACACATTACTCTCGTTTGTCGCGTCGCATAGCGATGGCTCCGGATCAGCACACTGTCCACTCGAGAGGCGGAGAGGGTCGTAGCGATCAATGCCGTCAAAAAAAATGATACAGGATGTATTTATTTATTATCTCTGGTGACGTCGCGTCGCTAGAAAGCTGTGGGACCTAATAAGCGACACATGATGGTCACTTCTGGAGTTATTGTTTTCTTTCGGTATCAATTTGAAAGATAGGATTATTTGCCGTTTTGGCAGTTAGGGTGAATAATCTTGAAGATGACGTTCCCTTTTCATCCTTCCATCAGCCCAGCGCTTCGAGGCGTCATCTCCCGGCACGCTTCCCGGGTCAGAGGTGCGTCAGGAGTCACTTCTGGACGTCCATCTTCCTTTTCCAGTGAATTCCATGCAGGGAAATCAGCGACAGTGAAAGCCATCGTCATGACACCGGTCGGTTCACTCGTTACTTGTAACCTCATGACCAGCGATTTCTACATGCAGTAAATTAAGCTCCAATGAACCTTATTATATTATATTATATTATATATATATTACCTATAGCTCAGCCATGTGGGAGGACAGGACACACCGGTTCTCAAAGCAATACCGAGAAATGCAATAAGCTAAATAACAAGTCGCTGTACTGTGTACCATAAGCACTAATGCAGCAGAAACACGAAGGGATATATTTGAAGGACAAATTCCTTTTTATTTTATTTAAAAAATATATATAATAAAAAATAAAAATAAAAGTCACATTTTTGTTCGTATTTCTTCATTCGGCAAAAAAAATAAGCTTTTAAAAATAAAACAAACAAACAAAGAACATAACATTAAATCATTGATTATGATGTTGAAAGCATGACTTTTCCGCCATTGACACATTTACAGTAATGTCCTCATTCATGTCCTCGTACTCAAATGTGCACGTCAAACACAAACACAAATATTACATTTGTAATAAATCCGTCCCGAGGAACATATGTTTCAACTTTCTGCCGCACGATTTTAAAGGGGCAGGAGGATTCACGGCGCCGCTGGAGCCAATCTAGCCTTGTTTGGCGATGGCCCGTCGCCTAGCAACCGGTGATGGTGGTTTCACAGGAAGCTCCTCTTACCCCTTAAGACAACATTTGTACAGATGAAAAGGCGAGCGGTGCGTGTTGGTGATTTATACTGCCCATCGGCTCACGGGTGACCGCGTGCTCCCGGCTACCTGCGGCGTGCGTTCGACTCGTGTGTTACAGGTATGTGTTCCTAAGTGCATCGAGGAACATCCTTCCTTTCCTCGGCACGTCTATGTTTGACCAATCCGCCCGTCTTACCCCTCGGAGCGGCCCTCTTTTCATAGCTGTCCTTCGTTTTATCTGACACGTGGAAACCCGGAAAGGCACAGTCAGAGACGGGGAGTCAGAGACGGAAATTCGTGGAAATTGGTATTTCCATCCCGGGGGGTTGTGATGTCACTGTTGGGGAGGACCTGAAAAGACACGAGCGAAAAAAAGTATAGGGATGAGTTATTGCTATTATTCATAATATTTGTCGTAACCCTTCTCTCCATGATTATTTGTGTGTCCTTTATGTGTACGTATATATAAATAACATGTACACCTTGTAAATAACCAGGAACAAAACTACATGGAGATTGTTTTAACAAACCAATACAAAATTATTTCCTCAGCAACAATAACAGCCATCGCCCTCCTCCCCCGTTGGCCTCGCGGAAAACTTAGCGTGATGAGAGGGGCTTGCACCACACACACACACACACACACACACACACACACACACGCGTGCAGGGTGTTTACACAGCTGGCGACGAGGGGCTTTCCTCTCACACAAGACAGACCCTCCATTCAGCAGAGAGATAGAGAGATGGATAAATAGATAGAGAGAGAGAGAGAGAGAGAGAGAGAGAGAGAGAGAGAGAGAGAGGGAGAGAGAGAGAGAGAGAGATTACAGTATATTCCCGTTTTCAAACTTAATAAAGATCCAATGATAAAGACATGGCATGCCATCGTGGAAACTACTTCTCTATCCCTGCAATACATTTCCCACCACAGGGGGGCAGTATTTAATAAATAACAACCACTGAGTAACATGTAGTGTCTGTGTGTGTGTGCAGGAGCGCTGCTCAGGGGGAAACTTAGGACTAGTCCAAGGGCCCTTGACTGATAGGGGCCCTCAAAAAATATTTGAATATAAAGTTCACTTTTTAATTATATTCCAGACATAATTTATTTTTGTGATTGAAATGATAATGAATATGGTATTAATTAATTAACAGATACATTTTCTTGGCAAAAAGAGATCATCCACCAGTCTCTGTAATGGCTGTGTTGGGGGGGGGGGGGGGGGGGGGGGGGGGGGGGGGGGGGGGGGGGGGGGGGTGGGGGG
>JAOPJI010000113.1:3558071-3570926 GCA_027122695.1 Merluccius productus | reverse complement strand
ACACACACACACACACACACACACACACACACACACACACACACACACACACACACACACACACACACACACAAAAGTAGGGGGTCAAATTTCACCATGAGGATAGCAAATTAATATGAAACAAGTGTAATGGCTTTAGTTGTCAGAAATGCAGGTATGGTAAGGGTTAGTAGGCTGTAGGACTAACTGCACTCCCAGGCTTCCTTTATTCTTGAGTTTAGAAGTTAAGACAAGGCTTGTGAAAGGCATGCAGGCTGCATGTGTCGTAGGTGAACAAATCGTGGCTTGCTAAAATACTGTTTCAATATCCCCCAGGCGTCCCCACTGGGTCTTAAATGTGTTTCCAAGACTAGCTCCTAGTCACTCCTCTTCACTACTTTGTGAATATATCCTGCTTGACATAATGCCAATGTCCAACAGTAAGAATCGGAGAGAATCGTATTTACATTACAAAACCTCACTCTTTCCAATATACTGCAGATTGCCTTATTCATCTGACTCAATTAACTTTCCCGTATGAATGAATTCCCGTAAGAATGAAAAAGGTGCGTCAAGTAATGTCATCTGTACATTTTCACCATTTTCTGACATATACACAGGAACTGAGTCTTAATGTTCTCTTCATGTCTGCTCCTCGCCTGGAATGGTAACACTCTCTGTATTTCAGAGAGCATTTACACACTTTAAATTAATGAATTCACGATTAAACAAATGAAGTACATGGTAATACAAGCAACACTTAGTCATTTACATTCAGTAAATATCTGGGGGAAACTGATTTATATTTACTGAATATTTGGTGGAAATTGATTTATCTTTACTACTTATCTGGGTGAGCTGTATTAATATTTACTAATTATCTGGGTGAAATTGATTTATATTTAATAATTCTCTGGGTGAAATGTATATAAGCTTATAAAATATCTGGAATTATTTGGATTCATTAAATAAAATACATTATATCAACTCACAACGCACATTGTTCTTAATTCAACACATTTACACTGCTATTCTTATTTATGTGTACCATAATTGTTTAAATTCAAGTTTTAATTGGTATTACAGGACTTTAAATCTATTCAATTATATTGAATGTCACTTTCCTTCTTGGTGCCACATAGTGATGGGCAAAGCCCAGTGTACTGAATCTTTACAATCGGTTAATCAGAATGATTCGTTCACCGAATCGTCACGTGCCACTCACTGAACTGTAACACAGCCAACGTGTGTTCGGTCGTGAAGGATAAGCCGTTGAGCTGAGAATTTGTTTGAATAAAGATACCATTTGCAAACTGAAAGCTACTATAACAAAGTCCTACCCTACAGCACGTATATTTTCCCAACACCCAATTATTAAATAACATATTTGGTACAAATTAGTTCCTACTTCAAGACTTCAAAAACCGGGAGGGAGAGAGAGCGGGGCGGGCTTGAGCTACTCAGTGTCACTCAGGGCTCAACTCATTAGAGTTCTGCATAGTATTATTATTTTTTTAATGTAATGCAATGCAATGTATTGTATTTTAGACTATGTATTGCATTGTAATCTTTTACTACGTTTATCTCTTACTGTTCCGAATTGCCTGTCACCAACGACTCCCACGAGGGACTGCAGATGGGAATATCTGGCGCAATATATGTAATGTGCATTTTCCCTGTCAAATAAACACATAAAAGGTGTATGCAACTAAATGTCGGGTTGCTAAACACACACAGACACACGTACGTGCGCTGTCCTCTTTTTAACACAGTAACGTTGTGTGTGTGTGTGTGTGCACGCGCGGCACTGTGGCACAGTAACATTAAATGTTAGCCTATGCATATAATATCAATCTAGATAATGTCATACGTCTGGATTGCAGTCCAAGACCAATGTTGTTGAATCATTGCCGCTGAATGTCAGCAACCCGTCTCAGCTGTGTATATGCTATCTTGAACGCACCCCATTCCTCCTGCCGACGAGTGATTTTATCCCTGTGAACGAACAACATTTATTCGTGCAACTTTGTCTCAATATGTTTATCTGTCATTTTTCAAGTGCAAAATGCCAAAATAAACAATAGAATAGAGAGAACGGCTATAATAAAACAGACAGAAAACCTGTATGTGTACAAAAGGTGTACAATGTATACTGGCAATCTGTTTGTTATTCATGTTGATAAAGGCTTAATCATTTAACTGTGTTTAATCTGTGCTACATCATTGGCTTAAAATATGTTTTCCCTGACCAAATGTAGCTATATCAGACTACTAAGTAGTCAGTAGTGTCATGTACATATTTACCCAAACTGCCCAATGACCTCTGCCCATCACTTGTGGGCATTGCAGGCACAGATTACTTTTTTTGTATGTGATTCAAGGTCTAGTACCATTAGTGCATTTAAATTACGGCAATGTTTTCAGACTGCAAACAATTTTTTTCATATGAAATATTTTATTTATTTATACATGCACCAATTGAAATCATCAGGGCCAATATGTTTCTTCAAACGGCTAAAAGTAAGAAAAGAAAATATCACATGTTGACTGACTTTGGGGTCTGGGATAAGGTCAAGTACTTCCATTTGCCTTACTTTTTCACTACTTGCTATCATGGGACTCGACTTGAACAAGCACATTATCAATTGGAGCAATCAAATTCCTCAATTAAAAAATCACAAGGTACAATAACAGCTGCCTGTGCAAAGGAAACGGTGTTAAATGAAAACTTCCAGTCTATCTAAGTTAGCGACGTAGTGTGAAAAAGCCTGCTTTTGTTGCCAATGTTCTCCATGTCTTTGCGGCACGCAGCTGTTATACATCTTTACCACCAGCGGCGTTATTTGACGTCACCGGTGATAGGAAGAACAACAGCTGCGTGCAGCCAGAGACAGAACAGCGACAACAACTGCAGGTGTTTTTCACACTAAGCTCTATCAGAAGCCAAGTTTTCCTTTAAGTTAAAAACCTGATGCCACTCCATTCAAATGAGCATGGTTCATTCGATATGTGCACCACGGAAACTCAAGCATTTAACAAAGGAGCAGGATTTAACATCAATAAAGCAAGGGTTTAACATGCTCAGGAGGATCTAGAGCACAAAACACATCTTAATTTACACCAACATATGCATCTTTAACTCCAACGTGAAGCAGGTGATGCTGTATGGATCAGAGACATGGAGAACAACAAAACACACAACACACAGGCTGCAAACATTCATTATCATCTGCCTCAGGAGAATACTTAACATCTGGTGGAGAGACAAATTAGGCAACATGGACCTGTGGAAAAGAACGAGCCAGGATCCCATTGACTCACAAATTTGAAGGATAAAGGGGAGGTGGATGGGACACACCCTCAGAAAACCTGCCACAAACATCACCCGACGAGCCCTGAAATGGGACCCGTAAGGAACAGGGAAAAGAGGATGCCCCAGGGACAGCTGGAGAAGAGGTGTCCAGGCATAAACGTCCTCCTGAGTGAGGAGGACATTTATCAATGGCCTATGCTCCCTACAAGAGCAAAGGGCTAAAGTCAGTTGAAGGTAACCATGTGACAGTCTTGACAGTGACTTAGCAAATCCCTTCTCTTAAGCTTGTAGCTTATTCCTGAGGCTGTTCACTTTTGGATGCCGGCTTTGAACAATCCAGCTCGAGGAAGAGTTTCGGGAAGACTTAAAACTTGTACCTGAGCTCCTTGGGATAAGCAAGATTCACTGCAATGAGCAACCCAAGCCCTTTCACGCCCTCTACCACGATACCAATGTCATCGGGACCCTCTGACATATTGATTGAACATTTTCATCCTTTGTACAGCAAGGTCCTGGGACACACTGTCCTCATCAGCATCCTGAAATAGCAAGAACATTGTGTATTTCAGACTGTACAGCCAAAGAAGGTCCTAATTGAACATCTCCCTGATTTCAACCTTTTGGACCAGAAAACCTGTCATAGCGGTTGCACGTACTGCACCCCATTGAGAATGTACTGCAAAAGCATATTTTCATGCCAGGTAAGTTAAAGAGGATCCAAACAGCTCACCAACAAATCAAAACAAATCAATGACACCAGAGACGACGGTCTGAACTGAATCACAGTTGTATTGTATTGTATTTGTGCTTGTAAATGACATTTCTGAAAGGAAATCAATCCATTGCTACATCAATACATTTCTTCCTGGCACTTGTGTATTGATGAATATCTTATCTTATTCTACATTCACTAACACAGGCCGGTCACCTGTCAACCAATCTCTATATGGCACGGTGAACTCATTCCTGAAGCTTGAATTCATCCACAGCAACTGGATCAACTCCTGTGCTGATTTTAGAAGTTGCCTCAGTCTCTCTGTAAAAGTGTCTCTCAGCTGCTTTGTGAATAGCTCTTAGGAAGAAACTCATAGCTAGGAACTTTTAGGGCCAAATTATAAAGACTTTAAAAAATAGACCTATAAAAGAATGCATTTCTTGGGAGAAAGAGATTAAGTAAACTACTGATAATGTTTGAATTCTGCCAGTTGGTGAAATCAGATTGAGATGGTGAGCATTTAGGAACACCTCTATTTCCGCAGTTAAACGATTTGTTTAAAGATATACTTGGAATAGAAGTACAGCAGAGAAACATCAAGAAGTTCAAAATGTACTTTTTGACATGAAAAACATTTTTAAAAAAATCCCCTCACTTCAGTGATGTGTGACTTACTCATGAAATGACATGGACATGATATGGGGGAACTCGGACCCCAAAGCTGAACATTTTGATACCAACAGAGCACCCTCTAGGGAGCTAGATATAAGCAGTGTGACAACCAATACCGTTCTCCTCTAATATACTCTTGAAAAACCTCTTACAACAGATTTGGTCGTGCACTTTGTTATATGTGAGCACCCCTTGAGATGAACCTGTTCACCTACAAAGAAAAACTCAGATTTTAGGGGCATCGTATTCAAGTCATATTGGCTAGGCTAGATTGTGCGGGTGAGTTAACTTGTTTTATATTAGAGACAAACAATTCTAATAAAAATAAAATGTTAATGTAATTACAAAATACCTGCTCCACTTCCTCTCCGACTGTGTTTCCTGCTCCATGTTTTCGGCCTCACCATTTTAACCTAAAAAAAGACAGAATTCAAGTACTGTCATGTCCAGGATGGACATGGATAAAAGAGGTACTGGACATACCAGCAGAGAGCAACCTGGAGTCCTTCCTTGTCCAGCTGGGCACCAGACCTTCATGAACATTCCCTGGCAGCCATGAATTTGGATGCTCCACTGTGAGCTTGGTCAGTCGTCTGTAGTATCCAGAAAATAAATATTACTTAAGAATTTAGAACAAGAGAAAGATAACCAGAGAGCGATAAACCCACTTAAGCCATATATATCAATATATCTATATATAGATATATATATAATCAAATATCATGCAATCAATATTAAAATACCCTGTTAAAAAAACTGAGGCTTTCTATTTTTAACACTCACTGCTGTTGTTGGGGGGATTGGTTCAAAGAAACCATTAAATGCCGCTTCTGTCATGAAATATGTTTTGTTAGTGCAACTCCACATCGATCACAGAGACTCCATTCAGACAGGCACACATTCAGCGCACCTCGCCCCAGCTACATTGGTGTTGCATTTATCGCATGAATGCTGACTGATTTGATGGCTGCTTAGCTTGGCATCGAACAACATTGGCCTGGCAGCCCTTAATCTCTCCTCCAGCAGAACTTGTTCGGAGGATTTTATACTCGGAGCAGCAACAGGACATCTTGTAGTATGTCCCTTAATTCTTGTAGACTAGTTTTCAGAAACCATTGGACTACCTATACAACACAGAAAGTGACTTGTTTAAGGATATAAAGGTCAAATTTGACACTGAATTAAATATATGGTCAGTCATCTGAAATGAATAATGTTTTAGAGTGAATAACACCTAGTGCATTATCTGTTATACATTACTGACACCTATCAGACGATATAGGCTACTTACTATGACCAATAATATTATAATTATACCAACACGCATTGTAATCTTTATACAGTATGATTTTATTTAGTAATAACGAAATGGGGCTACATTACAACCATTTCACACACATTTTAATGTCACTGTTTGAAGCTTTAAGCAGAAATTGAATAAATACAGGCAGACATTTAGCATGATTGTATGCATACTAAAGATGGTTTCCCTTGATGATCCATTGAAAGCCAGTTGGCTAGAAGGCTGCACTTCAAAGACCTCTGATCTTAATGAGACTTTGCTTTAAAGGATCGTCGCTGGGCTCTTGGATAAGGCATTAAAACCATGATGCCTGAGGTTGTGGGCAGTTGATGCCAAGATAAATACACTGGATTTTAATTACACTGTAGTTTTCACTTTGTTCTAAGAAACAGACCTGCTGTTGATTTCATTTAAGACTACTTCACCCGTCGCACGTTATCACTTCTTCGTGGCGCCCCTCTGGACAGCGCTGTCCAACACAGCAGTGCTGATTAGACTGAGCTATTAAGGAGCCCGACCCAAGCAGCTTAATTTCTAATAATTTGAGAAGTATACAGCTATTAAGAAAACAAGAAAGTTAGATTTAGATGTTCACAAAGCATCTTCATTATTATGACTAATAAAAGCCTGCGTCACGCATGATCACATCAATCATCAAACCTTAATCAAATCCTTTAATAAAAAGTGCAAAACCAAAAGTCATTAGGCAAATCATAGGCCCTTGAAGATACAGATATTTGTAGCCTACTTGAACGAGAGACCACTTCTGAATGAAGGCTGCGGCTATATAGTCATATATCTCAACAATGTGAAAAAGAACATGAGGCCATACGGAAATAGGCAAAAATAGAAAACTAGGTATCTGCAGTTAGCTCAGCGGGTGCATTGGACCTTACACATCAGAACTGTAGTATTACTTTTTACTAATGTATGTTTTTTACCATTACCTACTCTGCATTTTGCCTGCATTGACTGAAATGAGCTGTCATGTGTGCGCGTGGTTTATGTAACTCCAATCTGACGGCGTGTGTACGGGGCCCCCAAATCTCTGGGGCCTCCCCTGCGAGTGTTTGTGTGTTTACCTGTCCTCTGAAGGAGGTTCTGTCTGGCTCTGATGAAGGCCAGGATGTCATTGTCGGTCTGCTGGTCCCCAGTCAGGGGAATAGAAGAGGAAGACAGCTCAGTGCTGGAGAGGTTCCTGAAAGAGACACACACACACACCACACACACACACACACACACACACAGATTTTGATATACTTAATCCCCATTGGGGAAATTCATCCTCTGCATTTAACCCATCCTATGCTAAACACAGGGAGAACTTACAAATTCCACACTGAAAGGTCCCCCCCCCCCCCGGGTTTCGAACCCAGGACCTTCTTGCTGTGACGAGACAGCAGTGCTAACCACCGTGTCACCGCTGTGACGGTGGTCTTGTGAGGACACGCATACACAGATGATACACATTTTTGGCATCCATTAAAATAATAAGGATAAGGATTTTATATGGCTGTAATTCACAGCGCTAAGCCTAATGTGCACACGCTGCAACGCTGCAATGATGTCATCTATCCCCCGGATTCGAGAAAAAAAAAAAGCCATTGAATAAATCCTACGAAGATCTTGTTATAAATCTACATCCCTGTCGAGGGGAAAAAAATACATGGTGGAGGGTTTTGGACTATCCCTGTCACATAAAGCTTAAAAGATACGCAGGAATGTCCCCCCTGCTGTGCCATGAGCTGAGCTCGAACAGCACGTCGGGCCAAAGGCTTTGTGATGATGGGCAGACGTCCCGCACGGAGGTAGTAGCTCACTTCAACATGGTCTGACACGGCTGCTGTGGGGGCTGCGAGGCACGGAGGCATGACAACAACTGTGTCCGACTATACAACTGCTGCAGCACTGCTGTGAAAGCTTATGGCGTTGCTCTTCGATTTGTCAATACAGTCAGCAGATCGTATTTTATATACTCTCTCCCCATCCCACCTGTTCCGGACCGCCTCCTCCCTCTGACCTCCACGCTTCCTGCTTTACTTGCCCCTATCTATTTTATTTTATTATTTTGTTGATTTTCTTTACCATGGTCTATTTTTATCATGTGATTTGTATATATTTGTATATTTCATTGTGTGATTTTAATTTATTCTGTCTGTACAGTGTCCTTGAGTGACCCGAAAGGCGCTTTTAAATAAAATATATTATTATTATTATTATTATTAACAAAAAAGTGTGCCACGTGCCATGCAGGCATTGTGTCTACCTCAGTCCTGGGGTCGGCGTCGGGGGGGTTTCAGGCCGGCGTCCAGACGGTGTCCACATGGATTGACTCTTTGGCACGAAGCTCCTGGAATTAATAAATCCACACTTGAGTTTCCGAATGTTGTGGGCAGGAAGGAAGTGGATAACTAATGATATGAATTTCAGGTGGGCGTGGCTTACCTGAGGTCTGTCACCGAGGGGACGTGGGACTCCTGTTGCTTGTGTGCAGGGAAGTAGCTTAGGCTATGGCCACTACAAAACAAGTAGGCATGGGTTTTTTGAAATGATGAATGTCACAAAATCTACTCTTTTCCAAGGCGATCTAGATCCATGAAGCGGAGCACTTCAGGGCAACGTACTACAACAAAATGCATTTGTATTGATCGATACAGGCCTAGTTTGTGTCTCGTATGTTATAGTGCATCAATTTTACATCCAGCAGCAACTGTTGTGGTCTCTTCAACCACAAGAGGGCGCTGCATCCCCAGTTAGCGCTAGCTTGTACCCTAGCACTAGCACTTAGTTACACTGACTCACTCATTATCATTTACCGATGGCTAACATTGTGGTGGTGGTTGTTGTGTAACTGCGATGTACAAACACATTCCTGCATCAGCGTTCGGTGCGGTATTGTTTTCACTGTTTGTTCACCCAGTTAGTCGAGGAAATTCCAGAGCTGTTTTTTTGATGACTAATTGGCAGTAAAAAGGCTATATTTATCCCCTTCCCCAGTGAACTAATGAAGTGAGCCATCACAAGCTTTAAGCAACGGCTGGCAAGACGCTGAAGCCTTATCTTCTCCGAGATGTTATGCCGTCAAAAGCCTTTAATAAAACCGTGATTAGATGACGGATAAGCCATGGCTGAAATTTTGATTACAATGGAGGAGAATGAAGGAAACCGTACAGACCTTTCAACAGCGCGTCCACGGACAAAGCCCTGGGAAAGTGTGTTATCAGGCGCCATAATCACGTGGAGCTGGTTTAGGTGCAAGCTAGTCAGGACTGTTCTGAGTGGAGTGACGGCTTGGCTACCAATCCACTTAGTGCAGCTCAGGACAATATTGCAGCAGAATTCAAATAATGGCCGAACAGCGGGAGGACCTACGGTGGCCATTTTGTGTCAGGTTTGCATCGGAGGCTGCGCTCTATATTACTGATTAATGGAAGGGGAAAGGGTGAGGCGCTGAGGCCAGGGGTAGGAGGATACAGGGGTCTTACCCAGAACCTGGCCTGCCTGGCGATGAAGGCTTTGAGTTCGGACCTGGACCCGTTTGGCTTCTGGTTGGAGCTTCTGAATCCTGTTGAAAATGGTTGCGAGATGAATAAACGCCGGCCTTGTCCCGCTTTCCCTATATGGTAAATCCAGCCAGCAAGCGTGGCTGTTGACAGTTAAATTGCGGAGAAATATTGTTGTGAGATCCAACTTGTGGCCAGAGGTAACACAAGTCCTCAGGTACTCTGAGATGCCTCGCTCTTTCCTACGCGCGTTAATGGTGTACATGTGTGCCGTTTCCTAGCGACAGGGGAAATGGAAATGGTAGAACAAAACCAAATTGCAAGTTTATGTGGCCGTTGGATTGATGCTAGCAAGACAGAAGGTCTGTTTCCTGACTTGGGAAGGAAACATAACGGCACACACGGTGTCTGTCTGTCAGACTTCCTGCTATTTTTTTTCCGTTGGTGATTCAGAAAAAACATTTAAGGAAAAAAAAAAAAATCCTTAACCATGCCGAGATGAGAGATGGATACGTTTCTCCACTGATCGAGATCAAAAACCAAACAGGGAGAAGCCATTGAGGTCTGCTAGTCAGATGTTGGCGCTAAGGGTTTTAGTTTAAAAACGTGCATACCAGCTGATGGAGGCCCTTTAAGTGTGTGTGTGCGTGCATATGCGTGTGTCTCTGTGTGTGTCCGCCGGCATACACAAACGCTAAGTCAGTGACATTTGGTGGCCTTCGAATCACTTTTGCACCCCAAATAAAAAAAGGTTTGTCAGAAGTTTAGTAAATCCGTTTGTTTGCACAATTCCCATAAAGGTGTTTAAGCAAACGGACACACGAATGCTCTAAGAATGTTACTTAAGCCCAAAATGGTAAGTGACTCATGTTGTATTTCCCAACATGTTGTCCTTATTAAGCCCGCTGATCTGTCGGGACTCGGTGCTGACACTGATGTTTGTTGTCTTGGCTCCGAGGCTGTTCTCTCCAGACACTTGTTTAGCCCTCGTCCATTTCCTGTCAGAATTTGTTTCCACGTATCCACCGCCTACGGTTTTTTTTTTTTGTTTTTTTTTTTGTGTTGTTGCACGGTGTTAAACAGAGGCCGCAAGGGTCGCTCCGGTCCTGTAAAAAGTCCTGTCCAAAAATCGGGAACGAGATACACACACGCACACACACACACACACGTACATCTGACACGTGCGCAGCCTCCTCGCCAGGCCGCTGTACAGAAACCTCAGATAAACAGTGTGGAGAAAAAAAACAGATTTTTCTGTTAGGGCCGTAAACATGTCTTTGACAGGATCCCCCCGTGAGTCGTCATGTGCTGTGCATTGAGGGCTTTATCTGCTCAGGAGAGACAGCTCTCAGGTCGTCAGCGCTATATAACGTTTGTCACCTGCAGCCGTGACGTCTCCTCGCTCCACCACTCATGGAAGTCCTTCTGCAGTCTGACCTTCCCCCTCTCCAGCAGCAGCTGCAGGTGCTCGATCTCCGTCTTCAGCGCCTTCAGGTTGCCAAAGGTGCTCTTGTAACTGAGGGTGGGGTGGGGGGGGGGGGGGAAACAGTGAAACAGGGGACAAATGTGTCATAGCTTTCTAATCGAAAAATATCGTAAGACGTAACATGAGAAGGAAATAACCTGTTGGTGATTCACTCACTTTTTTTTCGCTTCCTCCACTTGTTTGAGGATGTTTTCCTCGACGGGGTCCCACTCCTCTTCCTCCGGGTGATCTCCCACTACACCTGCAATCAAGTAGGACAAGATAGAAATAGTTGATTTTTTTTTAGGACAGTCTATAGTCATTGGTTCTGGCTTCAAACCGCAATGTATGCAGATGACCTACGCATCTTTGAGGAAGACGCCTAAACACTACCTGCTCCTTAATGACCAGTAGCAGTGCTTTGGATAAAGTCCTCATCAGTAAAATGCACATAAAAGGCACTAGCCGCTAGAAACAAATGCACTCAGATTCTACCAGAATGCCTGACTGGCGCGTATGCTTGTATTATTTTAAGACTGGATAATAGAAACCAGGCTTTTGTGAAGTGTTGACTCCAAAAATGTGGGAATGAAAAAAAACAAAACAAGAAACAAAACACAAAACCGATCCTGCGATTCTGTGGAACCACAACTGGATGCTGGATGTATGTGTGCTCCGAGCAGAAGCTTGATTTCCTCAGAAGTTTGGATCAAGTGATCAAAAACAAAACAAAAAAAAAAGTGAAATGAAGGAGCCAGTAATGTCTCGCTACCGAGCCTTCGGTCAGTGTGTGATACAGAAACACACAAAACCGACTGCAAAGCCTTTGAAGAGGGCTCCACTGCACGCGCACCGCCCTAGACCTCACGCTAAATAACACAGACCTCCGCAACCTTCAGTTCTTCTGTGATTACATACACAGTGTGTACGATATTTAGTCGATTTTGTACTGTGATATCTTTTGTCCAAACACGCAGCATTCTGCTGTTAATTTGGTTTTAAATGAGACCGAGCCATGTCAAAGACACCGTTTAGCAAAGCTGCAGGGAAATGATAGTCTAGTAGTGGCTGGTTTGACTCCCAGTGTCCTCAGCCTACCTGGAAGCACCCTTGAGCAAGATGCTGCTCATTAAACACCTATATTTGTAATCACTTCAAGCCGAATAAAAGCTCCTAAAAACTCAATAGTAAAAAATAACTGAAAAGCATCAGAATCTCAAAAAAAAAAAGAAAAAAAAGAAAAAAGAAAAAGATTGGACTCACTGAATGGGAAACGTGGTATAGTATTTTGTTGCTATGGCTCTAGTGGTTGTCAAGGGCAGATAGAGGCTGATAGATGATAAATGCAGAAGTTTACTCTGGACGAGATTATCCACTTCTTGGACTCACCTTGAGCAGCTCTCTGCATCCTACGCATCTCCAACTGCTTCTTCAACTCATCTAGGAGAGGGACAGAGGGGAAGAGAGTGGGAGATAGAGAGGGAGAGAGCGAGGGGGCGAGATAGGGGAACAGAGAGAGCGAGTGGGAGAGAGAGAGAGAGGCGGGGGAGAGAGAGAGAGAGGGGGGGGGAAGAGAGTGAGAAGGGGGGAGAAAAGGAGAGAGGGGGAGAGAGAGTAGGTGAGAGGGAAAGTGAGAGAGAGAGAGAGAGAGAGCGGGGGGCGAGAGAGAGGAACAGAGTAGGAGAGAGAGAGGCGGGGAGAGAGAGAGAGAGAGAAAGTGAGAGAGAAGGGGAGAAAAGGAGAGAGCGGGGGAGAGAGAGAGAGAGAAGGGGGAAGAGAGAAAGAGTAGGTGAGAGAGAGAGAGAGAGAGAGAGAGAGAGAAGGGGGGAAGAGAGAAAGAGTAGGTGAGAGAGAGAGAGGGGGGGGAGAGAGAGAGAGAGAGAGAGAGAGAGAGAGAGAGAGAGA
>JAOPJI010000113.1:3516969-3544949 GCA_027122695.1 Merluccius productus | reverse complement strand
CCCCCCCCCCCCCCCGCCCCCCGCCCCCCCCCCCCCCCCCCCCGCCCCCCGCCACCTCGGCGACCTCCGAAGAGGAAACTCGTTAATGCACGCAAAGTCTCGCCGATGACATTTTGTTTAGAGAGCGGGTTGGCGCGCGCGCGCGGGGGGAGCTCTGGGATATGGCGAGACTCGCCGGCCTGCCATGGAATTCTGCAGCCTGGGGATTTGTAATGCATCTTAAGAGCGTCTCGGAAATTCGACGACCTCAACCGGCGCACACACTCCTCCCGACCACAAGCGACGCGCGGCTGCCGACATTCCTGTCGACGGAGATCACCTCGCTCGGAGAGCTGCGGGCCCGGCGGCGGCCGCCAGCGTTATTCCCTTCCCTTCCGCGCCGCCTCCGGTGTGCGCAGAAAGGTGCCGTTTATTTAAAATCCGTGTTTTGACAAAAAACGGACAAAAAGTTTTATCTTTAACGCTTTGTTGTTATCACGGTGGCTTGGGTTTTACATGTCGCGGGATTAGCTGCTTTTTATTTTATTTTATTTTTTTAATGGCGCACACCAGAGCCGTGCAGAGATTTGCGAAAGGAAACGCCGCCGCTGCTTCTAACCTGACGCTCTAGCATTTCATTAAAACCTTTTATGAGAAAGCAGTGGTTAAGACACACAGAGAAAATTAAAACGGGTTTGAAGGCGTACCTCTTATTCTGGATTGCGCAATCAGTCCTCTGCCTTCCCCAGATTTGGAGTCATGGCGTCCCTCCTCCTCCGTGGACGACGTCGTGGGAGAACGCAGGGCATTGTGGGACGCCGGCTTCTGACTGCTACTGATGCTAGCTAGCTGAGCGGCGGCGTCCTGGGCTCTGATCTTCTCCTTCTTCAGCATGCTGATCAGGATGCCTTGCACAGCTCGAGTCAAGGGGGAAAAAGCCCATTTTGGATCACAGACATAACAGTGGCAAGTTATCGCTTCATCACTTCATTCGATGCAACTGCGACATTTCATTGTTTTGTCTTTGTTTCGTCATCTGGCACCAGAAAGGCCACAAGCAGACGCCGCTGCAGTTCTCTAACACAGATGGACGGAGGATCGATTCTCCAGGGGTTATTTTTTAACAGCATACTGCCCTCGTGTGCGTTAGTGTCTGACCTTACAGGCGTAGTGAGATGTCACGCTCTATCTCAGGGGAGGCCGGTACAGAGAACAGCAGCCCTCTGAACGGGAGGCTGAGAAAACTACCAGCCAAGACTCGGGTCTTGAGCTTGTGTGTGTGTGTGAACAGAGTTTTTGGTGAAGTCACGTCCGCGTGTCGTCTCTGTGTTGCACCGATAGGGTCACGCGCTTTACTTCTACATGCAACATGTCATTGCGCATTAGGCGAACGCATTGCAATTGTTTCCTTCTTTCCCACACCGTGAGCTGCAAACTGCTTTTCTGTTTTATGTCAAATACCTTCTTTTTTTTCTTTCTTCCAGAAACAGCTTTCAGTTGGCCTTGCTAATGCTCGTAGGATTACAATTTATGTGTTTAACACTGTGATATGTAAAAAAAAATCCAATAAACTCCAATAAATC
Source organism: Merluccius productus (assembly GCA_027122695.1). NCBI lineage: Eukaryota > Metazoa > Chordata > Actinopteri > Gadiformes > Merlucciidae > Merluccius > Merluccius productus. Next base: position 3,543,387 of record JAOPJI010000113.1, on the reverse strand, counting down.
CCCAAACATTTTAGCTGGACTTTTTGTAGACATAAAAAAAAACAGTTTTTCAGAGAGAAATATATCCTCCGATTTAAGCCTGATGAAGTTGAACATGTTCAGATCTAGAACATAGATTAGCTAATTTCAAGAGAAATATGACATATTTTAAACAAGAAATAGATTCCACTTCTGACTGTTGATACATCGGTTTTCACTTTTAGTGAAAAAGCTAAAAAATTTATAAAAAAGCAGGCGCACATAACAGTGCCCAAGGACAATCTCGTCTACCTTCCATATGGAAAACAGCTCATGCCATATCTGCCTGCGGTTCAAATAAAGTGTGGAGTGTGTTTGATGCCCTGTGACAACCAGTAATTCACGGTCGACACATTAGTCTGTTCCTTAAAGCCAGTCTCTCTCATGAGATTAGAAGACATTTCCCTGTGGCAGACCGAAGCCGGGTTGGTCAGCGGATAAATGATTATGTTCCATCAAACAAAGTCAAGCAGTCTAAATTTCCAGTGACAGATGACCATGTCTCGGGGAGAGAGCCGGAGACGCAACATTGTGTTTCCGCCAGTGGAGACAAAGGGGACTTCGGCGGTAACAAGGAGCCGGAGTTGGAGAAGGAGCTAGCTTTCCAATGAAACCAATATGTTCGTCTTTAAAACGCTCAAAAACTCCAAACCACAACAATTCCTAATTACCTGTACATGCCAAGTCTTTAAAAAACAATATCCACGTTGCCGTGGTTTCCCCGTCATTGTTTTGTGGAGGTTATTGCCTCAGACCACTGTTCAGCAGGTTTTTCCATTATTGAGTTATTCAATAGCCCTTTTTAAGCTGATTAAACTCCACCATTCTCTTAAAAAATATAGCGTATTGGATCTATGGGCATGTGCACATGCTATTTGCTCAACAAGTTGTGGTCTTCTAGACACAGTTCACAACTTGTGTCCAATCCTTTTCTCTCATCCGATCTGAACTCTCCATTGTGCTCTCCCGAAATGGGAAAACCCCACAAAACAAATCACCACGTTCGTAAAATGTCCTAAGGTTGGGGCATGAGTGAACGGTATAATACTTGAATTATATCGAAAATATTCTTAAGGCATAATTACTTTTTACTGTGTAATAAAATAAATCATACAACGTTAACGACGAAGAAGACAAAGGAGACATTTTGGACAGTTTAATTTCACAGTTTAAAGTGAAATTACGGTTTAGAGTATTTATCTATAAATATTGGTGCAGAGACTTGCTATGTTGTGATGTTTTGTTATTCATTACATGTTATTCATTACTTAATCTAATGGTATTTTAGTTATCTACACACATTCACATGTAAGAGTTGTTAGAAGTCATATCTTGACCCACTATAGCCGATGCTTTTAGCAGGTAAGGATCTGGCATCTTACTCAAGTATGCCCACAGGCAGACTGCGGTCTGCGGACAACGGGGTTTGAACCCAGAACCTTTCCGCTGGGAGTCAAACGACCTAACCACAAGACTAGACTATCCATCTAACGGTGAGTATTCACAATGAAAAAAAGGCTCAACTGCGATCAGTTTTCATTCTAGTCGAATGGAACCAAAGTTCTCGAAAACCGCTAACCCTAGCTTATAACGCTAGCTGTTAGCTTAGCTGTAGGGGCAGATATTCATGTAAAATAAATCTCAATTCTATACCGCTAACAAGGCTCAAGATCGCACCACACTTCCACTGTACCATAATGAGGGGTCGTGACTGAGGGGTCGACTGGTCGTGACTGTTTTCCAAAGATGGCGCCCGCTTGTTTTCGTGAAGCTACTGGCTTTCTAAACTTTCTTTTTAATAAACTTTCTGTACACTTACAAAGTTCTCAATGCTTCGTTTTACATGCTACCGTGGAAGTGTGGTGCGATCTTGAGCCTTGTTAGCGGTATAGAATTGAGATTTATTTTACATGAATATCTGCCCCCATAGCTAGCGCCATAGCTAGCGTTATAAGCTAATTAGCGGTTTTCGAGAACTTTGGTTCCATTCGACTAGAATGAAAACTGATCACAGAGAACGGTCCGACTCGGTGGACATGTGTTATGATCATATGGTCTCATTTTGCGCCGGAGTTGTCCTTTTAAGCCAAACAAACCGGAGGGCACAAGGGGTACATCTAGAGATAGGCAGGTAGGGTGAAGTGAAATCTGTGTAACATCCCATGCTGTCCTCCTTGACATCGGTGGGCGCCATGCCTCTACGCCGTCGCCTGTCAACATCACATCACATCAAACGGCCCTTTGAAAGGAGTCCTGTAATCAGCCACCTCTGGCCAGCATCAGTGGTAAAGGGTTTTCTACACATGATTACAAGAGACATCAAACCCAGAGAGATGAGACCAATGGTGCACCAATAACTTGACAATAGTGCATTTAAATTGAAACAAACGTACGAATAACAGACGATATATTTTCGACGCTTTCAAGTAGACAATAAGCAGAGTAGGATTGCTTTTTTTTTTTTTTTTAAGTGCAATGCCAGGAACACGTTCTGGCGTTGGCTAAGTAGTGATAGTTAAATACGCTCAAGATGTGCCAGTTAAGTGCCACCCTGTCAGTGCTTGGAAGGCCTCCTACCAGTAAGTGGGAAATGGGCTTAGGACTGGAACTCACACATGTGCACGCTCACACATGTGCAGGCACGCGCACACACACACACACACACACACACACACACACACACACACACACACACACACACACACAATCCAAACTGTTATCTATGATAATCTGCAACCTAGAAGCCTAATTGAGTCTGTGAAAGATGGAGACTGACGGATAAGGGATGGAAATTTAAATCAATCAACATTCATTTGCATTGACACACAGAACTGTTTCCCAGCTGGCAAACCAAACTTCCTGGCTGTGTTTGTCTCCTTACTACTTAAAATCACTTGATGATTTTACGAGATGTTCTTCCAAAATCTGGCTATATGACGGGTACACGGCTGAATGGCAATTAGGAAACCGTAGATATGAGAAAAGCACAATAAAATCCACTATTGGGACAAAAGTTTGAGATGTTTGGGTGACATACTACAAACAGTGGAATTTGAATCCTTTGATGAAGACAACAAAGAATACCACAATCTCCATTGAGATATTATTATTTTTAAATAGCAATGGTGTGTGTGGAATGAATGTTTATATGCGTTTCTTAATTATTTTTTTTTAAAGCAGCTTGAATCAAGTTGTAAAAAAGTTGAGCTTGTTATTTAGTAGGTTTGGTAAAGTTTATTAGGGGTCGAATCCTCATCCTCTAAACAGCTTGTCCCTGAGCCAGACAACAAACCCCTCCTCGTCTCCAAACGTCTCTGTACGAGAGAGTGAGTAGACAACACGGCATGAAATGTGCTCTACGCTTTTGTCTTCATGAACACAAACAGCAATAATCACGGCTAGTACAGTACATCCGCTAACACAACCGTTAGCCCGGGAGTTGTCTTGTAGTACGGGGGCTTCTGAGAGGCCTCTGAATTATGGCAATGAATTCCCGTGCATTATTTAAACCCAGGGGAATCAGGGGGGGGGATATAGCTGGACGAGTCTCTGAGGGACTGTAAAAGGAAGCCGGGGGTGCCAGCGATTGTAAACACATTGTCACGGATTACTCACGCCACATCCCGCTGCCAATTGTGACTTTCCCGTTAGCGCCAAATCTGTCATGGCTACATTGCGCTGTGGTCGCGCGAGCCAAGACAAAAACAAACCTGCCTGGGTTTTTTCTCCCCCCCCCCCCCGCCCCCCCGATTTGTTCTGGATCGTTCCCACCACACATCTCTCACAGCCCCAGAGATTTACACATATACTGTACTGCTCCTTGGGAAATCCTCCCGCTGAACCCTCTTGACCTACCGCTTCACCACGCGGCCAGACTCCCGACGCGGACAGGCGTCATTTAAGGGAAAACGAAGGCGCCGCGCGCGAGTAACGGATATCACGAAAGGCGCGACATTTAATGATTCAATTTCTATCTGCAATGGGATGTTTTCAAAACGAAGACGAGTCTATTATGAGCCCTCCGCACACTGCGGCGGTACGCCGAGAACAGACATTTATCAAGGGTTTGATGGACAGAGTTTATATATTGACTGCGTATAATGTTTCCCACACATGGGTGACCCCTGGATTAACCCGAGAAGTGTCTGTTGCCGCTATTCCCCCTCGCTGGAAGGCTACAATAAACCGCACATGGACACAGCATGTCTACCAGTAAAATTATGGTAGGGGGATAACTCATTCATCTTACCTACCATCCCATTTAAAAAACATTAACAGCGCTTTGACCGAGCTAACCCTAAATTTTGGGCCTTGTCAAGTTTGATGAGCTTTGGCTTTTTTTTTCTTTTCTTTTTTTTGCCGTTCCAAGAGGATAACGTAAATCAAAAAAATGTTAGCGTGTGTCTTTGACCAGCCATTGTGCACGCCGCTGGAACGCGCGTCGCCATTCCGCTATTCCGATCATCGCAGGGCCGCGGACGGTTCTGCTCGGAAAAAAAGCGCCACACAGTTTAGTCATTTTGTTATTTGTTAATTGCCTCACTCTGTTGTTTGTTTGCGGCGTTTCGGCATTCCTCATTAGCCGTCGGATGTGTCATCGCTCTCTCTCTCTCGCCATGTAGGGGTTCACTAATGGTTCCCAGGTGTCTCAGCGCGCGGCGGGCTACGGTTGTGCTGTGGTTTGGTCCTACAAGGGGGGGGGGGGATTCTCACATAATTCAGCCCCCTGGCGAGGTTGGCGGAGCGGGTCGGGGTGGTCTAAGGGACACGAGACGTGGAGATGACCGTATGTACATGGGAGGCAGAAGGCCATTAACTGCCGGATGTGGGCTATTTTGGGCGGTCTGGGTCGAGGAGGGCCGTTAATAAGCGTATAGGAAGCGCTCATGCTGATGTCGTGGCGGCAGGGGGCAGAGCGGTACGTCTCACGCACAGACAGACCACTGCCATTTCTAATTAAGCCTGAGCTCTGAAACCCCTCACACGGAGACATACAATAAATAATGGAATTAATAGTTATGACAATATAAATAAAACCATCTGTATAACGGGGAACAGGTATTTAGAAATTAAGGTTGTTTTTTTTTTCAATTCAAGTATAGCGTGTCCCCAAACTATGCGATTTTCATCGTAAAACATCTGCATGATGGTGAAAACTGCCACGTGTCATTCAGACGAGTATCCTGCGTAGCGGAAAAGAAGAGAGGATTTCTAATTAAGCCCGAGCGCTCCAAAACAAACTCTTGAGGAAGAATATCTTCATGTCCCATTTACCTTGGAGGGCCCGGGCCTTTGTGGCCAAATCATCAGACAGTCATCTTGATTTTTCCAACTAATGTGAGATGATCTAATGAAAAGCAGTGGCAAGGAGGGATTGGAGGGGGGGCAGCGCAGCCATTAGAAATATTATCTTTGAAAATCAGGGATTATGATGAACAGCAATTATGATGAAGTGCCGTCATTAAAAGAAGGTATATCCGAAGATACATATTAAAACAACATCAACAGTCCGTGTGTGCCTTGGAAGGCCCGGTGATGAATTCGACCATATTTAAACTACATGGTTCGTATGTTTGTACAGGCATGGCTATGATTTCACTGTACGGAAACACTAGCTGATTAAGTTTAGTAAAAAAATAAAATAAATAAACATCCAGCTGACGCATGACTTCGCTCCGGTATCAACGTGTGAGACTAGCGCAATTTTGGGTTTCAACGTAACCCCCCAAAAAATCCTATTTGTCTTGTTTAGTATACAACCACGTGTTTTTATGCGGAACATTTCTACGAGAAACAAAAAAGAAGAAACTTTACAATTCGCACAAAACAAAATAGCGAAAGGAAAGGGAGTGAAGGATACTGATCTCGTTGTCCCGCTGGGTCAGCATTTCCTGCAGCCTGGTCAGCCGCGGGGACCTGGGGCTGTCCCGGGTCCTCCCAGGTGCTCCTGCTACGGCTGGTGGAGGTGAGAGCTCGTCCTCCGTCCCGTCACCACGTCCGAGCCTCTCCCGGATAATAATCAACTGTCACAGAGAGACACAGACAGATCATCGTCTTATTGCTTTGTCAATTCATGTATTTGGGAATGTATTCATTTAGTTTTTTAAACACAATAATCATCAATCATCCTCACTCACTCCAAACAATGGTGTAACTATCACTCACTCAGTCACTGACTCACTGACTCAGTGACAGAGCGTCGTGGATATAGGTCATCAAATTACACTTCCAGCCAATATTCATACCCTGCAATGGACTGGATTCCATTCAGGTTAGCACTGTGACTTTACTTGGGGGATTGCCCCCCCCCCCAACCCATTGGCTGGATGGGTGGCTATGTGCTAATGCAGGTCCAAGAGGGGGACCACTATCTTTGGGTTTCCAACATGTGCTTCATAATACAAGGAGCCCTACTCCACGAGAGAGAATACAGGAGAACATATGAGTCATATCTCGAACTGTTGACTCAAACATTACAATACAGGTTTAGACTTTTATGTTATGAAACCCTTGGGATGTCCATCTTTGCTGCTGGCTACTGAGGGAGATGCTTTCTGGCACATCAAGAGGAGGGGGATGTCTGACGACTAACGGCCAGAGACCCTTCCAGGCTACTGCACCGTCGCAGCACAAACACACCAAAACCAGGCTGGAGGAAAGAGAAATGTGAGCCCGGATCGCGGATACTTGTGGACTGTAGAATCAGCCGGAGTGCGACCGGAGCGCAACGCTCGCAGGAATGTAAACCGGTGTGTTTGAGCGATCATAACAAAACTAGTAGAGAGATAAACACATTCTGGAAGAACTTCCAACACCCCATCCATACATGCACACGCACACACACACACACACACACACATGCACAAAAACACACAAATGCACACGCACACACACAAGTGCCTAACACCTGTGTTCGTTTAACTGAGGTGGAGTCACTTGGCTGGCACAGAGCGTCAGAATAAATAAATAATGACTTAAAATGAAGCGAATAAAGCTGTTAATACATCGAAAACCCATTTGGGGGGATGGGTTCAAATGTTATGATGCCATGAATAATCTTTATTATTTAAACTACAAAGATGTGCGTCAGCTGGAACGTGTTTTTTTTCTTTCTTAATCAGCTAGTTTTTCCCGTACAGTGGAATCATAACTGTGCCTGTAGTGTGTATACGAAGTTTAAATACGGTTGAATTCATCACCGGGCCTTGCTAAAGTACACAAGGAGGAATGGTGATGTTGTTTTAATACGTATCTTCGGATATACCTTCTTTTAATGACGCCACTTCATTGTAATTGCCGTTCATCGTAATCCAAGACAACGTGGATCTGGAAATAGGGGACCCGAGAGCGCGAATCGATCAGATGAAAATAAACATGAATTCTACAAGAGCCAGGCCCATTCGATTCGTAGGCTATGGGACTCAGTCACTTCTCGTGGGGGAGAATGATCGACAACCGAAACCCTGTAAAAGAAGCGTATGCAGAAACCGAAAGTCATTTTGTTCGTTCAGGTATGAGACGCAAAGCGCTGACAGACTTAGTGGACAGGCTGCCATTTTGTTTTGCAACACAGGAGCAGCTGGACAGGTGGTATGGTGATCTGTGTAAATTAGTACAAGATGAAAATTCTCGCAGGATAAACCACGTACTCCCAAATCAAAGAGTTTATAAGCAAAGTAAACCATATTGCGGTAAGGAGCTGCAGGATCTTTGGTATTCTATGCAGAGCTCAGAACGGTCATTTGTACTCGGTAAAGGAAATAGAGGAGATGTGCAGCAACTTGATTGAAAATGTCAATATGTGTTTAATAAAAGATACTGTTTCTATAAATGTATATATCAAAAGGGACAGGTGTTACATTTGGAAGAAAGTCAAGTCCTCAACATTTCTGAAATGAAATGAACAATCTCCAGACGGAAAAAGTACATTCCTATGGAAATGTGGGGAGACGGGGGACATTTAGTAAAAGAGACTTCTCAGGTACTTGCTAAATGGGAAAAATACTTGCTAATCTGGTCTCAGATTAGCAAGTATTAGCAAGGTTTCGATGAAGGATTTTACCAAGAGATACACTGAAAAGCAAGCTTGAAAAAGAAAGGTTAGGGGTTCATTTCCAGGGGAATGGAGATCCAGGGGTAATACAGAAATCTTTATGGCTGAGGTCCTGAAGGAGATAGACGGGGCAAACGTAGGAGAAGCTACCGGTACAGAGGACCTACCAAATGACATTCTGAAATCACCCAAGCTAGCCGAAATGTTATTTTTGTTTTGTTTAAAAAAATGTTTTACTTTAGTAGACTACCATCAGTATGGCTTAAGTCTATCATAAGCCCCATCCCAAAGTCACAGAAAGACGACCCTAGAGTGCCTCACAACTACAGGTGAATCAGAATGGTTTTCGTAAGGCCAGGGCCTCTATTGACCATATTTATACTGTCTGCACAATAGTAAGAAATAGACTGACTGATAATATCCATATTTGCATGCTATATTCACTTCCAGAAAGCCTTTGATTTTGTTAATAGAGACCTCCTTGCCTACAGTCTAATTCAAGCGGGCACAAATGTTATATTATGCTATTTGTTTTCTTAATAGTGCATCCCAAGGTTGTGTGAACGATGAAACCCTCCCTAACCAACTGGTTTACCATCAGGGGTTAAACAGGGCGAGGCTCTGTCCCCCACACGGTTGGCTTTATACAGCAATGATTTAGCCAATGAAATCAAATAGCTTGAGTGTGGAGCTAAGACATTAGCATTCTTCTGTACACGGATGGCATTATTACGACGGCAGAAACAGAAGTTGATTTACAAAAAGATGACGTGTGAATCACTGGTGTAGGAAATGGAGACTTACCATGAATGAAAAGTTTTTCAATTCCAATTTTGGGTAAGAAAAGTTGAATTATACAGTCAATATACATCAAGCTTGTGTATGCCCAGAGTTGGATTGTGTAGCAGGGGTATGGGGATTTAAACAGTACCCCAAAAGGGAGGCTGTCCACAATGGAGCCATGCTATATTTCTTGGGTGTACCAAACCTGGCTATGGTGGGAGATATGGGGTGGGAGGAGCCTAATGAGCTGGAGGATGTGTATGATGGGCCTCTGGAATAGGATACCAATAGAGTCGGCAGACAGGGCTGTGAGTGCGACGTTATGATAAACGGAGCATGGGCTAGGGAGAGGCACCACATCTTTTTAAGAGTTGGGTTTGAAAACGTATAGAAAAAGTCATAGAAAAGTAGAGATTAGTGTAGTTTATTATTTTTGAAGGACAGATGGGCATCCGTTACAACAATGTGCATGTTTTGTGAAATAAATGTATGTATATATACGCGGTCCAGAGATGGATATTTTGTATAACCTGTCTAGGAAGAAGCGGTCTCTATGTTGCATAATGCATTGTATTGTCCCTTCTATGACACTATTAGGCGGAGTCTTTTAAACAGTGTGTGTGTGTGTGTGTGTGTGTGTGTGGGGGGGGGGGGGGTACAATAATGCCTTCTGAAAAAGTGTCCCCCCGTGAAAATAAAATATTAATTCATTTAGTCATTATATTCATTGGATAAAACATGTTGTTGTTTTTTTTTGTTTTCCACAAAAAAACCACTGGGTAGTATAAAATAGTGTCAGTAGCAATACATGGAACTCTATTATATTTTCAACATATTCCACAATATAATTACTGAGTGATTATTGCGTAATACAGTTGTATGAAGTGCTCCCACTTTGCCTTCAACAGCGCTTTTCCTTCCATGAACAACAGTGCAGTGAAGAACCAAACATAATGAAAGCAGCACTTGAAACAACACAGTAATGAAATAAATCATGTATGCAGTGTATTTGTAAATGTGAGTTATTTCATTTTATCAACCGCAATTGGTACGCAGGGTCTTGAAAAGAATATGAACTAAACTTGAATTTGCCTTTTTTGGGGGGGGGTCTCTGAGAACAGATTACCATAGGTTTGAATTTTTGTTTACAATTTTATTTATTTATTTATTTATTTTTATTCAGGGCCCCTATATCTCGCCACTACTGTACCATAAGATTGAGTCTACGATATCTTTAATGAGGCTATGATGCAAGTAGAACTTATTTATTAATCATTTGACTAATCAACCTACACACTTTTATGTTTTGTGTTCCTAAGGCCCACACGCACACATGAATGATGTTGCGGGTACGCGGTCACCGATTATGTTTTCATCCGTTACGGCGCTCCAACACAGGGTTTTGTCAAGTTCAGCACGGCGGTCTGTTTTCCTAGTAATCATTTAATTTAGATGTCAACTGTGTAGTGCATTTCGTGTGTCGCTAGTCATTTTAAAGCTGCGTGCTTTCACATCGTTCATTTTCTACTGACATTATGTTATGTTACATCTGATTGTGTTGACTGTGAGACTGAGCTGCTGGTGAGGAGAGGAGCCACTGCTGGCTGCGTAATGAGACCGGCGGCAGGATGGGCACGTGATGGGCAGGCCCGCTGGGACCATCTTGCATTGGGGCCCTGCGCCAACTCATTACGCCACTGCTTGGGACAGATGGCTACCTCTGAAGGACCAAGTAGAGTATAGGTCAACATTTGGCGCCTTATCTCTAATTGGTTGACCATTGACAAACATTGAGTGGCCACCGGGGCCACTCAAGTCGGACCATGGGAAATTCCACAACCCTTCTAGCGAGTGAGGCACGGCGTCAATAGACTCACTGGGTTCTCACCGGTCGGCCACCGCACAATGAAGAACAGATAAGAACTATGAGTTATGACTAATGAACAACAATGTATGGAATTATATATATATAGAGAGAGAGAGATGTTATTCTTGGCCTATTGAGGTACACAATAGGCTCACGATGGATGCTTGTGGGGAAAAAAAGCAACTGATTGAAATTTTGGGGGAAAAATGGTATTGCAGGTGATGATAAGACCATGCAGTACCCACGGTCCGTCAGTAGGGGGAGCCAGTTAAAAGAAGTGTGTGTGCTGAGTGGGTCACCAGGGAGGTAGTGCACTAGTCAACCAAGGATGTCAAATAAGTTCCCAATGGCACCATGTTCATCAAATATGAGCATTACTTTTTTCCCCGAGCTCCTTCACCTCAGACTTTGATGCGCACCATATGCTGCGATGAAACCCAAGAATGCACATGAATCCGAAAGACAAAACAAGATTTAAAGTGAAAAAAAAAAACGACAGAAAAAAAAAACGACAATGGATTTCAGTGAAATTCATCCATTATAAACAACAATGTCGTGCATCCCATCCCAAGAATAACATCTGTTGAAAGAATTGAGAGAGAGAGAGAGAGAGAGAGAGAGAGAGAGAGAGAGAGAGAGAGAGAGAGAGAGAGAGAGAGAGAGAGAGAGGACTCCATTGAATTCCATTGAATAACATATCACACAATAGCAGAATACCAGTGGGGAGATATGGCCGAGTACCTTCATTACAGAGAAGCAGCGGTGGATCTTTCGGAGGTCAGTTCCCAGCGCCAGCGTCACCTCGGTGTCGGGGTCGTCCAAGAAGGCCTTCACTTGCTCTTCTAACCTGGACGCCGCACACATTTGAACGATTTTATTTATGTCCACATAAATACAAACGGTTATACAGTACAGGACATAAATATTAGTAGACGCAAACAAATGGAATAACTAGTCAGTAGTATGTACAAGTAATGCAATACAAAAACACACACACACACACACACACACACACATCCACGTGCATACACACAAATGCACACACACACACACACACACACCAAACCTCAGACATCTATGTCTTTATAGCGCCCTCTCTATCACACTCACAGCCACTCAAACAGTGGAAACCTATATTTGTGCACAAAAAAGACTATAAATAAAAGATCCAGTCAGAAAAGGAAAAACTGTTTAGGTTAGCGCGTGTACTGTCTCCACTGGGCCGGGCCTGTTGATAAACCACCAGGAGATGCTAGTCCAAACATTGGTTCTTCAAACTTCTTGCAAGCCCACGCCGGAGCTCTCTGGGGCCAGATGGAGCCGACGCAGCAGCAGACCCCTGGGAGGCGTGTGGTCGTCCGTGGGTTCGCCTCGCCACCGCACGCTGCCGGCGCGGGCACGGAAAACCCACCGCCGTTTACATGTGTCGGGGTCTCAAAAACAAACGCGCTGCTCCTGTTTCAGGGCCCTGCGAGTCGTCACGGGGGCCCCTGATGATAAAAAAAGGCTAGAATTTGGTGTGTGTGTGTGTGTGTGTGTGTGTGGAGAGAGAGAGAGAGAGAGAGAGAGAGGGGATCCCTGTAACGCCATGTACAATATTTACAGAGAAAGGAACCATCATCTTTCAAACGGAACCAGGACTCAATCGTTTTTCCAAATGGAGCTTAGCTAAGACATGCGATGATTTCTTAGGAACAAAGAACACGCTCGGGTTTTATGTTGTGGAGGGAAAAGAAGGAGAAAAAAAACTATTTTCATGACCTGTTCAGCTCTAATTCCACAAATGACTGAGCGACAGTCGAGAGGAATTGATGACCAAAGTCCTCATTCCAGGGCCCCCGTGTCTCTATTTCATGTACGGCAGCAGCAGCGGGCCCCTGGCCCCATCTGGATCAAGAGACCAGGGAAAATGGAAAATTCTAGAAGACGCAGCAGAAGTGCGATGAGGAATAGACGTCGGGACCGAGGTGTTGATCCGCCACACGTACTCCCTGGAAACCTATTCACGTAAATGACAAATAAATAAGCGCGTGCGCACTTAAACAAGGCGATGGCAGACGTTATTCAGAGTAACTCCGGGTTTGCTTGACCAGAAAATCGCAGTGAAGTGGATGGAGAGGGGGGGGGAGGGGTTTAATGGTAAAAAAAAAAAAAAAAAGGGGGAGGATATACTGTACTTGTGTGGATGGCTTGGGGGAGCTTTAAAGACTTCAACGCTGGAAAACGGGACATCCTGGAGGAGAGAGCCGCATCGCCTGATAATATCTGGCCCCGCAAGACACGCGGGGAATATCGGTGGTCCCCAGTTGTATGCGGCGGGAAGGAGAATTTAAAATGAAGCACAAAAAATTGTTTCTTGGCTGGAGTACGGCGCACCGGGGGGAGCACTATTAGATGTGGTCGAGGCCTCGCTGCGATGAGGCTGAGGCCGGCGCATGAAACGACGTGGGAAACCGAACTGCGTAAAGCCGCTGCGGACGCGTCGCTCAAGACCGCAAGTAATCGTTAAAGTTAAAATTTGAGTCATTCGGATACAAACGAGCGTCCTCCAAAAAAGAGAAAAGAAAGCTCCCATCTTGTCTCATCTCTCCCGCCGGGGGTCCCGAGGTGAGCCAGTAATGTTTTGGAAGAGGTGGAAGTTGTGTGTGGGGGGGGGGGGCGAGGAGCGCAGCACTACTCCTGTCCACACTGTCCTGAGATGACTGCTGCTGCTGCTGCTGCTCCTCACATCATTAGAAAGACTAAATTATTTGGAAGAAGAGAAGAGACGGAAGCGTAAAACTCCTGCGGCACAGTCTCTCTTTAAATGTACTCTCCTTATCCGGTCCTTTACTGCCTTGGCTTGTCTGGCATTCTGGCATTTCCTTCACAGAATGTACTAATATGAAGGTTTCCTCCTGGGTCCAATCAACTTTTGCTCCTTCATGTTTGAAAGCAAACAGCAGAGGTGCTACAGTAGATGTAATGCACTATGCTGGTAAGTGAATTAAAACTACATACATACAATCGAACGAGAGAACATACAATAAAAGTACATCGGCTGGTTGGTGGGTGAGTGACATACTGTTGGACCTCATCCTGAGTGAGCTGGTCCTCTCTCTGCTCTCCCGTTACCATGGCGAGCTCTTCCTTGAGGGACTGGATCTCCCTCTTCAGGCGAGCGATCAGCTGAAATGGACATGGAAATACACGCACACACGCACACACACACACACACACACAGAAGGTTCAGGGGAACCATCAAGTTTTTAAAATCTGCAGCTTATAGCACAAATAGGATAAATCTTACCGCTATATATTTTCTGCTGCAAAAAAGTCGAAATTGCAACCCACACACACACGCACACACACACACACACACACACACACACACACAGCGCCAGCGCATGACCGAATCTAACTGAAATATAATTTTGTGGCTTTATCTCTCCGACGCATTTTGAGGACAACTCTGAGTGATTCCAGACAACTGGATGCTGCAGCGAGGAACACGGGGAGCTAATGATAGCGCACCAAAAACATAGCATTAAGTAGCTACGCTGGCACAGAGAAGCACATGAAATCATCCCGTATGTGCACGGGTTTTGGTGGAGGCCCTCGAGCAGGTTGCCGTCGGTAACCGCTGCCCGTGTCCAGTTACTGCATGTTTGTTAAAAAAAAAAAAAGGACACAGCTCACCAAGTACCAGACAGCGGCACTTACGGCGGTCTTTAGAGAAGTATGTAGATAGCCATCTTCTCATAAAGAAATAAGAGTGCATGTGATATAGCAAGAATGTGCATTAACGTCAAAGCCGTGATCCCGGCGGAGACAATACGACGACAGGCCCCCTTTTAAAAGGACTGCCCATGTCGAGGAAAATGAAATGGGATTCCACCCATTAAACTGCAGAGATCTCGCCTAAACCCTCGAACCCTGCAGACTATATACTATGTTCCCTACCTGCTCAACTCCGCTCGACTTTCAAAAGAAAACCATGAGTGCTGGAAATGTACCTCGCAGAGAAATATTTTTACAAACTTGGCTGGAGACATTTGAGCCATTGAAGGAAGGAAACACGTTGCTGTTCAGGTCCTGATGCACAGTTGAAGTCATCTTTGTAGATAAGACCATGTGTGGCGTCCATCTTGTCTTGGCCATGGTTAAGGCCTGGAGAGAATTGACCTTGACCTTTTGTGTGTGTGTGTGATCAGGTTTTTATCCCCCCAGTGATGAGGATAAAGAGCAGACCCTCTACCTTATAGGTCCACATCAAAGATGAGGAGGTGGGGGGGGGGGGGGTGATGGTCTGGGGGGGGTTAGGGGTGGCCCCCACCACTTGACATATGCCTCGGCTTGTGTGATGCGAGCGCAGTGAGATAGCATCTCACGCTGGGCGGCCTGCATGGGCCTGGCCGCTCTCGGGTAACAGGACTTGAAGGCATGCGAGGCTACGCCTGAACGCCGTGGGTGAGATGGGGACTATCACAACACTGCGGTCTGCCAGTCACCACCAGTATTATTGTTCAAATTGCATGTTACCGGGATATTTTAATAACTACGACAAGTTGTAAAAAGCGGTGCGGTGTGGCGGTTCAATGACCCCGTTGCCAAAATCGATGGAAAAATAACTCCAACGCTGAAAAGCTCCTGCGCAAGTTTCATTTGATAGGTTTAACCAAACTCAACGCAGGAAAGAAAAAAAAGAAATCACTGTTGTGTCTACGTCTCCTCGCATAAAGGGAAACCTTACGGTCGTTCCCTTTAAAAAATTCCACAGCGTATCCGGCTTCACCGCCACACATCCTCAGGACAGGAATCACTGCGAACCCTGGGATCGTCTCGGTGGACAAACAACACCGGGAGGTGAAGACGAAGGTGGCAGCTGCATGCCAGACTCCACGACACTCCTGACACTCAGTCGCTAGGGAGCCGGGGGGGGTCGGCGGCGGTTAAGGCAAGGCCAGAGGTCACAAGGAGTGAACAAACTTCAGCAAAGTGACGACCCGCCGGAGTCGAGTGCCCCCATTCTCAAATCCAGAGCACAGGAAACTCACAGCATTCTTGACAAGAAACAGCAATAAAGTGTGGTTTTGGGTGAGAGCCACTCCGCTTAGGACAACATTTCATCGCTAATCCAGCCCATATCATATTTTGTTGGACACTGACCGTCCTAGATGCCTATCTCTGGCCATAGCCCCTCCCTGCGTGTGTTGTTCAGAAGAACCAACCTGATGTAATGCACCCAGCCGCTAGCTGACCGCTGGCCACTGGACATGCAGTTTTAAGTTGCAGTCTATTTCAGAGGGCCCAAGCCACACGGGTGCCACTGCAAGCGCCAGGGGCCACCACATGCTAGGAATAAAGCCTGACTCAGGCCATGTGACCGATGATGTCAGCCAATTGTATCGCAGCGCTAGGCCAGGGTGGCGCAGTGGGAAAATCTTTGAAAAACGCGAGAAAACAAAATAATAAATAAAACGGTAACTAGTTTAGGTTCAGCTGGTATCATGGCGAAAATGAAATGCTCTTTTGCAGAATTGATCCACTGCTAGTTGGAAGCAGACTCTTTTGTGAACTCCAAGCTCTGTACAAAATATATAAATCATGATAATAATTTGGATGGAAATTCAATAGATGCCATTTGATCCCATCTGTGATTTTTGATTGCAGACAATCTAATCTGTTCAAACGAACGGCCACGGTGAAGATCCAGAAGCACGCTGCAGACGCCGTGCAGCCGGTGAGATGAATGCCTCATGTTATACACCGCTCACAAACACAGTGCAATCATGGAAGCCCTTTATGTGGAGAGTAGGGCGGCGGCGGCGGCGGCGGCGGCGGCGCCCTCTGCTACCGACACCCGACGGCAAGACCTCCACCCCTCCCACCCACACCGACACACATGGCTGGATGTTGTGCGTGTGGCATCATTTAGACATTATGGAGCGCTCCAGGAAATGAACTCAGTACCTCCCACCAGCTAGAGTTGATGATAAAGTGGATAAACAAGAGGAAGGAAGGAAGGAAGGAAGGAAGGAAGGAAGGAAGGCAGGAAGGAAGGAAAGGAAGGAAAGGAAGGAAAGGAAGGACAACCGACCGCAGGAATTTTCACACCCGCTTCCCAAACGTGTACCGGTGGCGGCGTCTGCCAGACTCACAGGTATGCGTTAATCACGGCCGTCTCCCCAGGCGGGATGGCGTGTGGCATGTGTGTGTGTGTGTGTGTGTGTGTGTGTGTGGGCGTCCCTGTGTGTGTGTGTGGGGCTGCGTGTGTGTGAGACAGAGAGAGAGATTGATTGTGCAGGGGAGGGCACAGGTTCAAGAGGGTCACCCAGACACGGTGTAAATCCAGGAGCCCTCCGCCTCCTCCTATCTTGACAGTTGAGGGGACGGACGGCTGACTGACATCGAGAAGAAAGCTGGTAATCCAGACCACCTACAGACAGCGAGCAGGGGCCACCATATAATCGGCTCCATTTTCACAAGAGAGCATATTTGGCATAGTCGGATAGAAGTGTAGCTCCACAATGTTTTTTTGTTTGTTTTTCCAAACGCGATATGAATTTCCACTCAAAAGGCACAATGGGTCGGATTTGTCGGTTGCGGTTCGTGAACACAACAATCAAAGTTGGCCACTCCTCCTCCTCCCCGGCTGACACCAGAAGCGCTTGCCAGTGGGCGAAAGCCAACCCCAGAATGACTCTCGCTTTGAAAACGAGCTTTGTCCGCTTGGTGTTTGGCCTCGCTATATTTTGCTTTTATTTTTTTGGGTGCTTTTTTGTCGTAGCTTCCTCTTGTTTTTACGATCTGGGACCTGGTCACTACGCTTTTATAGAGTCCCGCCACAAACCCTGCGCGCTATTGGCTGGGGGCTACCGACCAAAAAGGTTGACGCCCAGAAACATCCCGAACAAAGTAAAATAAGAAATTACAGGCAAGAGGGCAAGATCTGTGCAGATACAGACACCGCACACACACTTCTAGGGGGTCATGAGTGATGATTGACAGGGATTGTTGTACGAGTCTATGCATTGTTTTTTCTAGGAAAATCATACTCAGTGTGCATTTAAATAACAGAGTAGCTATGATAAAGCTGTAAGAAGTTAAAATAGAAATGTAAATATATACCTACTACACTCTTATTAAATGCCTGTAGACAGGTCATTGTCACATTATAATTAATTTGTGATAATGTATTTCACATCTTTCCAACAAGCGAATATTATTTGCTTCTGGTAGGGTCTGAACTGCAGTCAGTACAAACATTTAATAGACACATTCAAATGTTAAAGCTAAAGCTGACATATCATCTCCATGCAATGCAGCTTGATACGAAAAGCTGTCTTTTTACGTGTATGCATGCATCTATAACCCAGGACCACGGCTAACCCTCTCCTCTGAACCTTGGGGTCCGGGGCAGTGAGGGGAGGGTAGGGGGATTAGACTAGACAAGAGGGGGGGGGGGGGGATTAGGAGTGGCTTTAGCACCATTAGAAGATGCGGGCAGCCTAATATGGTGGGGCTCTCAGACTGACTGTGACTCCTAGACGTTCCCCCAGGGTCACTTCCAGCACCTTGACGCCTCTCGCCTCTCGCGACCGCTCCTGGTTAAAATATTTGCCATGTTTTTTTTTTTCCTGTGGGTTGAGGCCCTTAGCCTACATACCTTAAGCTCTTTTAAAAGGGACTACGTTTGTTTCCCTTTGAAGGCGGGTCGTTTTATAGCCTGCGACCTATGGTGTGGCTCCCTAAAGGTGCCGGTGGGGTCCTCCAACTGGCCATGAGATTGGTGCTCAAAAGTGACCTCACATCAATTAACAGAGCAGGATCAGACCAGGAGACTGCATGGCTTCAGACAGTTTAAAAAAAAAAAAAAAACAAGGCAGATCATTTCATTGAGTGTTGCCCCCCCCGCTCCCCACCCAGACCAGAATGGGTGACATCATTCTGATCTGCAAACTGCATTGCTGCCTCGCTTTTTTTGTGCTTTTTTCCACTATCCGAGAGAGAGAGAGAGAGAGAGAGAGAGAGAGAGAGAGACAGAGAGAGAGAGCGAGAGACAGAGAGAGAAACTAAATGAAAAGCACACCAAATAAGCCCTTCACTGAGAAGGGGAGCTTTGCCCGTGAATGCTTAACGGTTTGCCTACAGCCGTAACCGGGCCGGACCCGGACCGGGTGCTGCCAGACACCGGCACAATTACTGGTCCAGGCCGCAGACTCTCTTAAAAATACCTCTGCAGGGTTTGCAAGTGGCCAGCCAAGCCCCTGTGTAGTTACACAGTAGCGGCCTCGGCAACGCAGGGCCCATGCTGGAGCAGCAAGAGGGTATAATGATGAGACTCATTATCTCCCGGCGGGCCAAGAAAAGTCCGTCCAGGAGAGGGCTGGAGATCACGCGCGGCGGCGGCGGTTGTTGTTTAGTCACGTTTTTTTGCCCGAGCGCGATGATGGAATCCGACATGTCTGCCGCAAAATACATTTCTTGCTGCAATTTAGCATTTCTTCGATTGAACACCGGTGAAATGTGAGTTAAGCGTTTCTCCTTCCTACGAACGTGGCGTTGGAATAGGTGTTGAATTAAGTGTTTATGAGTGAGCCTCTCTACGGCTCGGTCGTTGCTCGTAACGGACCTTGTAATTCCCCTATTAAGTCTGTCCTGTTACGTCATTATTATACCTTTAATCAGGCAGCATTGCCATGAGGAAAATCCTCCAAGATAAACTAATATAGAGTCAAGCATGGCCTAATATGAGAGAAAGATATATTACACATGTGAAGTATTAAGGGAACACATTTTATTTGATGAGTCTGACTTTAATTGTCAGCACTTAGTAAGAGAGAGAGAGGGAGTTTGAGTGTCACATTCACAAATGCTTCTGTTCTGTTTGGGCTGTTGAGTTAGGTGCATGTGTGTGTGTGTGTGTGTGTGTGTACATGCATGTGTGTGTGTGTGTGTCTGTACATGCAAGTGGATGTGTGTGTGTGCGTGTGGGTGTGCGTGCGTGCCTGTGTGTGTACATGCTTGTGTGTGTGTGTGTCTGTACATGCAAGTGGATGTGCGTGTGTGTGTGTGCGTGTGTGTGCGTGTGTGCGTGTGTGTACATGCATATATATATACAAACTCATCTGGTGCTGGATGCATCTCAGAGGTATTGGGATAGGATCTGCCATAACAGAGTCGGGGGGCGTGTAAACAAGAGGGAGCTAGAATGCTAACAGAGCGTGAGGGCGGTCTAAATAGCATGCGACGGACAGGCTCGTCAGCGCGTGGAAACATGGAGCCAGGCCATCGTCACCAATCACTGGAACAAACCCGTCTGGTATTGGAACAGAACACATTGAAAAGGATTGTAAAAAGGGGTGGGATGGATGGATGGGTGGGTTTCTTAAGGACACAGTGGGTTTCGCTCAGCGAAAACGAACAGATCCTCTCTTTTAAAGGATAAGTGAAGCCCCTGTTTCAGCCTCGAATTCGAACGATGAGATTTTTAAAAATGCGTTTTGGGCTGAGAGTTCTAGGAAGTGGGGTCGGGACGTGTCACCATGGTTACGACGTTATACGTTTTAAAGCTAGTACCGTCGGTTTCGATCGGTATGAGCGGTACAATGAGTGATGCTATGCATGAAATGCGCCACACATCGTGGCGACGCGCCGCTGTGTGTGTGAGCGTTATAATGAGCGATGCTGTATATGAAATGCGCCACACACACACACACCGTGGCGTGAGACTATAAGTGTCCGAGAAGCTGAACCCTCCCTCGGATGCGGCCGCCAACATCAACCGCTGAACCAGACGCACCTCGCCGCCGGTTTCCCTTCATCGTGACGTCGAAGGGACACCTTAGAGGCACTTCGATGTCACGAAAAGCACATAAGTTTAGTTTGGGTTGAACACAAACGAGACAAAAACACAGGATTTTACACCTGTTTTCTCTAAATGACGGATCTATTTTAGTAACAGTGACAAAATGGCGTATATTGCTATGTTGACGATCATATGACATATTACCGTGTTAAAAACAATTTTTTGGTTCACTTCCCCTTTAATACTGACTGATCAGCTGCAAGTCTGGAAGCCATGAGGAGACTCTGGCCGGGGCCTTGATGGTGAATTACGTCACCGCTTTGTGGTATGATGTCTGGCGCATGTGTGTGTGTGATTTGTCTGGCGTTTGTGTGTGTGTGTGTGTGTGTGCATGTGTGTGTGTGTGTATGTGTGATTTGTCTGGTGTGTGTGTGTGTGTGTGTGTGTGCGTGTGATTTTTCTGGTGTGTGCCTGTATGTGATTTGTCTGGTGTGTGCGTGTGCGTGCGTGTGTGCGTGCTTGTGTGACTGTGCGTGCGTGTACCTGCGTGCGTGTGTGTGTGTGTGTGTGCGTGCGTGCATGTGTGCATGTCTTACCAGAGCCGGGTCCAGTTCCTCGTTCAGCAGTGCCTCGTTCTTGATGAGAGCCACGCGCTGTGCGAAGCGGCATGTGGATATGGACTCCTACAGCAGACACACCAGAGAGAGGTGGGTGTGTGGGTCGGGGGTCAAATTAACTAATTAGTTTGTTAAGTCAGTAAAAAAAGAAAGTCCTAATAAAAAGAAAACAGCAGCAGACTCTTAACTACTAAGTATTAGTATATTCTAGGTTTGTTCTACTAATTAATGGCAATTATTTTGTACTTGAAATGTGTGAGCCAAAGTTGAGCCAAAAGGTGTGTTGACGTGTACTTATTATAGCTTAGGTTTCAAATGTCACAAAAAGAAATGTATTTAGACTGTAATGCACTTTAAACAGTGCATTACATTTGTTTTGTTTGAACCGTAAGTGTCTGCACTTACTGTTATTCGACCCGGCTCCCGCCAATTTAGCTCCTCATAAACAACGCTAGCAAGCAACGCTACACGACAGTAGGTAACCTGCATCAGTGTGCATCCTTACGTCGAGGTTGGTCTTGTCCACGGAGATGGTGGAGATCATGGTGGTCATGCAGTTGCCCCCCAGACTGTCCCTCAGCACGGAGGTCATCATGGAGTTCCTGTAGGGGATGTGGGAGCGGTTCTTCTCCGACAGCGCAATGATAACCTAGACATGGTTGGGGGAAATAAATAACACATTTGAAGGGCAAATGAAAGAGGCCATGGATGTAAATTAAGCATAATAACATATACTGTATCTGTGTAATAAAAGATCTGGGCTTCGAAGGAGGTGATGAAATGCCGATAAAATATCATGATTGTAACATAATGACACGCCATAGAGAGATGTGTGTGATTTATTTATTTTTTCACTGTGACAGCTAATGAAGTTTAGATTACCGTTGATCAAAGTTAAGTTATTATGGTGTGAGCTGAGATTAGTGAACCTGAGCTGAATCACAGCAGAACTTAATGAGGGAAAGCTGTTAAGCATATTCTCCTAATGCATAATTCATTAATAATGATTTAAGACGATAACTGTTTAATTAATGTAGATTGGAATAGGGAATATGGGAATGAAGTTGCTTTACAGCCAAACGCAGGCATTTCATAACGTACGTTAAATTGTTGATTGGTTTTTTCTTTGGTTATTTGCCTGAAATACTTTTTCTTACCCACCAGCATCGACCCAAATGGTCAGTATTGCCTTACACATTTGTTTTCACATCCTCTTATGTACATTATACATTGAAGGGCTATCAAGCGTATGTTCTCAGGACCATCCTGCTACCTGCTCCAGGTAGTGCAGGGAGAGGTTGATGTACTTGGCTTCGGTCAGCAGATGGCCCCCCATGGCCGTCTTGCCCACCCTCTCGGACCCGGCCAGGTCCACCAGGTGGAGCTTCGAGCGCCGCACGGTGGCGGAGCCCGGCTCGCGGCCACACAGGTGCACGGTGAAGATGCAGTGGGAGCGCGTGGACGCCTGGTTCATGGGGGTCTTTGGGACAAAAAACGGAGGTTAGAGGAGGAAAGGCGACCTCGAAGAGCCGAGGAACGTTTATCCAATGCATCATTTTCTCATGTGTGCAAAAATGTGTAACAAAAATAATGATCTAACGCAAACTTTGTGATGCGGCACACCCTTACAGTTCCCGTTGTGGGAAAATGTGGCGGACAGGGCACCACTACTGGGTTGAGAATTTGACAAATTCTTCTTCTTTGTCCGCGGTACTTTCCGTATTAAAGTGACTATATTTGGTATCCTGGGTTTTTGTTTGACCGGTTCAAAGCCGTGACCATGTGTGACCAATAAGAAGTAAACAGATGTAGGCGGCTTGACCGCGGGGCCTGAGCTCCAGATATTTGCTGGTGAGACGGGTAGAACTCCGGGTGAGACACCAGAGACAGATCTAGTCTTATGTGACTCATCCCGCCCCCCCCCCACCACCCCTGCTGCCTTCCCAATGGTGGTGGTGCTGAGAAAGGGAAACCCTCCAAGTCCTCCATCAGCAGCTAAATGTCCTCTCATTTCTGGTTTTGGATGAGCAACGAAGTTGATAACTCTGAAGCTTTTTATTTGTGCAGCTTGGCTTGAGCTTCTCATTTGTGTAGTATCCTCAACACTATCATCAAACGTAATGAACCGTGCATCTCCAATTATCTTTGATGAATGCAAAGATGTCTTTCATATATATTTAGACAAAACGGTCTGCAGCCATTGATCACCAATGCAGGCTTGGCTTAATTCCCCTGCTGTCACGAGAACATCAGTTACATAAAACACATTGCCCAAAACCAGGGCCTTTCTTCAGTGGGGCTCAATCCCTGACTTGCGGTTGGTGTAGATGTGCCAGCAGCACTAGCCTATCAGAGGTCCCGACAGCTCATGACAAGATCCTTTGGTATCTTAACACGCCCTGTCGTCTCCTTCCTTGCTCCAGATTCCCTTCATTCTTCACCTCTCCTCACTTGTCCCTCAAGTAACTCATAGCATGAGGTGAGGACAAGAATGACTACTTAGGGGGGGGCCTCGAGAACGAATCAAGATGCGGAGGAAAATCTCTTTTATAGGAGCTTTTTTTTGCAGTTGGTCCACAAATGGCTATGACTGAAGTCTGCTTATTTCCAGTGTTGAAAATCCACCACCGCCGTTGTTCATTTAGTAAGTTCTTAGCCAGTAAGTTTATTGATTCCCCCAGTGTATATTAAGTACTACAGGACAACCTGTTCAATTCCATTAACCTGTCAACTTCACTGAGCCCCTATAGGGCCGACCGCAATTAGTTCCTTGATGAAATGTTTGGTCCATAGGGTGTGGAGTTGAATTTCCCTCTAAAGAAATGTGTAACTGTATTTGGAGCAAATGTGGCAACACAGCAAGAAATACAGAGATTTGTTTTTTAAGCAGTCACATGATGTATCCAAAAGGCCTATCTCTATGCAGTCCTCCGTGTGTTTTTCATGCTTGTAGTATGACAACAGATGTCAACTCTCAATTTTCTTCTACTGTATAATGATTTTGTGATACTGAATGATTTTGAACTTGACCACGGTACATTTCTTTCATGCTCACGCATGTACTGATTATGCTTCAAAGACCCAATTGCCCAAACATAACAGTGACAAAATATGCAGAATTCATTTCAAATAACATTTGGCTAGCTTAATTTATGGTCAAATGCCGAAGCACTCTACTTGAGTGAGACATTAAGGTCAAGCATGATTCTAGATGATTCCACCCACATGCACGCACGGACACGTGTACACACACACACACACACACACACACACACACACACACGGCTAGATAGCATGTGTGTAGGATGGAGCCAAGGCCCAGGTCCAAGATGAGGCGAAGGATGGACAGGAGGGCGGACGAACAATGAAGGATGAAGGAATATCCAGATGAGAGGAAGCATCTCCCGGTGAGGCTCAAGGAAGGTTATGAAGATGTATTCCCTCTCCAATAAACTACAACAGAGGAGGAGGAGGAGGAGGAGGAGGAGGAGGAGGAGAGGAGGAGAGGGAAGAGGCCCACCAAGTCCCTTAGCGAGAAATATAATGAAAAAATGAGCTCATGGTCTTGGGGAGTGTGGCGTCGACGGACACAACGTATTCCCTCCACGCAGAAAGCAGAAGAGACAACCGATTCCATACAAAGGACGTCCGACGTCCGTGCAGAATCGGTTAGCCATACACTGATAGTGTTGATGTTTCTCTGTCTCCTTTGTTTGGCCCTCAAAAGCAAACAACAAGACAAGATGAGCCTCTTGTTGAAGGAGCAGGTCCCTATTGGAGGAGGTTCTGCCCCGACGGTCCCCGACGTGATCCCCACACCAACACGTGTTGTTTTCACAGATCGGTAAGACGTGGGCCGCTGAGGAGTCCCCGCTGTACTTCCGGCTCCAAGAGCCCTTTGGTCAAGCGTCTAATATAACAAGCAGGAATGTGTTTTTCCCTGGAACAAAATGCCCCCGGGGTCCGTCAGCGGTGGACAATGGCAGTGTGTCCTCTTGGTAGTTAGGCTCCGGACAATGTTAACAGTGTTTGAGGCGAAAGGGATTAAGCATTTAGTAGATGAGTGAAGCATGCGGTGATCAGCAAAGTAAGAAATATAACGACATACGCTGGTGGATTCATTTCAAGAGATCGGAGAACCGTAACCAATTTGCGCTGACAAGTTTACAAGAAACTCAAAACACAACTATTTTGTTCACGTTGGCTCCGATTCACGGCAGGATTCTCAACCACATTCAAATAAAACAAATTTGTAGTAGTCAACAGAAAAATAAAAAAAGATGCCCCTTCTGTGATTCAAAACCGATGACTTTTACTGTTATTTACCTACAAATAAACCGACTGGGAAAAGACAGTAAACAAGGTGAGCACAACTTGGTTCCAAACCTCACGTTGCAGGGACTCAACCCAACATACAGATGTCTGATCTGTGTGGAAAGTAGAGGAGCAACAGCGTTCATAACAACCACCCAAGCATAAACAGTATATTATAGTAGGGGCACTGAGTTTTACCAGGGAAAAATGCGGTAAAAATTAAAAACAACTCCACCGCAGGGGCACACAAATAATATTATCGAACAATTCAAAGGTAGCCTTTGTTTTCCCATATTACAAACACAGCAAAATAAATAACTAATCTGGATCTCATGGGACTGGTAATACTGTAAATCTCTTCAGATGTCCTCAATATGAACACAGGTTGTTTTTTTTCCATTAGGCCAGAACCTTAAAATTATACTTAAAATGATTTCCCTCACAGGATTAATGTGAATAATACGTCATTTTTGATAGACAGATGGATCCACTTCCTCACTTCTGCGATCATACGATTGGTGTCACCCAGGAAGAGAAGATTGAGAGCTTCTTCCTCATTGGCTGACTGCTGGATGGACAGGTTCCTGAGTTGAATATTCTGCTCGGGGTCTTCCATGATCGTTACCTTGCTGAAACCAAAAACAACACAAAAACAAGACACAGTTATGTCAGAATACAACAATACTGTAGCCTGAGCTTTGACATTTTCGAGAAACATTTATTTTTACGTGTTTTTGAGATTCTTCAAATGATCTATAATGAAAGGCAGGCAAATCTATACTTCTAAACCTCCGATGACAATGCAGCCCCGAACCAGCGTTCAGCCCGGGGTTCAAAACAAGCCACATGTTCAATAAAAAATAAGCAAATACGAGTTCTCGGTCCATCTGGGGGGGGGGGGGGGGGGGGGGCGTGGCTTTGAAAAGTGTGGGGGGCTCTTTTTAAAAAAGTTTGAGTTATAAAACAAAAGTGGGGG